>VZSR01001863.1:3500584-3549994 GCA_013398615.1 Brachypodius melanocephalos
GCACCCCTAGACAGCACAGAATGTGGAAAACATGAAAGCTCAAACTTAAGATACCACCTTAAACAATGAATATAACCAACAGAGTATCATCCAAAGCCTTTTTCCAACAGGTAGAAAGACTGTCCAAGTCTGTTAATTTTTAACAGGAATCATAGAAACGGTTGTTTGGGAAGGTGAGGTTTCCAAAGTTCGCTGGTATGCCTGGAACACGAGAGCACCCAGGGCCAGGTGGCTTTGTCAAACAAGTGACAGAGGAGGTGTTTTGTGGACCAAGGTGGTGAAGAGCAGTTCTTGTGTAGCTGTGGCACGTGCAGCCTTTCCCTTGGAAGCCAAGGAACTTGTCACTAGCACAGGTTCTACACCTGTTCTCCAATTCCTGCCTTTGTGCCCTTCATTTCAGCCAAAGAGAACAACAGATGGAGTGAAGGTGTGGCACTGGACAGTCCAACCAGCCCTTGCTTACAGGGCTGGTTTGGGTTTCCCTACAGCAGGTTGCAGTCGCTGCAAAGTAAGCACTGCCCAAGGCAGTGAAGCACTCCTTCAAATTTTATAGTTCTTTAATGGCCTTTATCAGAAAAGGAGTGTTTAGGCCTAAAAAGAGGATAAGTATGGAAGAAAACCACCGGCTCTGTCCAATGGGACCACTTAGAATGAGAATTAGTCATAAAACTTAACAAATGCTGGAGACATTTACAACTCTTTTCTAATGTAATGGCACCTATACCAAATACTTATATTAAATTGCAAATTTTATGTTCCATAATGCTATGCACAATAAATTAGCAAAGCCTGTATCAATCTCGATGTGAATATGAAGACAAACCCGAAAAATCATGTTTATTGTTAAGGATAAATAAAGTAAAACACTTTATTGCTCAGTGACAAAAGATTGTAAAATACCTCGCAAAAATAAAGCACATGCTATAGTCCATAAGAACAAAAAGATTGTCTGATTATGGAAAAGACCTAAAATTCAGGAGGGAAGGAAAAGATGAGCTTTAATGCTACTATTTGGTATAAATTTTAACTTATTCCAGTGAGAATGAAATAAAAAACTTTAAGGAAATAGATTCCTAGATTAAAAAAAGGAAGTGTCTTTTGGAGGTTAGTACTGTTATAGTGAAAATTGGCAGCTTATTTCATAGGAAAATGTACCAATCAGTTTTCTGTATGCATTCAGGATTGTTTTCACAATATTTGAGATAACAAATAGTACTTTCTCTTCTTGGATTTAACTTAAGTCATGACTAGTAACCAACCTTTACTATTAGAAGAAATTAAATAGAATTACTTAAAGTTTGTCATCCTGATTGATCACAAGATGTAGGAAAACAATAATTTAGATTTGGCTGTGCTGTCTTCAGGCAGTGTAGTAATGCAAAAGAGTGTGTGGACTGATATGTCTATATGTATGTATCTATATGTATTTTTTTTAACTACACGGGGGAAAAACCCAGATTCTAAATCCCTAAAACTGATTTTTAGATTCCTACTACACAAACAGAAGACATCTGGATTTTCCCTTTTTTCTTGGAGCAGTTTCTAACACCACAGATGTGAGTAAATATTGGTATAATTAATTCTCATAACCTTCTAAACATGTAGTAATTTTCTACTAAAAAAATGAAACAGGGAAATTGTGCTTCTGAAACTTACATAATTCAATATTGTAACGATTAACCAACCCTGAAACAGTATAATAAATGGGAGACAAGAGATGTTCGGGATACAAATGCATGACCTTTGGAAATAAATATATAAATAAATAAATAAATAAATAAATAATGGGATTGTCAGTTGCAGTTGACTGTGGTTAGGTTTTCATTGGAGGCAGCAGAACGTTGATTCAATAAAACATCATTCAGCAAACTGTCCTTTTTCAGCAAGGCACATAAATATTTGCCTAACTTGTTTAAATCCCACAGAGCTTACTTCTGTGCTGAATCAGGTAGTGGGGAAAAGGATGCTGAAAAGCAAGGTACGAATTTCTGATCTCGTTAGTACCTTGCTTCGTCTTTCAACCTTTGCTACCCTCTTAAATCCTTCCATGGTTTGTAGCTTTTGACAACTGAATGCCACTTTTTTTCTGTATAAAAATATTTAAATCCTCTGAAACAACAGTGTTTGGTGAGGCAGGTATCTGCATACCTGCACCCCCTGCTCAGATTGGAATTCTTTGTGCCTGACAAAGGGGAGGAGAGGGAAAAGCCAACTCAAAATGGAGAAACCCATAATGCTTAATGCTGATTACCCATGTTGCTCTGTTGTGTTAGCTGAGTTCTGTTTCTTTCTGGATGATGTGAATAATCCTGATATATTTTTTACTCATAAAAGTCTACAGAAGCACAGTTAGAGTGAAAACTTGCCTTTGCTCCCAAAGAGTTGCTTTAGTGTCTGGCCAAAATTAGAGGTTGACAAAAGAGGATAACAACTCCTCTTGGATGACTGGAAATTTTGCTATGAGGATTCGTTTTCTCTGGCTTTGAGTTTGGTAAGCGTTTGATCTCTGGGCATGGGAACTGGAACAAATGCCATTGCTTCAGGGGAGACTTCACAGCAAAACCTGGCTGGGTTTGCTCCTTGAGCAGTAAAGAAAAGCAGGGTTGTAAAAGCAAAGGTGTCCCAAGTCTGGTCATAAATAGAAATTACTGCTATTTATTTTCATTTCCAGGAAAATTTCCAAACACTCTTTTATTTCTGCCCCTAACTTCCTAACACTTCCACTGTTATCTGGCAACTACATTAAAATATTGATAGCCCCAGAAAAAATAAAACCTAAAATATGTAACCATGGTTAGTGATTAGATTATATTAGGCATTGTCCTCAGATATAATTCACTCTTTGGTGATAGATCATCTCTGGAAACCACATAGTTTGTATAAAACACCTGAGAAGGTTTCCAATAGCAGCCCAAATTTTCTAAAAATGAAAATCACTAGAAATTAACATCTTCTCCTTACAGGGAAAAATAAAAAGACAAAGAGAGGAAAATTATGAAGATGCAACGTTAACACAGTTTTGTTACAAAAATTAGAATTTACTGTAAAAAATGGAAAAATTTTCTTGATAGAGATAATATACAAATAAGGATAGCTACACACTTTCAAAACACTCCTTCAGAAACTACTGCTGCCTACCAGACAAAAAAGTAGAAGCTGCTCCAACATGTACAAAAAGGCTCTTCATGACAGTGCCCATTAGCAAAAGACTAAATGCACATTCGTGGGTAGGGAAAGAAAAATACTTCTTGTACAACTGGCTAAAAAAAGTAAAGAAAAGGATTAACAAGTCTTTTGGGTCATAACATAAAAAAGTGAGGTGAGAAAAAGGTTCTGAAACTTCATCTGAAGACATCCCAGCAGCAGAAGCTCCTGGATTGGCAGCAACCTCTCCATCCAGATCAGTGGTAGAGCTTCTGGCATGCTAATGAAATTCCTTGCAAGTACTCTTTAAGTAAAAGCAGAATTGCCACAGCACAGGATTTTATGGTAATGGAGGCTGAATAATGAGAAAATGGAGAGTTGTCATCTAATCACGAAGATCCCTCCCCTTTGAACATAAAATGCATAAAATATCTGAAATATTAATATAATTGTACAAGGTCCTGAAAATCACAATGAAAATATTTTATGAGTATCCTTAGTGTGCCTGTGACCTATAGAGATCATTAATTTGAAGCCTAATAGCCTACCTGATACTGTACAGCTTCCACAACCTGATTTGGCAGAATTGTATTATATATATAATATTGTTAATAATGTATAACATAATAGAATGCCACATGGTATTATAAAAAACAGGAGAGGAAGATAATTATCAGTATTACAATATGTCAGTAAGAGATCAAAGAATATGAATGTTATATGGACAAATGAAAGTCTGACGATGCACTAATTTCCTTTTCAAGGAAAAATTGCAGTACTGCAAAAAAAAAAAAAATGGACACAATTCCCATAGCTTTTGTCTTTAATAAAAATAAAAGAGAAAAAAAGTAAGTATGTAGAAAATTAGGGACTCAGTGCAGTAAATTTTTCTCACTTAAAAATATAATTTAAATGATTAGAAAGCACTGCAATTTTTTTCAGATCGAGAATACTTGATTGTCCTTATCATCTGTACTTTTCTGCATCCCTGCCTGATATACCTCCTTATCACTTAACTAGCTAATCAATCACTAGACTTTCCCCTACATTTTAAACACTGCAGAAGAGTGTCTTTCCATAGCAAGAAAGGTGGCAATGTGTTGCCCTTACTCTGAATCACCTCTGTTCACTTTATCATCTACATCCCAAAGCTTAAAATAAAGCAATTATATGTTGGAACTCAACGGGGCCTCCAAGAATTGCACGAGTAATATTTATTAAATGTTCACTTTATTAGGATTAAGATTGCCTGTAGTTGTAGAAGTCTCCTGCAGAAAAAAAGAAGGGAAAAAAAAAGTAATTAAAAAGAATGAACTGAAAATGATATATTACAGCAGTCTGCACAGGCAAGGCATTGCCTCTGGTGGATCAGGACTTCACTTAACTCTGCAGGGAGTAGGACCAGAGAGGAGCACAGGAATACTCACCTGGCTTATCCTGACAAACCCTGCCTGGCTCAGCCTGCCAGGGCTTTATTGTCCTGCTGAATGAGACACGATGCTCTGACATCTCCTCTCTCAAAACCTACAGATGACTCCTGCTCTTTCAGCATCTTCACCTTTTCCTTTCTTTGTTTCTGATCAGAAGCACTTTGTTGGGCCAAATGGCGTGGAGCCCTCCAGCCTTCTGCTGCCCTCTGCCTTTGAGGGGAAGCCTGATACAGAAGAACAAACAATAAGGTGATGCCATCAGGGCTTTTTATTCTTTTCCTACCAAAAATATCCTGGCTTAAATCGAAATGATGCATAATGGCAGGATGCCACTGAGAAATATATCACTGCTTTCTTTAGATTTCATGCAGGGAAACTGGTGACTCTGCTTTAGATACAGCTATATGTGTGTGTGTGTGTATGTGTGTGTGTATATATATATATATATATATATATAAAGAAAATATGGGACTTACCTCTTTTGGAATAGATTGTTTTTGGATATGTAGATGCTTCGTTGTTACCACAGTGATATTTGAATGGAGATTTGCTGGTGCTGAAGAGATCTGCTGAAAAAAATTTGCATGAGAGACAAAATGAAGGGTCCCACTTGTAGACTCAGGGTGGAGTAAATGACATAAGGTCACCAAAGAATGGTCTGAAAACCAGGATGTTATTCCAAAAAGGTAAGAAATATAAAGTATTTGGTATATTTATTGGGTAGTTACACGTCTTTCCTTTCTAACTACATTCTTCATAAAATGAATATCCTATCAGAAGAATGTAAAAAAATTCCTGCTCTATTCCACTTCTACCTTCTGCTTCACAGACCTTAGACCCTGCTCCTGGAGTTTGTGTGACTGGCTTTTGTAAAATGGTCTGTGAAATTACCTGAGTCACATCTCTGTGAATGACTATATTCCCTTAAATCTCTTACCTCTCTTTTTATTGCTACTGCTGTTTATAAACAAGACCATCTGAAAAAACAGGAAATTTTGCATGACTTCGTGATAATACAAAGAAACTGTAATTTTACATCAAACTATTAAACATGTTTGTGTTCACATTCACAGGCTTTTTCAAAGAGTATTTAATGCCACACAAAAACCAGCCCCCAAAACATGTAGTATGAAACTAATTTATTTGGTATCACATTTATTTGAAGAATGAAGTTAATAAGAGCAGACTTTCTTTTTCTTCAGTGTAGGCACAATGCTTGTCCTAGCAGAATCCTCATTGATCTTTCTATGACATCAATGTAAATAAAAAAGTAAATTCTATTGATAGTACAACAACATTTGTGAATGAAAACCCAAATGAAAAGTACGAGTGTGATACAAATACCTGGAGAGAGATAGTCCTGGCTTGGAAGGGCTTGGAATTTAAACAAACAAAGCAGACCAGGTGGAGAAAGAGGAGATAGACATAGAAGTGTAAAACATCCTGCCAGATGTCACAAACAAAATCAGTGAAATAGACCCCATGTCACTGAACTACAATGCCTCCCCCAGTGGTGCTTGTGTAGATGCTGACTCTTTTCTTGAAGTGTATGTGCATGCATTAAAAAAAAAAAAAAAACACAAACAAAAAAACCCAAACAAACAAACAAACAAAAAACCCCAAAGCAAAACAAAACAACAACAAAAAAACCCCAAACCAAACAGAGCTTTCTAATAATTTAAATTATATTTTTAAGTGAGAGAAAAAAATACTGCACTGAGTCTCTAATTCTCTACATACTTACTTTTTTCTTCCTCTATTTTTTTTTTTTTAATTATTAACCACAAAAGTTATGGGAGCTGTGTCCAGATTTGATTAAAAAAAAATTAATGTTGGAAATGTGTGCTCAAAAAGTCTGACCTGAGTTTCAGACTCCAGGTTACTACAGTGGTCACCAAAGCAAGCATCTCTTTAGCCATTAATAACAGAAATATCTACGTGAGGACAGAAATACAAAGTGTGTTTCTCTAGCCACTAATGTTTTGGAAAGTGATTTCTGTACCTGTTAATCTATGCCAACTGATAGGGGAAACTTATTTGTGGTTCCACTTGATTAGTATTTCATCACACATATAATTTGATGTTTTAGATTCTGATTTGGTGTCCTTTTTTCTTTGCTGTACAGTGCTGGGAAAAGCAGACATTTCTCATGTGTGCTGTACACTGTGAAGAAAAGGAGCTATGAAGTTTTTTGGAGGACGCATGAGAAATGTTCTCTTTAGAGGATTTATCTCCATGAGAAGTGAAGTTTTGTTTCAACAGCATCACTTCCCCACCATCAAACTGGGGGAGAGAATCTTGGCTGCTCTTTGGTGAGTTCTAATTGAGAGAGGACTCTGCTCCCCCAGATCAGTGCTGGGCTGCTCCAGTGCCATCGATTGTGCATTTGTAATCAACACTCCAAGGCTGCCACAGGATTAGGTGCAAAATCAAAAAGTTCTATTGAAAAGAAAATCTGCTGAATCTAGCAACTTTAAAGTACTCTAATCTGCAACATATAAATTTAACAAAGACTTGAATGACCACAAAATAAGAGAGAAATCAGGGAAACTTTCAGAGCTCCAGGTTTCCATAACCACATATGCTGGATATGTAAACCAATATGGTAAGTTACAATTTCTGATTTTGTGAATTTAATCTAGCAATAATCTACACATTTGAATACCATTATCAGTCATAAAATTTTATCTACAGATTACTATTAGATGGCCATAATTTGCCAGCTAATTTCCTTCATGCTATTGGCAGCTAAATAAAAAACACTGTATTTGATGGTCTGACATTTTCAATTTTCATTTCTCATTTCAGGTTTAGCCTTTTGCTAATGCTGCTCTCTGTGTAGAAAACATGCACGTGCCTTCATGCTATTTTGAAACATCACTTGTCCTTCTTTATGTTTAATTATATTATAGTGACCCCAAAAATTACCTAATGTTGAGGGAGAATGCAAAATGGAGACAGATATAAATTTCTCATTTTTGCAAAAGCTTGTCTTGGCAAACCAATTTATTTTAAGATCTGTCCAGCCAACAGCTTGTCTGTTTTTTGGGTTTTTTTTTTTCCTTCTCTAATTGCTTGTATGTTCAAATTCAGCAAATGACTATATTTATAGTTAGGTTTAATCAGCAGGATTCTTTTCATTCTTAGCTTTAAACACATGTAAGGATTTACTGGAAGAAGGATTTAAAATATTGTCTTTTAATTGCATTTTCAAGTGTTTTACCTCCTCCTTTATGCTCCTCCTAAGAATTGTAAGGAAACATAACTTAGTGCTTTCTTCATATCCTGAATTTTTTCACCTAGGATTTGTATTAAAAAGCATGTCTTACACCCCTTCCTCTAATACTGACCTGACATACTCTTAGGTAGTTCTATTTTCATTAAATTCGAGAAAAATAATGATTCCTAAACAAGCCTTGTCATTCTGCTGCTGTAAATGTACAAGCAAACATTATTCTATAATAATATTCGCTTTTACAGTCTCAAACTGGAAGCTTAGATGATTGTAAGTGCAAGATTCCATCGATAGTATTAATGGAAATAATTAAATTCATAGGTATCCTTTTGAATAGTATAAATCTGTCAGTCTAAAAGATGTGAGGCACACATACAAGTTTACAAAAATGCTGTGCCCTGCCCCTAGAGCTGGTGTCACTATCTATAAATGAATTGAAAATGTCCTTTATGGGGTAATTTGTGTGCTCACTAACATCACACACCGCATTTTGCATACACTTGCATGATTTGGTCTGAGGTTAGAATTTTCCCCCAAATTTCCTTTCTTACAACACTTTCAGTATTTGTGCCCACAGCCACCTCACACCAGCTGCAGACTGGACCCCTTGACTTGTAGAAGTTAGAGATGGAAGAGATCTATTATGTCCTTTACTCCATTCCTCTGCTCATGTGAAATTGTTCTGTGCAATCTTTTCGGGAAGATACAGCCAAGTATAATCCTGCCTAGGCAGGGGGGTGGACAGATGACCTACCAGGTCCTTCCCATCTGAAATATCTCTCATGTTATGACTGACTTCACTGTCCTTCTTATCTCCCACTCACAAAATGCAGGGACCAGGCATCTTCATGGGAGCTGCTCATGCCACAGGCTCTTGCTGCTGCAGTTGTCACTCTCTCTTTCAAGCTCCCTCCCCACTCTAAGCTGTCATACATGAATTTCTTTTTCCACAGTGTGTTGGAGCTCCTGTTGTGAGTGCATGCTGAAGTATGACCTGTATTGCTGGGCCAATATATTTTTCTACTTTTTGCCATTTCTCTCTTGGAAAGGCTTCCTTTTTGCTTCTGCCATCATCTGCTGTAAGAGCTGGAGCAAAGCAATGATAACTTTCATTCTGAAACACACAGATAACATCAATGAAAGGATGTTAAGTCATCTACATAATTAAATAGCAATTGGCCTTAGCCATTACTCATTATAGTGTAGCTTTTTGTCATTCTGTTTGATGCTAAAGGATGTTCAGCTGCTTGTAATTGATAGAGAGGTTTAATCTGCAGTGGTTTCACTGTAATGAGCCAAGCATGAAGCTATTTTTTATGTTAAAAAGGCTAAAAGACCCTTGTTTGGGAGTAGGCATGGGGACAATACTTGGGGTTCCTCAAATTCCCCAAGTATAAAAATCTTTTCTTCTCTATTAGTTGATTTTCATAAAGTGTTAGTTGAGCAAAGATTGCTTTTGCTTCAGATGTAAAAATGCAGGCCTATTCACAGCAGTTGAATCACACTGAAGCTATCAGAATAATATGTTTCTAATCTAGGGACTCAGAATAGCAGAGGGCTAGAAAGAAGCACTGAGAATTTTGCCAGAAATTAATCAGGAAAAGAGCTTTCCTTGGTCTCTAAATGAGGCTTCTGCAATTTGTAAAACAAAATGGATGCATTTGAAGAGCAATAAGTGGATTATGTTGTGCAATTGGGTTTTGTGAAATTTTAAGCAAAATCCATAAATATCAGGTTTGGGGGGAAGTCAGCAAGAGAGCTTTGAAGATGGCTCCTTTTTATTATTATTATTTTATAATAATATCTCTAACATATTAATGCCCATGGCTGGAAATAGCGTTATAATTCACATTATCTTAGTTATGTCAGCAGAAGAAGAAATGTGCAGCTAACTACCCTGTAGGGTTCTGATCTGCTGCCTTTGAACAAACATTTGCTTTAAAGTACCACCCAGCTGTTTGTCACACCTCTGTCACTGACAATTTTTGTCTTTGTGGCAGGAGCAGCAGAAATAGGTGATATTTACTTACAACTCAGACCGACTGGGACATGAGTGTGAATTCACCTTTATCTGTGGAATAATCCAATACTCTGAGTTGCTGCAGCTTGGGCAGAGGCAAAGCTTTTGTTTTGCCAGCTCCAGAAGGGTGGCAGAGCAGTGGATATGACAGCTGGAGCATAACTAGCAAGAGACAGTCAGTGAGCCCAAACCAGATGAAAGACAGAAGAACCTTTAGGCCAATGCTAATGATCATCAGCTATCCAGGAGGCAGAATATCAATAAAAAACTTAAAAGCACTCCTTTTTCTTCTTTACAAATTAACCCTGCACCAATGGGGAGGAATTCCTCTAAGATAAATATGTCGAGATATTGGGAGGCTCGAAAAGTGCAGGAAATACCAGAAGGAGAGCAAAACCCGAGAGAAGAGCAAGAAATCAAACTAGAAATCAAAGCAGAGACAAAACCACAAACAAAACCCCCAAACAGACAAAAAAAAAAACCACCAGGCTTCCTCATCCTGAGCAGTGAGATTGGTCAGGAAAACCTTCTTTAGGAACTAACATTTAGCTGAATTCATAGGTTATTTTAGTTTGAAGGAAGATCTGAAGGCCCTCTAGTCTATGTCACTGCCCAGATCAGGTGGCTGAGGGTTGGATGTGGCTTCATCTTGAGCACCTCCAAGAGCAGAGGTGTCACAAATTCTCTGACAACCTGTGGCTACCCTTATTGCCATGCAATTCTGCAGACAATATTGAGAGGGGAAAAGCAATCAGGAAAATGAGACCAGAAATTCTGTGCAAGACCCATGCTTTGCTCCTTATGGAGAGGTGGTGTGGGGGAAATCATATTCTTTGTGCCTTTGAAAAAACTTTTGGCATCAGTGGATTTAAATGAAGTGCAGGGGATGAGTTCCTAAACATGGAGTTGTGGTTGATCACTGAGGAGTGACTTGCCTGAAACAAGAGGCTGGAGGGAAAGACACTTTTGTGATTAACGTGGTTATTTTGTTTTCTGCATGGAATGAGTACAAACCTATCTGTGATAGCGAAAAGTTTTGAACTGCCCTCCAAGAAATGATGAGTTAGACTTCATATTACTGAGAATTTGCTAAACAAAGAGATTTTAACAGTTCTAGGATGCACAGAAAAACACATGGCTGTAAAATTAAGAAAGGAATGTATAGATCCAGGGAAAAATAAAGCGAGATTTACTATTTTTCACTTTGTTTGGTTGTGGGTTTTTTCTTAGAGAAAACATTAAAATGGCAATAGTATTAAAAGGAAAGAACATTGCTTCTTCATCAACACAACGGAGAAAACAATATTGTTGTTTTATACATAACCTAAAGGCATGCTTTAATGTGATTTTCGTGTAGAGCTTTGATCCTAAGATAATCACAATCACTAGGAAAAAACAACACAATCATTTGTCAAATAAACCATTATTCCTTTTGATTTACCTGTCAAATTAAAAGCGTCTGAATTTCCATTCCCTGAGAAATTTCTGATATTTGGTTTGATTTCAAATCAGTTTCACTTGATCTCATGTCAGAATGAAAAATTTACATTTAATTTTTTTTTGCCAAAATATGTATTCTAACTTTCTCAAAACATTAGTTTTTCACTTGTCCACTATGTTATCAAGTGATAAAATTATATATTTGAAACAAAATATCTCAGTGATATCCTACATAATTCTTAAGTTGAATTGATGTGTTCCAAGGAAATATGTTGATATAATAAAATCGTTATTAAATAATGTACTCAATGAACTGTAAAACGAAATTGAATTATTGCTATAGTAAAGTAATCCCTGATCCTAAAAATCTTGTAAATCTCAGCTCCTAATCAGTAACAGCCTTCAGCATGTGATTCTGTCAAATCACAGGGAAGAGTAGACAGCTTCTGGAATCATTCCTGCATAGTCTTGCAAGATTTTTTTTTTATTAATACACACTTCCTTTTCTATGAATCAATAATGTAAATCAATATAATCTGCCGGCATGTAAATAAGTTATATACCCCAGTTTTAGCAATTAATATGGTACAGGTATGAGGGTATGTTCTGCAAACTGATTCATCACTGGTACGCAACTTTGGGCTAGGTGAACTTGTATCATGATTTTCCAGTAGCTTCTAATTTGTGACTTTAAATATCAAATTGAAAGAGCTTGTAATACTTTGCAGTATTCCTTCCAAATTTATCAGTCATTCTATGATCATCTAATAAAAAGAATCAGAGTCGTGTCCTCTTTATCAGGTTGGTCAGTTCTTCCCTGTGAGAAAGCTTTTAATTCCTTTTTAAGGAAAAATGAAAGAGAATTTGGGGATCATAGTAGATAGATATGACATATTACATGACCAAGTCCATGCTCCTGACAATTCAAGTCAGTGCTACTAATCAGGTATTAAACTGTTATTATAAAGGACTTTAGGAGATAATTTAGCCTGTAAAATTTCTTTCAGAAGGTCATTAAGAGCTTCTGGGGATTTAGTGGATCCAAGGACCTTGCAAATCTCCTGCATTCTACTGTTGTTTCCTCCCACAGCTCTTGCACAAAGGTCTGCCTTGGGTTAGACCTCCATGTAGCAGTCCTGGTCTGCAGGAATGCTCAGCCACATCCTTAAGGACACAGAGCATGGACACCCATCCACGTGAATAAAACCTTGCAATGAAGGAGTGATGTAGTTTGGGGTTTTACCTTTCTCCATTTTACCTGTTCTCTGTATTCTCTACACATGTATCTGTAACCTATTGTATTAGTGGCTGATTTTCCCAGTAATTTTTCATGGCCTTTTCTTAAGCAAAGAAAGGAAGACAAAACAAATTCCTGGAAAGACTAAAAACAAACAAACAAACAAACAAAAACAACAACAACAACAACAAAAAAAAAACAACCAAAAAAAACCCATTCCAGAACTCTAAGTCCCACAGGAGCCCCTATCCTATCTTGGTTCTTCTCCTGGCTACCAAGGCTGGGAACAACTCCTGGAGATGCATTTCATAGACAAAGTACAGCTAATACTGAAGGGGAGAAAACTTAGAAAGGGCTTGACCTGGAAGAAAAATTTCATCACTCCCTGTCCTCCCAATTGGTGCTTTTTGTCAATTTTGCTAATTTACTAAATTTATAAAAACTATATGTTCACCACATGTAAGTGGGATTTTGTGAACATCTTCCCATAACTGCCCCTGAAAGCCTTCAATAAAAATCTACTTTTATATTACCTCCTTACTAAAACTATCTCGAATTTAATTTCCAGGTTGGGAAAAAGGCAACAGCGAAAAGAACTGCCTACTTGCCCTGGCAATGGGAGTGGAGAGAAGAAGAGAATAACGTGAACAATGTCATGAACATTGGAAGATCTATCTAGATAGCCTGGTAAAGCAGTGCAGCTGCAGGGAGCTTCTCCAACAGGAAGGAGGAAAAACCAAGGTAGGCACTTGGCTTGATTTTGAATATGTTCCTCAGGGAAAAAAGGACACCAAGGCTCTTTCTTTGGCTTTACCACATTGTGTACTATGAAGGGAATTGAGGCACAAGATGGCACTTCTTAGAAATAACCAGTCTGAAAAAGGAACTGAAAGAAAAGAAGGTGTGGCTAAAGACCAACTTGCCTGAAATCTACAGAAAGAACAACTCTCTAGGTTTTAAGCAAAATAGAGATGTAGTTCACCTTACAGTCCCAGAGTTCTCTCTCTCTTTTTTTTTTTAATTTCACATCTGATTCCTTTTTTCAGAAAGCACTAATGTGATTATTTCTTAAAATAGTTTTACCTGTAGATTCCTCTTTTAATTTAAAAAAAGGCACGGAAGATGTGAAAGTAAGATGTAGAGAAGTGTCAAAGAGAGATTGCTCTAATAAGATGTTCAGGGGTGATTTGATTTCCCCTGCTGTTGCAGTAAGTCAGTAGATAAAATCATATTTTAGACTCTCCTAAAATTTTAAAACAGTTCATGAGGAGTATTGATGACATAGCTGCTGAAGTTAGGTATGTCCTTTAATTTTTCAGCAAAGAAAAACTGTTGCTACTGTTTCCACTAGAATACTAAAGCAGACACGTATGTTAATGGAAGGAATTGAAGTATCATCCAACAGAACTTAAAGATTATTCAGATATCTACAAATGCAAACGAGGGATGATTTTTCCAAGTTGAAGCTCCAGTTCTTAGTCTGCACACTAAGAACTGGATCTACTTTTAGCCCCAAATAATCTAGAAGTTTTTTACTCTTTAAACTGTCATATATGTCAGGTATGCAACAACCTAATCCAAGCACTATATGTCACATACACTCTTCAACAATTATTTCAATTTTTTATCGAATAATTTATGTGATGAGTAGTATTTTGCTGCATTTGACTAGATTCTGCAGCTTTGTTAGATAAATTACTTAGCAAACAACAGCAACATTCATCAAAGAATGTAATCTGAAGTATTGGATCCTTTTGGTATTTGACTGGCTTGGATAAAAACATATCAGCAAAATGGAAGCCATAAAAATATAGTGATAATATAGCAGCCTCTCCAGAAAGTTTCATAAACCAGAATGGAAATAAAATAAACCAAACCCATTGCTCAATATTGATGTTCTATTTCTCCTTAATTTCTTATTTATTTTGGTACCAAAGGTATTACTTGCTCAATTGGAACAGTGAAAAAATTTTGTTGTTTAACATGTCACAGTGGCAATGCAGAAGGTGTACAGGTGGCTGCTGAAAAATGAAAAAGCAAAACACAAGGAAAGATGTATTTAATGAAGTGATTTTTAGCTGTTCAATGAGTCAATCGTATCTTAATAATTGACTTATACTTTAAGAGGTGTTTGTATATTTAGTGGGGCTAAGAACAAAGATGATTTTGCTTTCATTGTGTGCTGTGAGAAAAAACTGCACATGTCCAAAGCAGCTGTACCTTTAGTGAGGTTGTCAAATCTGTGGGTATACATTGATGCTGTTTCCCCACAGGTAGTGCAAGCTGCACCACAACCTTTGGAAAACCACAAATAAACTCAGAGGAATCACTTGGAGTTCATGGCAGCAGCTGCAGAGGTGTGATGGGTTAGGGAGGGAGCTCAGGATGCAGAAAGACCCTGCAGGGGAATTTGGCACTGGGCAGCCCAGGAGGGAATCTGTTTCCAAGGGAATGATGTGGCTCTATCAGGCTGCCTGTATCAGCCTGAAAAGGTTCAGCAGGTCTTTACCTGTGCAGAACTGGAGCCATGAGCACAGCCCTTGTGCACCAGGGAACAATCTGCTTTGCCAAGAAAAGAAGATAACAGAACGAGCTCTAGGAATTTTTAGCTTTACAATCTTGATCCAAACCCCATTTGAAGCCTTTCTGCTGATTTCAAGCTGGCTTTGGCCTGGTTACAGGGGAAAAAAGGGATTTAATTGTCAAGGCAGCTGGGGGTGATCTTGTTTAAAGTGCTTTTGTAAAAAGCTGGTGGCAGACAACAGCTGATGGCTTAAAGACATACTTCATCAAAGTACATGTCCACTTCTGGTATTAAAAACTAATGCATTTGTCACATGCAATTGGGCCTAAAGCAGGCAAAAGTACTTCACAGCATGTCCCCTGAGAGCTATCATAAATAGAAATCAGAAGAAATGCCAAAATCTTTAAGGCTTGACAGCAAATGATGTTTTAATTTAGCGGACATACAAAACTCTCTTTGACATCTAAATGGATGCTTGCCATTAGAAGTCTCTCCCTCTTCCCTCAATATTTGTGACAAAAGGAGACATGTATACAAATGTAATTGTTTATTTTAATTTTAAAAGCTAAATTTGCATAGTGTACAGTAAAGGTTGCCTTTAGAAGGACTGAGCCCACATTCCAAAGATGGAGATGTTAGTAACTTGAGAAAAAAATTATCTTAGAGTGGAAATAGGAGCCTTTAAAACTGGATCCCTTTTCTACAGTAAACTCAGCACAAGGTGGAGGATACTGGCATCCATAACACAAATAATAAATATTATGATCCCAATCCTTTACCACAGGATTAGCCTAGTGATTGTAATTACAGTGAAGCAGAACATCAAACTCCTGGAAAGGGAATTTTATTGCTTTTGCAGCTGTTGCCTGTGTTCAAATGTTTCTGTTGAATTCCCTAAAAACCTAACTACCAAGTTATTTGCACTTCTAAACCCAAAGCTGTTAAACAAGAGGGACAGGACAGAACTAAAATGTTTTAAAGCATCCTTCAGATTTAGTAGTTGTATTTGTGATGCTTTCTCACCCCAAACATAGAAAGGTACTTTGAAAGGGGCACAGACAGATTACTGTTGAAAGGTTTTGACCTTTCAGCAAGGTTGCCTATTCATTTATATGCCTCCTGAACTACTACCTTCATTCATGATTAATAAACTCCAGTCATCCTGTTTACACTAGATCACAAGTTCTTTATTAACTTTTCTTTTTTGTATCCTTTGGTGTAAATGTAGAGTGCAAGGTTTGGAGAATATATTGAACTTTGCTGTGAAAGATGTGTAGCTACACATGCAAAAAATTAATCAGGTAGGGCTTTACAACCACAATCATATTCTTCCAAAATTTGTGATGAGCTCTTCATGAGCTGTCTAGATTACAGTAGTGCTGGCTGAAGTCTTGTTATTTCAACAGCTGGGAATGATTACTCATGTGAGTGATTTTTGTTTTTTACTTTTTTTTTTTAAATAGGATAATCTGGTCTGCTGTGTAGCTGCCATTCAAACAAGCAAAATTTCAATGCAGGAGAGAAGGATTGAGGATTCACAGTTCTGCCACTTCAACTGGGACTGGAAATGAATGCAAAAAAGTGTTTCTTCCTAAACTTGTTACTCAGTGTTCTAAGCCTCTTTGGCAGAGTCTCCCTAAGAAGGGAGAGACCTGGTTTCTGTCTGTCATCTTTTCTCCTGGAGGTCCTGTACAATTTGGAAGGACATGACACCTCAGCACAAAACAAAGCAATCTTTTCCTTAGTCTCTTGTCAAAATCTGGGCTGAATTATGCCTGCAGAATGGACAGAGGTCTCCCAGTCTTCCTGCATCTTATTTATCTTCCTACAAAGACATACTCTTACCTTTGTATGAATAATGTCTTGAAAAACCACAAAAAAGGGTAAAGGAAATCGTGACTTTGCAGAAAAGGTAGGGAGAGCTGTCTTTTAGATTAACTGGCTTAGATACAGCTCTTAACTAGTAGTTAATAGAATTGCAGTTAAAAAAATCCTTCAGCAGGTTTAAGAACTTGTGATGTTCTGATGTATGTTATTTCTGTGGGACGGGAAAAGACCCCTGTGAGTATTTCAGGCTTAGTCCACTTCCACAACACTTGCCAATTCATATATTCCATTTCATAAATTAATCTATCTTTAAGGAAATAGACTTTTTTTGACTGATTGCTTGTACTACATGTCCTCACAGGGCCTGCAACATCCTAGAAACTCTTCTTTAAAGGTCCTCCTGATTATGTCAGATGTAGTTATTAACTCACTCCAGTAACATTTTCCAGGTGGTTATCTGCTGATGTTGTTACAATTCATGGATGTCTCTGTTTGGCTTTTTAAAGGAGATGACTTTGCTTTTTATAAGGCCCCTATCGTCACTTCTTTCTATTAATTGTGTAAGTGAAAAAGCAAACATTATTCTGGTTAGTATAGGTTCTAATAACAAAACCACTTTACCTTGCAAAAATGTCTTTGCATATTTGAGGTGAGGGATGAGAGTCTTTGGGAGCGAATTTCTTGTTTCAAATCACAGATGGACAGTTAATTTCCTAGGTTTTTGCAGAGTGTTTCTACACAGACACAAAACATTGGAGGCAGGACTGAGTTTAATTTTAGCTGGCTAAAATGTTACTCCTTAATCTAAAGAAATTATCTGGATTTCTTGAGTCAGTGAACAGAGATGGGCTGTAGAAGCCTCATTTAGTTTGAGAAGAGTCATTCTGGGGCTGTTACTTTCTGCCTCACTTTCTCTGTGTCTCTTTGGTGGTGGAGGAAATCTAGAGTAGCATCACAGACTATAGATATTATATTATTTTATTTTATTTATATTATATATTATTTCAGATATTAAATCAAATCAGTCACAACTTCCTCTGGTCCTGTTCTCCAAAAATGCCAAGGCGTGTAGCCAGTCTAGCAAATAATTTTAACTCACTTAGAGTTTTAATAATATATATTCTTGCATAGTCTTTTTTCCTAAACACAAAGAAAACAGTTTTCTGGATGCATCTGCAGAATTGATCACTTTTTAGGGCTCAGGTCTGTCTCCATGGCCATTTCCCAAACTCTTCAAAAATTCCTTCTCCCTTTCTTGAATGAATCATGTGAGATTATGTGTGCTCAATTTGTATTTGAATAGTAAAATACTTGCATAATGCAACCTCAGTTTCAGTGGCAGCCCTGACATAATGCTGAAATACAAATAATAGAACAAATATGAAAAAAATTCTTATCCTGCATCTATAGATAAAAAAGGAACAAAAAACCTGAGCACCTAGCCCAAAGCCTGTGTTCCTTTGGGCTCAAATGGGACTCACACTTCAAAGCTGAGAATAGTTGTCTTAGTCCAGAATTCAAATTTACAAGTGAAGTTTGACTATGTCAGAGCTAGTTCTCTTACCCTACATGTTGTAAATACCTTTGAACTCACTCCTGTGAAACAGAAATGCTCTCTGAAGAAAGAAGTTGAAAAGATAAGTGGCTTATGAGCTACTGTAATTAAAATCTAAAAGATGCTTTTCCAGCTGTTGCTTTTGAAGTTATGCTTAGTTGGTGGCTAGGTGCCAGCATTCAATTAGAAGTATGCATTTTTATTAACAGACTATCATGTGTTATATTATGTCAATAATTCCTTTTAAATTACTTCTTTTTATTTTTAGCAATAGTCACAGGTGTCCAGGTCATTAAATATTAAAATGGGCCCCACTGACAATTGTGCAACATCCTAAGTTTGCTTGGTGTTTTATTTGCACTCCATTTGAAGTTCAAAATTAAAATATCTCTGAACTTGTGGAGAGGAGGGTTTGGCCAAGATAAGTTAGTGCCTGAGGGGAAAAAATAAAAAGAGAGATGCACAGCCTATGTGCAACATTTTTGCCTGCATTTGGGTTTCTAATTATCACGGTTTCATTTACTCACTCATCATGTGCCTGTTGCAAGTGGGGGCCTCATTATTTTCATTCACTTCCTCAGATGTCAAAGTCTCAGCCTGGAATTAGTATGGTGAGGGAGGGGTTGATATTCACAGGCTTTTAGAGGTGCTCTGCTCTGTGTCAAAACAACACAAGAATCCTCTTCCTGAAAATGGCCTCTTTTTTCCCCAGTTTCCTGGCTTTTTACTGCAGGATTCATTTCACCAGACTTCACTTGGCTTCAGTGTAGACACCTTCATCTAGGCTTGATGACTAATTTGCCTAATTGAGGCAGTTATTTTGGGTTAAGAAGAATGAAGCCTGGAAGAGCCTTTTAGTCTTCCTCATATGTTTCCAGGAGCTTTTAACAGCAGTCAGGCAGAGGTTTTCTATCTACTGTCTGAAGATTCCTGAAGTTATAAGAAGTGCTCTGACCCACATTGTCTCTATTCATGGCTAAGAACCCACCCAGAGTGAAGAAAGGATTGAGGTGCATTCACTTTTTTCACGGTTCCAGTGGATATTCAGGATGCCATGATATCATTTGAACCATAATATAAAGTACCGTTTTTTCTCTTTCTGTGCAGCTTAATCTCATGTAATTGAAAATCCTTTGAAATACTTTGTTAATTATTAGATATTGATAATGATTCCAATACAATACATAACCTATTGGTAAAATATATACATATCTAGTCAGTAGTGTTCTTCATTTAGGGCATAAAAATAGTTTTGCCAAAAAAATTAATTTATTCTTGCATAGTATTTGATTTAGCTGCCCTCTTCATTTTGTACATGGAAAAAAATCGTGTCACCACAGCCATACTGGAAATACTCTAAAAGCTAGTTGGAAACCTAGAAATCTTAATTTCTATTCCTGCTTTGATGGATCTTGTAGGTGTTGCTAACAAATGCTATTTCTTGTGCTGTTCTGGAGTTAAGACCATAGGAAAGCAAGTGGTATATAAGCTCTTCTGCCACCCTATTCCAGCTCCTCATTTTAACCTCAGCAGAAAAGGAACAAATTCCTCATGACCCCAAGTTAATTGTTAAAAAATAAAAGAGAGAATAAGATATTTAAAACCCATTTCTTGGTGAAAGCTTTTAAAAATCGTTTAGCTAATTAAAAAATACAGATGTTGATTTGAACTATTACACATTTTTCAAAATTTAAAAAGTTCATTTTTCACTGGACTTTTTAAGTTTTGGATCATAATGTATTTTTTACCATCTGCAAATAGCTTAAGAAAACTGTACATGCCAAAACATTATTTTTATAACTGAAGAGCTCTTTCAGTAAAAAACTGAGTTTTCACATAGATCTGTGCAAGTGCTGTTGTTCTTTTCATTCACTGACGTATCCCTGACACCTCCAAGATCTACCTTCAGGAAATAAATCACTTCCCTCCATTTATACCCTGTGTTCTACTGAATACCAGTTGGTTACTGCCATTTGCCAACAACAAATTATGAGTTTCTCCACATTGTCCAGCTGTCTCGTAGGAAAGAAAGTCCATGTTTTGTCTATTCCTCACTTTTTTCTTTGTGCTGTACCTGTCCATTCATTCCAGAGAGGCCCAGCACTCTTAGTTTGAGGTAAAAATAACTGCAATAATCTTGCTCTGTCAGTAGCCAGGGGAAGTTGGTCACTTGGCATCCAACTCAATATCCCACACGTGAACACACAGGCCAATTGTCCCTACATGTGTAGGCTAAGTGATGGATTGCAGGATATAGCAAAATCTGCCAGGGCCTTGGAAGGATTTCAATTTCTTTGGCTAGTCTGTGACCTATTTATGCGTGCTGTATTGATAAATGAAGTGAAAAATCTTTTACGCCTTTCAATGAAGGGGCCGTTTGGTCTGGCAACAGCACTGACACTTTTAGTGATGTCCTATAGGAAACAGCTGGGATTATTAATTCATTTTTACACAGGTCACTAAGCATCCAGAAGTCAATATTTCTTTTAAATTGCTCTCAATCTGGACCAAATCCATTCTGAAGGTGAAAGGTTTCAGATATATACTGCTACTGGCCATTATTAGAGTCCTCTTTAAGCCGTGCCAATTGTTTTTCTTTGGTTCAGCCTGAGAATGACTGTGTTAGGAAGAACAGAAAAAGACTACACGTTTTTTAACTTTTTTTTTTTAGCTCTTGGTGTAATTTCATATTTTAGTTCTTGGAAATATACTTTGTTTTATTACAGATGACACCAATCAGAGTGAAGAAAAGATGAGAAATACTTTAGATTCTGTGTCTGAAACAATTGCTCAGTGACTCAAGACTCAAATGTAATGAGGAAGGAAGAATTGCAAGAGGGAAAAGATTTACACAGACACAGTTAAGGTAAAGGTGAGCAGAACTGCATGGTTTTGATTCCCAGGAATTTCTTCAAAATTGTAATTTGACTTTGACTTTGTGAGAAGACCTGCTGACTCTACTATTTGATGGAAATCAAAGCAAAAGTGCTAAACTTCAAGGTGCACGATGGCAAAACTAAGGGTCTGAAATGTGACCTGAACATTCTCTGTCTTTGGAGGAGAAAGGAGGCGAAAAATGAAACTTTTTTGCTGATCTCTGGAGTACTACGCCCAGCTCTCCAGCTCTTGGCACTTGCACTGTTATCTGGCTGGCTTAACACATTACTGATTCTCTTTTATAGTCCTTTTTCAGAGTTGTGAATGACTAAACAAGTCCCAGAGATTCAGGTCCTATATCTTACTTGGATATTAAACGGCTGGAAAGGGTATGGAGAAGAGCTGCTGTAACTATGCAAGGACTGGAAATACTGCCTTGCAGCAGCATGTTAAACATGAAATACTAACTCTTTAAACAGATTAAAGATTATTTGATTTCAGTGTGTAAACCCCTTCTTGAGGAGATACTGATATAAGTGATGTCTGGAATAAGAGAAACAAGCAGTACAACACCAGGGGCAGGTAGATAAATCCACACGTTTTCATACTAGATATATAAACAATCCCTTCATCTTGGGAATTAGAATAGCAAGGAAAAAAATGGACCAGAGTGTTGGGGTCTGCCTGCATATGGGTTGTGCATTACAGCCTTCAGGCAAGCAGAAATTAGTCCCACTTTAGGGGTGTCTGGGTCAATCAGTACAAGAGGTCACACCAGGTGGTTCTCTGTTGATTTTGGGTCTTGGTGTTGGCTGCTTGACAACCCTGGCTTTGTCCTGCCTCCAGCCTTGATGTGAGGTTTTGGAGTATTCCTTACATCTGGAAATACCTGAAGGAACTTTGAAGAAGAACAATGATAGAAGTGGTCAGAAACTGTCATAAAAAGATCTCTCTTCAGAGAAAAGTTTTTGGTAGAAAAAACCCCTTACTTCTGCAGATAGTCTTTTTGAGTTTACATCAGAAAATCCAAGCCCAAATTATTTATTTTGGGGCTTGTTGGACCAGAAAAAAAAAAATCTCAGTTTGTTCAACTGGCCAGAAACAGTAATGAGCCAGTTCAATATTATTGTTTGGTTTGTTGTGGTGGTGCCTTAGAGATTCTCTGTTGTCCTAATTCATTTCCATCCCAACTTGTGGGACTGATGGATTATTTGTAGATAAACCAGCCAGATTTCTTCTGGAAGCAAGAATTGTGGTGCAGTGTGGGAGTTCTGAAACCTCTTATGGAAGTGTCATCCCTGCAGAGAGTGCAAGAAAAAAAGAACAAGCATGCCAAGGAATAATTTCTCAGGAGTGTCTGTGTAGTGGTGTTTATGATCAGCTGAGATAGCATTGAGGAAAAAAAGCAAACCAATTTTCCTTCCTTCTACTAATACCACCTTTACCTTTATCTCCTCTAAGCTCTGTTTTACTTTTTTATCAGTCATGTTGAACACTGGTAAGATTCTTTTTCATCCAACCTCAGGCACTCATTTTCAGGAAATTAACTTGGCATTGCAACAGCTCTTAACATCTGTGACTCTTGACTTGGAGAGAGTTGAATAAAGGAGCTAGGCAGAGCTTTAATTTATTGCCAATAAATTTCTGATTTTTTTTTTAAACAAGGACTTAACAGTTTGATTTTCACCTTCATTATGTTAAACCTATTTTGGGTATGAAAATAGCGTGTGGGATATAATGTGTTTTGTACTACAACATCTTTAAAAGAGGCCAAAACAGAATATCCTCATATTTCCAGAAAAAAAATTGTCCCTGCTGGTATAAAGATATTTTGTTTCCTTTTTAGACTGATGCTGGTAAAGCTCTTGCTGTGAAATTTGAAGTGGATGTAAGGTTCTAGGAATATTTGCTGCAGAACAGCTGTGCTCTTCTTTACCCTCCTAGTGCCAGTTCAGCATGAAATTCACCTGTGTTTACATCAGAGTAAAACAAAGTACCCCTGGGAGCAAAGCTACCAACCAAGCATGTTTTTACAGAATAGTGATACTGTGATGAAAACACTTTTGTTGCCAAGGAAGAGGTAAGGAAAACAATAAAGAGCATAATGTAACCCCATGGTCTACAGGTGAAAAATGGCAGGCACACTGAATCGCTGTGTTCATCTGGATCTGCACCTAATTTTCCATTCCTAATGCAGTGTTATATTGGTATTTCATTTACTTTCCACATATTATTCCTAGTCATCTTTCCTTCGTGATCTTTCAGGTCCTTCCTGATTTTATTTGCGATAATTAAGACAAGAAACTATGTCAAAGCTTTTTAACGTGGAAGAACTCTTCTGCAATATAAACTGCCTCTGGGTTTTTTTTGTTTGTTTTTCATAATTTTAATTTTATTTCCACTGACTCTTTTCTATTCAATCTTCCTCCTATTATCGTAATTTTCCAACAGAACTCAAAAAGCCAATACTGCAATTACTTTATAACAGTTGTGAATTTTTTGCACCGAGCTGCATCTATCCTGGTTAGCACTCATACTCAGACACAAACTAAATTTGGGTTTAGATTATAAAATTCAGATGTTGCCTTTTTTTGCAAATGAACTGAAAAAACCCCATCTTTTAGACCGAAAATTTTGAATTTTTATATCTGGATCAGCATGTGGAAGACGAATTCCATTCCAGCTTTTCCAATTCTCACCTCTTACCTATTAGTACCGTATTTTCTTCCCCTTTTTAACTTTTTTTTTGGATCATAATTAATAAAAGTGGTAGCTACCCTTCTACTTGGAATATTAATTTAGCAGAACAAAAACCAAAATGGATACTTGGGAGGTAATAGTGTATATGAGTTTTAAAATTATCATATACTAGAATTGTTAAGCAACTCTCTTAAGAGTGACTGTTCAGGAAATGAGGAGTTAAACTGCAGCCAGATTTTTCAAAAATAAAAGCCATGGCAGTTCCCAGTAGATTTAAGTAAAAAATTTTAGTAGATTTAAGAACATATTTTAGGTTTATATGTATTTCAAATTTTCAGTCCAAATCTGCAAAGTCTAAAAAGAAAGATCCTATGCCATTGAAATGCATTTAACAGTTCAATGACAAAGTAGTATTAAACTGGCACACTTTGCTTTTCCTAAGATTTAAGAGATCAATATTAGGTATTTTACATGTAAATCCTCTACATCTGTCTCTATAATTAGGTCAACAGTACCCATTTTAAAACTTCCCACTTACGAGTTTATGGAAATGGACAAATAGCCAGCGTTAGGAAAATTTCAGACGTAAGACTTCTTTCACTCTTTTTTCAAATAATTTGTATTCTAGGTCTTCTGCACTACAAGTGTGTTGCTGAGGTGAGGGGCCTCCAG
This sequence comes from Brachypodius melanocephalos, assembly GCA_013398615.1. Taxonomy (NCBI): domain Eukaryota; kingdom Metazoa; phylum Chordata; class Aves; order Passeriformes; family Pycnonotidae; genus Brachypodius; species Brachypodius melanocephalos. The sequence continues at coordinate 3,525,246 of VZSR01001863.1, forward strand.
GGAGTTCTTCAGTCCTTGGTTTGCTCTGTTTTGATGCTGTGGGGGAAGACCCTTCAGCTTTGGTTTAGGCTTTGGTGTGTATTGTCCTGTTCAATAACCAGAAACAGAGAGATACTGGCATTTGGGCATTTTCACCCTTTTTGCTTTCTCTACTCACAAAGTTTGAAATGTATTTAATTCATCACAAAAAAACCCCAAACATTGTTTTTTCTTCTTTAACATATCTGGTAATAAATATTTATTCTCTGCAATCCTTGCCAGTCCTGTGGTGATCAACTTATATAAAATCCAAAATAGAAAAGACTGTGTGTTCATGAGGCAGCTGACTAGGGATTTTAGAATTTTCCCTTTTCAGCTTACAGAAAATCGTGTAACCTGTGTGGGCCATCCTTTTAGGTCAATCTCATGCAGACTATTTTCTCTTTTTCTATAACAATCCTAAATTAATACGGTAGGTGCTCTGCAGCCAGCATGGTTTTGCATTGATCTTGGCCAGCTTGTTTACAGTGTTTTGGCAAGTTGCTGATGTACTTCTCCCTGGGGATAGAGCAGGGGTTAATTGCTGTTAAACTCTCAGTGCCAAGTAATGGTTCAGACTCTGTGCTACATTAAAGATGACACTAATAAGGAAAGAGTGCACTGGATTGCTCTGTGTTGGAAATTGGACTTGTGGTGACAGAAACTTGGAGCAGAGCTGATGTAATAGGGAGGCCATAATGTAATTATAACTGCTGAACATGTGTCATACCAAGTTAAATGATACATTAATGAATCAAAACAGGTGATGGAGTGTTGCTCTTTCAGCAGATAGAGGTGTTTTCAAGGTCAAATTGTCATTAATCTAATAATCTGTAAACTGTATATGCTTCAAATTATAAGCAAAATCATCTTTAATGGGTTTTTTAGTGTATTTCTTGTCCTGTACCAAAGGGGTGACAAAACCAGAAGATGTCGTTCTCAGTGTAATTTTGTTTATCCCTCTGTTATTATATTTCTGTTATACCTAATACAATATATGTGCACATAACATTTTTCAGTCAGGTGTGAGTGAGCTTTGGATCCCTGTGCTCCGAGGAGGCTGCACACAAGCCAAGAGGTGTGCAGGCATAGGAGTGCAGCATGGAGCCAAACTAATGAGCTTTGCTGGAAGACAGAATACAGAAAGTAAATGGCTTCAAGTCAGCTTGAGCCATGCACAGAACAAGCTCACTCCTGCTCAGAGCAGAGCCAAGTGTGTGGTGATATTGTGAGATGTATTTTGTGTAAATTCTCTCTGCCTATTCACGATTCTGCAGCAGATGAAAACCATCTCTTACCTCAGCTTTAAGTCCCATTCATGGATGAAGTTCCTACTTTTTGATTCTGGTAAGACCACTGTGTTCAAAAGGCAAACAAAGACTTCTGTTCCAGATCATGTGAGAGTCCAGAACAGAACCATCCCAATGGTACTTGGCTGCTTGAACATGACAGAATCCCTCCATAGCAAGTCCTGAGTGCTTAAAGAAACCTATCACCTTTTTATATTGTAGTTTTATTCATGAAATCGACAGCATTTTTACAAGTAGCCTTGGTCGAGAAGTTAAAATGAGACCCCCATGAAACAAGGAATTTTGTGCATTACCCATTTTGAGCAAAGAAATCCTTTTCTGAATTTTGCAGTTCTCTGATTCCTGCCATGACAAAAAAAAAAATCTGTTTATTTCACATTAGTCTCGCTTCCCATAAGCTTCTCATTTATCCTCATGCTGTTAAAAAATGAAGCAAAGATTTCTTTGAAAGGGTCTAGCCGAGTCCATTTCTGAGTTTCTCTTAAAAAATGGGATTTTAATGCCTAAATCAAATTGGGTCTTTTGACAATGTCATAATATGTCATACTTTGCCTTTTTTTAAATTCTTAATTTTTTCTTCTTAATATGGCCAATAAATATTAAAAATGGAACTTTGTAACAGGTTCCTTACTAAATGGTTCTTCTGCATTATTTTTATCTTTTATTTTTTCATAGAAGATTTTGGGGTTGAACTTTTTCTTTAAGAATATCTTGGACTTTGCCTCATTTTCCTTCTGTTCTGTTACTTAAGGGAGGCAGGTTTTTCTTGTGGGAAAGTCAAATACCAGCAGAACTCCAAGCCCTCAGGAGATCTGCTGGGAACCAGATCCATTCCAGCTCTATTCCTCAATATTCTTCATCCCTGTCTTCCAGCACTGCTTTTTGGCAGAGGATCTCCAGGAAGATGAACGCATCCCAGGCATGACTTTGTGAGGAACACCTGAGGTAGGAGGAGCTGTTCATGTTCTCTTTCTAAACCTTCCCTGTTCTAAACCTTCCCCTTTTTTTCTGCTTCTCTTCCTCTCTCTGTGTTTAGGTGAAAGGTGTGATGAGCTGTGCAGCTCAGTGCTTTCCTTTTGTGGCCACTCTGAATGGATGAACAGAACTGTAGTAGCCCTTGTCTTTAGCAGACTGACTCTGATTTGTTAAGTTGCTTCCAAGCATTTCATAGAATCACAGAATGGTTTGGGTTGGAAGAAACCTTAAAGATCATCCAGTTCCAACCTCCTTTCCACCAGCTCAGCTTGCTCAGAGTTCCACCCAACCTGGCTTTGAAAACTTCCAGGAATGGGGCGTCCACAACTTCTCCAGGCAACTTTTTCCAGCCCAATGACCCTCACAGTAAAGATTTTTTTTTTTCTAATATCTGATCTAAATCTGCCTTCTTTCATTTTGAAGCCATTTCCCCCAGCCCCATTACTTCATGCCCTTGTAAATAATCTCTCTTATTCTTTCTTAGAGGCAAGCAAATCCCCAAGACAATTTTTTTTTTCCCCAAAGTTCAAATTTGTCTTGAGTCATTTATATTTGGGTATTGCTAAAATAAAATACTTTCCTTTCAGAATCATAGCATATATCAGGAAAGTCAAACTTTCCTGAAAGGAAATGCTCAGAGAGGAGACATCACCACTGGGATCAGGAACACAAAGTATCTTTTGTGTCATTTGGCATCCTTGGCTCTTGAAAGTAGGGAGACAGAGAAAAATAGATACTGCTTCTATGGCATAAGCCATTTGCCATCACTGTCAGGTCAGAATTTTTTTCAGGTGGAATCTCTGATCTACTCTTTTTTTTTTTTTCTTTCTTTCTTTCTTTCTTTCTTTTTTAAATTTTTTTCCCCTGAAGATTTCATCTAAAGCCATGTCCATCTTAGTGAAAAGTGAACATTTCTTACTGTGCTGGAAGCATGCATTAAATATCTCTAGTGTATGGTCTCCCTGCACCGCCACTGCTCAAGTCATCCTTACGATGGAGTTTTGACACTCCTGCACTTTCTTGTTTGGCTGGTCAGTTAACCAGATCTAAGAATCATGGATATTTATTATGGTTGCCAATCTAAGGCTGAATTTCACCTTTGAGAGTCATAGGAAGTTTCATTGCCCGTTTTATTTATCGCAGTGTAATATTGGAAGAGAATGGCTAAGCACTATAATGCTCAAGATGACATTCTAAAGGAAAATTTGCTACCTTACAAGGGATAAATTATCTAGAACGTTTCATTAAGAAGGCTTTTTGCAGTACTGAGGAGTTGTACATGTTCAGGGCAAGTCATTGTCTCTCCAAGGTTTAAACTCACACTTTCTTAGTGGGGGAATATAAAATAATCCTTTATCACAGATCTGATCACAGAGCAGATCTGATCAAAAATTTTGTCTTGTCAACATTGAAAGGTTCTGTGGGAATATAGAAAATTTGTAGAGATATTGTGGGGGAAAAAAAGAGGCTTTTTAGTTTCAGAATGGAGCATTGAAACTTTTGCATTTGAAGCAATGTCTTGTGTCAAGATGTATTAGACTTTGGATTGTTAACCATCATCTATGACTTAAAAAGTCAAGATTAGACTAAAGGATCTTAGTTTTATAGAAGCAGAACATAACCCTAACACAAAATTAATTTCACTCATAAATTTTTACTTAAGTGGAATAAAATAAATGAGAGCTCTTGTTCTGACTGCATAGAAGACATAATACGAAGAGGAATGTGAACCAGAGTTGGAACATACAGGGTCTCTCTAATCCAGCAGATGTTGGAAGTTTGCCTTCAGAAATCTCTAATTTTTGGTGCTTCCTGAAACAAAAGTACCTTGACACCCTTGCAAAAAATTAGTGATTGTATGACGGTCATTGATATCTGGCTCACCAGTATGTTGTTATTGATTCAAAATCAAAATAGATCTAAAAAACCTTGATATATGCTCCAAAATTAAAATCCCAAGATTCAACCCAAACTTTAAAGATCTCTCAATGCTTTTCTCCAAATTTCTCTTCTTGTATTCAGCCACCCATCCAAGGAATATCCCACTCTTTGGTATGTATCATGGTAAATTGTTTTTTATGTGTTTATCATAATTAAGAATTGCCAGTGTCCATGGAGATGCTCCCATGGTACAATTGCTATGTCATCTGTATGACATCATAGAAATAAGAATTATGTGCAGGATTAAAATTAAAAGTGCAGCAGGGCTTCTTTCACTGACAGCTGTGGCAGGTTTTCTGTAGAGTACTTATATAATAGCAGGTTTTCTTGCATTATTCCCATCTTTTCCCATACATACCCTATACTGGTTTTAAACACGGCTTCACATGTTACAGGCCTGCTGTATTGTAAATGTTCCTTATCTACCAGTGACCCTTAATCAATCTTTGTAAAATCTATCTAGTTCCTAAAAATAAATAAAGTACCAGGAAAAATTTGGATGTCTTGTTCTCTGCTACCTTTTTTTTTACCCCATATTTAGATGTGGATAATTTTGATGGAAGGATTCCTTCAAATGTGTTGAACTGTGTAACGTAATTCACAAGAAATTGCAATTGAGTTATCACCTGTTACTGATGACCAAAAAAAAAAAAAAATTGCTCAGATCAGCTATTTGAGGTTAATGTGCCTGAAATACTATTCAAATTTCTCTGGTTGGGTTGTAGAGTGATTAGGTCCTCATGACTTGGTCACACGGATTTTTAAATTCCTCTCCCCAGTAATCTATTTACTATGGTCTGAATCCTGCACATTTTGCTCTGGGGCACTGAGGCAGAATAATATACTTTAACATGTCTGAGGATAGAAGAAAATGAAGTCTTTGGGGCCACATGAAGGTGGGCTTGAGTAATATGTCCACATGGACCATGATAATCTACTCCTTGGGAGAGGAACTCAGTTCCTAATATTTTAGTATTGCCTTTATTCCACAATGGCCTTTTCTACCAAGTGTCAGGTCTTGAAGGCACATGTGTCTTTTTTTAAGGAAAAATGCATTTCAGAGGCACTGCCACATTCCCAAAATCAGGGCTGTTTGCTCTTCCAGTTCCATACATCTTTTCTCAGGAAGAACAAATTCTTTGTGGTAGAGATGCTTGAGTTGTTATCAACATTTTCTAGTACTATGGTCCCTGTATGACAGAGTCAGAATCTGGTATTTCACTTTGCTTATGTCTGTACAAACACAAAAATAGTTTCTGTCCTAGGGATTTTACAGTAAAAGCATTAAAAAATAAAACTATACATACATATATATATATATAATTGTTGAATTCAGGAACAGGAGACAAAGAGAGATACTAACAGTTTCAGGACAGCTGGGACCTAGCTCTTTTCAGGTTCTGTGGGCATCACACAAGTGAATTTTAAGACCAGGAAGATGAATGAGGAGGTGGCTTTACAGATGATAATAAGGTACTCCTTTGAGGCCCATCTTCATCCTTTCTACGTTTTGAAATGCACATCTTCCTCCTTTCTTGTGTACCCTTTACAGCCTGAGCAGAGAAGAAAGAGGGAGAGGTGCAGTTTGCAGTCCATAAGAAGATGGAGACTTGTCTCAGGTATTGATTAGAGGTCAGTGCTACATTTCACTGAGCTTTTGTTTGCATATGAGATTACCCAGAGATGAAAAGTGGGCAGAAGAAAAAGGCCCCCCAGTAGGACACTGGAAGAGGATAAGGAGGGTTTACCAAGGAGCTCACTGCAGGAATGATTAGAAAACCAGAAAGAGAAGTGCAAAAGAAGAGGGTCACTGAGGCCAAAAGAAAATAGTTTCAAAAACACTGCTTCAAAGGCAGGTAAGGGGGCAGTGAGGATGAGAAGGAGACATTGTCCTAGCTGTCCTTATGTGAGAGGGAAGTCATTTCAAACTGCAAAAAATAATTTCATTGCACTGCAAGAAGCACGATGGAATTTTTGATGGGGTAGTAAAAAGTACAATCATCAAGTTTACAGATAAAAGGAGACTGCAGACAGAAACCACAGAGTTAACACTGCCAATGGTTCAACAGTGAGAATATTTAGTGAAACAAAATGGTTTATGTTCATTCATGAGTTAGATGAAGTTTTCTTTCACCCATTAAGTTCTATTTATTGTATTTCCCTTAATTTTCCCTGAGTTCAAAGTACGTTTTTCTTTATATTTCTTAATGTGGGTTTGCATCTTATTTGTTGGTTTGTTTGCCTTGACAATTTAGAAAATGTAAATTAACTATGAGGTACTGCAGCATTTAGATGATACACATTTATCTGAACCTTAATGTGATAGAAAGGTTTTTTCAGTTTGGAGAACCAATGCCAAAATTACTCTTGCAAATTTTCTATTGAACTTCCACTCTGATGCAATTTTGTCTAGTATCTTCTCTCCATGGTATGGATTATGATACTCCTCCAAGTCTTATTAGAAGTTGTCTTATCAGCCTTTCTCTAGATTTTCCTGAAACTACCATTGTTCAAAGTATATTCATTCCAGTCCCTCTTCCTTTGTTTATTATTATTTTTCCACTGTTTATTATTATTTTTCCACTGATATATACATTTCCCTCACAGGGCGTGTGCATTGGGGTATTTTAACTAGATTTTTACTTTGATGTCTTGTACTTTTAAAATGTCTTTATTTTAGAATTTGCCTGTATCATGTGCCTTTGAGTTGGGACTGTATACCTAAATATCCTAAAGAGTTCTAAAGTGTTTCCATTGCTGCAGGTTTTCATTCATAGCCGAGGGACTGCACAGCACAGGAAATAAAGCCCTGGGTTTATCCATGTATTTTGCTTTTTCTAGATCTTCCTCTTGGCTCAAGGTGCAGTCGTTAAGGAATCCAGCTTCCCACAAACCTGTGTACTGCTCCTTAAAGAGTAGGAGCTCCATAACCTCACTATTGCATGTGGTAAATCTCTGACCCCCTCAATCCATCAGCATTCCCCTTAGAATCCTCAGCTGTGACCTCCTCAGCACTGTCAAGGCTGCAGAACTGCACCTTAAAGTGTGTTATACCTACAATATTTACAGTTTATATATTTTAAACTGGACAAGTGTCTGATTCCAGGGAGAAAACACGAAGAACGTTCCCCTCCTGAGTGCCTACTGTTTCACTGCAGCAGGGACCTGCCTAATAAAGTTTTTTATATTAAGGGAGTTATAATTTGCTGGCAGGATCTCGACAGTTGTCTTTAGAATAAGACAATATGCCTTTCCCCTCCCTACCGGGCCTAATTCCCTGGTAACCTTATTGAAAATGTGCATGGGCTACAAAACTAAAGATTAACTGTCCAGGGACCTGCTTCCTGGAGCTTATTTGAAGATTAAATCAAATGGCAGGCAATACATATTTGGTAATTCAGCTTTGTTTCAGACTTTTCCAATCTTGTGGCAAGTACAATAGAAGAATCTGACACTCAAAGGCACTAAATGGGTTTTTCTTTTCTCCTTTTCTTTAAAAAATTTGAAAATGCCTTGTATTTGTATCCCTAGAAAAATTAGAATTAGCGATTTATTTCCTCACGTCTGAAGATTCTGCTCTTTTATTTTTGAACATGAAGCAAAGCAATTTTAATTACAGATGATGTGAATAATTTTTCTCTTTATGTGACATCCTGCTCTTTCTTTTTATTCTACGTAACAAATGCCAGCAGCAGAGTTTTAAGAGAAGCAATAAAATATCTACTGTAGCATTACAGCATTCATTTAAGCAGAAAAGGAAACACACATATTGTTTTTTAATTCAGTGTTTAGACTATGTATTAGTTAAACAAATTTCTATTCAGCAAATTGGATTGAGATGGATGGCTATGTTATGCTGTTTTAAAAAACTGTATTTAGAAGGCACATTCAAAGACACTGAAGTGCAATTTGTCCTAGCAGCAGACATCTGAAGAACAAGTGACATTCTTACACAAAATCTATATTGGTGATGTATTTAATTACAGAGTTGATTGAAATTGACAGCTTCAGTGACCTATGAGTGCACTGCTACTGACTGATGGATGCTTCAAATCTGGTTACTTTTAAACCAATTCACATACTGCTCAATAATATCCTGTCAAACTGCAAACTGCAGTTTTGCATGTATATGGACTAGGCAGAGAACACTTTAATTAACAGAAGGTAAAGATGAATGATGCTTAAAAATTGATGTAATTTTAAAAAATATGATCATCATGATTTGAATAGGAGATAAAGAACTCTCAGTGTTATTCAGAGTGGCTGCATTCCTTAAGAAACCTATATTTTACTTTCGTGCTCGCTCATATCAGCCCCAAACCTCTCAACACAGATTAGCTCTTCAGGCTCTTCTGCACACATGCAGGCGGTTCTTCATTAGGAGCTAGAGAGAGTCATTCAGAAAATGGTTCCTCACCTTTCTGCTAAAAAGAGACCCTCTAAAGGAGATTGTGGAACTTTTGTAGTCAGCTTCAGTGCAGAGATCAAGTCCTGTAGCACCAAGAGATGGCTCCAGTGGCCACTTGGCTCAGCCTTTCTGGAGCATTAGTCACAGTGCCAACCACTGCATCCTCTTTGCACCTCTGTCTCCTTTGCTTCCCCTCCTCTGCGGTTCTGGAAGGGTAGGTCATGCTTTTCTCAAGTTGTTGAGTAATGTCTTGAGTATCAGTGGACACTCAGCTATTTCTGAGCAATTTATAGAAACAGAGTTTATCTTCTGGAAGAGTAACCAACAAGGTGTGAAGCTCTGGCTGAAGAGTCCACGTTCTGATCTGAAGAAAATGGCATAAAGGATGAGCAGGTACCTGAGATGTTAAAAACCCAAGCCTCCTAAACTCATTTAGTTAATTTCTACATATGTCATAGAATCATATCCTGGCAGTTATGGTAGCAATAAAACAAATAAGCAAACTTTGCCTCTTCCAGGGTTTGTCAAAGTGATAGATGTCTTCCTTACTGCCAAATTATACTGTGGTAACTACGTACATGATTTAAAACAGAAGCAACATTAAGACCCCAGGATGTGGTCTGGTTGTCATGGTGGTGTTGGGTCATAGGCCAGACTCAGGTGATCCCAGAGGTCTTTTCCAGCCCCCACCGATCCTGTGTGAAATATGTCAGCTCACCTTTCCAATGGCATCACTTCTCCCTGGAGCAAATCCAGAACTACTTGAAGAATCATATTTCTATTCATCATGGATGCATTTTCTGTAAAGGTTAGAAAGTGCATGTGAAACAAATATGATCTGGGTGCAAAGCATCAGGCTGAGAAAAGAATTTTCGGTGAAAATTTAGCTCCTTTATTAAAAAACCCAAAACCAACAACAAAAACAAACCAAAACACCCCCCCAAAAAGAAAAAGAAAAAAAAAAAACACAAAAAACCCCCACCAAAATTAAACAAACAAGAATATCCAGTCTACTGGAATTTTTATAAAAGTTTTGTACGTAGTACCTTTTTTTTTGGTGTAGTAACATTTGTATGCAAGAAGTTTAAAATGTTCTTTTCCTTTTTTCACTTTTGCATCTGTTTCCAACATAGTTTTGCATTTTAATCATATAAGTAGAAGTAATAGATTTCACACTGCACCCTGGTAAACATCTTTACACTTTGCAATGGAGTAAGTAACAGAATATAGAAATATTAAAATTCTTACAGTTTCCCTGAATTTTACCAGTGCAAGGAAATGTACTTTGTTGTCAACAAGGATTGTGGAAATATCCTTTGAGTGGAAAAAAAATAAGAGCAAATAAGAGTGTTTAGCATTAGAATGAGTTCAGGAGGTGCCAATGCTGCAGTAGTTTCACATCTTGTATCATTTATAGCTGATATGTAATTCATGATAGAATGGAGCTTGTTATAGACTAACTAAGGGTTTATCCCCTTTCTCTCTGGCCTGCACTGAGTTCTAAATTGTCATTGGGGATATTTTAAATTAGAAGTTAATCTTTGCATGCCTTAGTTCATGGTTCATGCACACCTAAAAGCTGAAGGGTTACTTGAATCTGAGCATGTTTTCTCTGTTTCTTCATTGTGTTAAGTGCTAGTATCCAAGACTAATTTTGGCTTGAACTCATTGGTTCAGTTTTATGCAACTCCCCTTGCAATGAAGGCTGCAAAACATTTATATTTTTGTTCATGCATGAATGACCTAAGTGGAACACCTTAGATGGAACATCTATGCCTCTAATTGCTTAACAATCGCTTTGCAGTGTGAGACCTGCTTTGCTGTTTGCAACGTTTTCTGACTCCATAAATGTTTGGCTGAAATTTTCTGGATAGAATATCTGCCTCAGGCTGAATGGGATAAAAGAGTTCAACTGTTTCTAAGAACAAGATTAAGAAAATAAGCCTTGTTTTCTCATGTTAAAAACCATTGTTTGAACGGGTTTAAGATAAAACCTTGCTAATGTCTGTGTTTTAACGACAGCAGGAACTGGGCAGTGAGATCTCTGAGTCAACAAGGAGAGTTAGGGATTCAAAGCACAGATGTTGCTCCGTTCTCTCCACGCCTTGCTTCTTTCAGTCTCAATTCAGTCTGTCAGGCATTCAGACCTCCTGTCCTTTCTCAGTGTTCCCATATTTAGGTATTTCAAACTCCTAGCAAAAGCTTTACCTGAAATAATTTTTGCATTTATCTTTTCCACACCAATCTAGCAAAGATGAGTTAAGGCAATTCTAGCTGCAATAGTCAAATATTAAGCCAACTCTCGATTTTTTTTCTCATCAGCTTGTTCACTTGGCTGTAAGTGTAGCATTAGAATAATCTCTCCACATCAGGAAAAGAAATATAATGACTTGAGTATTACACAAAATTTGAACTGAATAGCAGACTCAGTGCAATTTTAGTAGTTTTTCTCTTCATTCTCAACTTTCCTATTTTCCTCTCCAGCATTTCTGGATAGACATTTCGAGACTGTCAATATGAATAGGATGTAACAACAGCCATCTGCAGGTCAGATAAACCCATCCATCAGCACATCAGCAAGTGGACCTAAAATATTTATAGAATTTTTATTCATGAGAGAAAGAAAACGTTAATTGGTGATTAACATAAGAAGGTAATAATGAACTCAAATCTGTGTAGTGCAGTTTTGTTATTACTCATTTTCTGCAGGCAAGATAAGAAAACAAAATGAAGAAATTAGTTTTCATTTGCCAGAAGAGCTATTTTGTGTAGATTACTGATGAAATGTATTTTCAAATCTGATGCATCTGTACATATCAAGATTCATTTCTCTGATCTAGTGAAATATCACAGATACTTCCCAAAAAGGGAGCTTTATAACAAACAGTAAAATCTCTATCAATCACTGTGTATTCATAATAACTCATAGCCCTGATACTTAATTACAGCTAAATATAATTTCTGACTTGAAACATTTTCAGCATAGCACTCAGCATATTCCTAACTTAAAATGCAGTTTTTTTGTATTAAAAGTTCAAATGCTTTAATGGATTTGAGTCTGTCATGAAGTTGTCTATATAGTCAGCAATTACTGTATGCAAAAGTATGAAAATAAGTTCAAATTCTGCAAAACAAGCAACTCTCTTGGAAAAAAGGTAGTGTTCCTTTAAGTAGTCTTCTTCAGAGAAAGAAAAGCTGAAGTGCCATAAAAAATTATATCCATTGCTTGTCTTCTCCTAGTTTAATTTCATTTTAACTTAAATAAACATTTCTTTACATTTAGCAACATTGGAAAAGGCTGTTCTTACTCATTTTGTATGATTAAAACTACATTAGCAATATAGATGTATTAATTTACAGATACAGATACTAATTGCTTAAATAGTGAGTTCAAAACTAGACACTAGTACTGGGAAGGGATAACTGGTTCTTGCCGTAGAAAAAAAACTATAATAAAGAACTTGAAAGTGCTGTCACATTTCACATAACAAGCAAAATCTCAGAATATTTGAAAAATATTCTGAAAGAAAATGTCTTGGGGCTTTCTTAATGAGAATGAATGTGGTTTGAAAAGATCAAATAATATTCACATATGTCAAATACAGGTTCTAATAACAGTTAGAGATAATGAATAAAATTAAAGTAGGTCATTTTTACTCACTTAGGATCCAATAGGAGGCATACCTCTTCCTAACTGCTTGTTAAAATTTAATTAGAAGCATTTGCTGTATTTACAAAAAAAACCTATATCAAAGATTTAAAAAATTAGGATGGGATATTTTACCATTCTTTAATTTTCTGGGTTTGTTTTATTAGCATTTGGGTAGTAAATGGCATATAAATATGTTAATATTGTAATAACTGGCATAGTACAGTCATAACTGTAAGTAATATGGCAGCTATAAATATTTTGATAGGAGAGGTGGGGTTTTTCCTCTCATCCTGAATATGATGGCTTTAGCAATCAACAATTATCTACAAGTATATGGATCTGAACATACAGAATTATGGAACGAAAGAAAAGTCCAAATTACAGCATCATTTGGACATCAACAGATGCTCAGCACATTTCATCATTGGTCATTTGTCCATTTTGTTTGGGGGAAACCCAAGGGCTTTTCAGACTGCCTGTTTTAGATGTCAGATTGGATCCAACCAGCTCAAAGTGGATCCAACCAGTTCAAACCAGATCCAGCTTGATGCCCTGTGGTCAAAGATGCCCCAACTCTTCCAAAAATAAGCCTTCTCTGCATCCTAGACTTTGACTCAGGGAGTTATGTACAAAATGGTACATAATGCTGAGTTAATAATGTTTTTCCATCTTATTATCTATAGGCAAACGGATGAGGAGATATTTTTTAGCAATGCACAAATCCTTGCATTTTGCACTAAGCACCTCTGGTCTGTGTAGCAGAACAGTAATTTTAAAATCAGCACTTTTATTTGTTTACTCTCTCACAAGCAGCATAAGCTGCTCTGAAAGCCAAGTCCTCTTAATGCCACAGAACCTTTTACACCCTTCTTTTGCTAATGTATTCTTCAAGGGAAGACTTGCACGTTTGAAGATTACTCTCCCACATAATGAAGAAACATCAGAAAGCCTGTTGGCCTAGAAAAGAGCCACTCACATCCACTCATTTATGCCTATCCCACTCACATGCTGGTAGTGTTTTGTGACATGTATTTCTACCCCCTTATCCCTGAAGTTATCAGGCACCGTGTGTGAGGCAGGCATTAAAGGAGGAACATCACCCGTGACACCGAGCTAGTTGGTTAGAGACAAAGTCGTTCCCTCTCATCTCAGCAGGAAGCCACACTACTTTGAGCCCAAAGCTTCTTGGTTCAATTTCTTGCTAGAACTGATTCCTTATAAATATGAATTACTCCTCATTTGATCTTTCCTCATTTGTGGGCAGGGCAGCAGTGTGTGGATCTGTGTGTGGAGGGTCCACATAGGTTTTCCAGGGTTTTCTCTGTGGAAAGCAAGAAATAGAGATTAGGTGCTTCTCTACATGAGATTTTGGCGGGTGCACTGTGTTTGGCATAACCTTATTGGAATGGAGGCTTAAAAACTCAGGGCAGCAAGGGGAGGAATATGCCAGATATACATTAAGCCACTTCTCATCCTGTAGAAATTCATCACAGATCCCAGGGGAAATTTTTAAAGGTAGATCTATGACTTAAGCTGGGGTCCTCTTCTATGAATCATCATTGCACTGTCATTCTCCAGGTATGCAGGATTAGACAGGAGGTAAATAGGGCTGTAAAACTGATTAAATTAGTGAAACTTTGATGTAGATTCTACATTCTCAGGAAGAAATGAAACAATTGACTGAGAGAAGAGCCAAAACATTATCTTTGTCACTTTCCATGAGTTAAAGGGTAACAACCAACCCAACCCTTAGCCACTATTTTGTGCTGAAGGAAGTTAATGTTTGTTTGGGCTTTATTTTCATTCTGGACATAATGTATGTGTGGACATAGCTGTTAAACCACTCTGTGTGTCTCACTGTCACTGAAGTGTTTGTAGGTATCACCTCACACATGTGATCCCTTTTAGCTTTCAACGAGTTACAATTTCACAGAGTGGTAGATCTTGGAAGGCAATTTTGGAAACCTTGTTCAGCTCCCCTGATCAAAGCACAGTCAGCTGGAGTTCACTCTGGCCTCTGTTCAGTTGAGTTTTGAACATCTCCAGAGATGAAGGCTCTCCAGCCTCTCTTGAAAACCTCTTCCCAGTCACCCCACTCATATTTTTCTGATGTTTAAGAGGATTTACTGTAGTTCAGCTTGTGCCCATTGACTCTGGGCCAGTCACTAGGTACTACAGAAAGGATTGTGTCTCCATCCAGTATTTATCTGCTTGTTTTCCAGTGCTCCAGGGTGCACTGGTCCTGAACTTGCAGTAGTTCATCCTCCATAATTAACCAGTTCTCCTGGAACTCTGCTTGCTTCATGATCACATCCAAAGGGATGCTTCCCATCAGGTCCCTGAACAGAGCAATTTGCACTCCTGATTTACAGGGTTATGTTCCTGTTTGGCCTTGTCCCTTTTCTCTCACAAGCCTGAACTCCACCATCTCACAGCCCCAGATGGCTCATCATCCCAGACATTTCTGTGCTCCCAATGGGACCACAGCTCTGCCTGCGCAGGCAGACCTCTAATTCCTGCTGTTTGCATTCTGTGACTCACATGCTATTTATAGTTCCTCTGGAGATGCTGCCAGTCCTGCTGCCTTCACAGAAAAGTTCCCATGATGCTGCCCTATCAGCCTTGCTTTATGCACCTCTTCCAGTGCTCCTTAAAAGGTCTCCAATGGTGCAGTTGCATTTTAAATGAAGTTTGAAAAACAATTGCCTTATCTGCTTAGTTGTGATCATGCAAGCAGATTTCTAAGACATGCAATTTTTTGAGAAAGAATGGTATGTGACATTAAACAGCACAGGAGGGCTCCATTATAGAGGCAATTAAATCACTTTGAGCAATCAAATGATGCTGTATGTTGCCCTCGTTTGGGTAAGAGGTAGGTATCTTTTTTGACTCCTTTGTGGTTCTGGGTTTTTTTTAGGTTGTGCTCCATATTTTGATCAACATTTCTGCCACTTCTCACCATTCTGATATCTCGACTGTGTATGATCTATTGCTGAGGGTATAATGAGAGTCAAGTTTGCCAACACAGTCACTCCATTATCTAAGTCATTGCTCCATAAAGTTCTTTGAGGTACCTTGAATATGAAAGGCCATATATCTCCATAAATTCTATTTTATTCTGTAGGGTGCCCAAGCTGTGCCAATACATATTCAGTGTTCTGGGCAATGGGAAGAAAATGGGAGGGGGAAGAGGAAAAAGACCATTCTTAACTGCATTATACTGGCCTTTCCTTCTTCACTACAAAACTATTTTCAGGTGTTTGACACTCACTCTTGAAATTGTTTCAGTAGAGTTATAACTCTGTAATGAAAGACAGCAAAGAACTCCCTATGAGTAACAAGTCTTAAAGGACTTCTATCAAAACAGCATCTTCTCGCTTCTAGAGCTAAAGCTAAAAGCCATATTTTAAATTTTGGTTTTGTGCATGCCATATTTACTGTACTACCAGAACTTTTCAAAGGTGATACTGAGCAGCTCCTTTTACTCTTCCAGAACACTACTAAGGTCTGGAAGCAGTTCCACTATTCTCTCAGTACTCTTGATTTTTCCAATCACCTTTTTGGGGCATATTAAACTGTAATTATGTTCATTTTCTATGAGTCTTAAGAATGTTACAGGCTCTTTAAAGGTGTTTTGTGGGTGTTGGATTGTAGACATGGGACAGATGTTCTACAAGCCTTTCTGATTAACATCTCTCTGTTGCATAGAAGACCAGAAGAACAAGAGACGTCTCATACTCCATAAAAGAATATATGACCATAAAGGAGACAAAATTTTTGCATGTAATTTGATTTCTGAGTAGTTTTTTATATACTTTGATAAAATGAAATTATGAGGGATTAAAGTCAACTATAGGGTTGCTTCAGCATTTCAAAATATAGATAATTTAGTGAATTTCAGTAAATAACATAATCATCCTGAGGATGCAGCTTGGCTGGAAAACTCTGAAGATCTGGCATAATATTTTGGCAGTTGTGTTTCTGGCAAGGACAGAATCAGGATGTGTATAATGCAGGGAAATTAAAAAAAAAAATGGAAGAAAATTAACTTTTTCAAGAAAGATAATTTATGTGGAGTTGATTACAGGCGACATTAAGTTGCAAACTCAGAAGATTATCTGGTTCCAGAAACTTCAGCGTCTGAATCACAAGTTTTTATTACTTCATTGTGGGGAGAAGAGCCATGCACCTGATTTTGGACTTTGTGTTATGTGCTGTTACCGTATCTGTATCGAGAGTTGCACTACAGTGTCGCTCCACATTAGACTTCATATAAAAATATTTAATATATTTGTGATTTTTCTCTGTGTATTTCTTCCATCCCTGGTCTCTATTATTTGTGCCCTATGACTCTTACAAGCCTTGTGCTCCTCTTATGGATTGTCTGATGGATTTAGCATTAGAAAAAAGCAGGCATCTATCTTGAGGTGCATTAATTGTAAGTTGAATGGATGGCTGCACACCTCCAGTATTCTGTTTTTAATGTTGTCATGGGTGTCATCTTTGTTTCCAGCTTTTTGGGTTTATTGCGCTTCTATTTTCTGTAATTTTCTTGAAAAGCAGGAGGTAGAGTTATGCTGTGATGAATGAGTTGGGGAGCCTATAGCTCAGGCAGTAGTTTGTTCAAAGATTGACCATTGAATGTAAAGTATGCAAGGCTAAGAACAGTTTTGATGTGATCCATTGTCAAATGTGCAGTGATTCATTTTCCTTTTCTAAATATGCTCTCTTGGCTGTAGTTCTACCATTTGTCACATTTTTCTATTAATAAGTACCCAGAAGGACAAAAGCATGAGCAGGCTTTCCAAAGTTCAGTATAAAATAAATTAATATGTAAGAAATATCTTCTTGACATAACAGAACACACACCTGACAGCATACCACGTAAATTAGCAGCCTCTGAGATGGTAGCTGCAAAATGATAGCACATGGAAAGCTCTCCCAAAAGGTGATATTGAGAGCTGAATGGGAATTTCATGAGCATTTGGGAATATTTGGCTCGCATTTCAGGTTATTTTATTCATAGTTCTGTCTGTGATGAGGCATGTGCCTATATTTATAGGGACATCATATTTAAACCCGAACAGGAACTGTTGCCAGTCTCAGATGGAAAAAGCAGGTAAACATTTACTTCATATTGCCTCTCTTCGGTAAAGTTATAAACATATGATAAAAGTTACTCACACGTTTATGTTCTTGACTGAATGGGGGGCATGGCAATCTGGGTTCTCAAACAGATGGATGGCTGCACCCTTGTGCGGCCACAGGCTGTGAGGTTCATGGCCAAGTTGCTGAAGGAATTCATGATCTTGAAATACTGCAACACACTGGAATCTGCAGGATTTGAAATAAATTAAAGGAAGAGAAGAATTTGTGTGTTTTATCCTAGCAGAGCAAAGCCTCCTTACTGCTGATTCTACTGTGAAGATTGGGAGGGTGTTGGTTACTCAGGCAATGATAGCACTGGATTAAAAACAAGCCAGGCTGGTACAGATCCAGGGTAAAGAGTGCTAGCTGAGAAAAAATGAAAAGGTAAGCACATATGGCTGAACAGCTGCTTTCAAATTTATAAAATATCTTCTTTAGTCCCTGCAGCTTTCTTGGCTTTTTCCTCCTAATGCCGTTCCTTTACAGCAAACACTGTGAAAATCATTCTGGTTTTTTATTGTAATTTTCCCCAAATATTAAATCACTTCCATTTCAAGTTTATAGTTTTGGCTTTAACCTAGAATACCCCAAATGCAGAAGTAAATAATTCTAGAGGAGCTAAACAGAATTTCGAGTCATAAAATGGAGAGAGAGTGAGGGAGAAGAAAAATTGTTCTATAGTAAGTGAAATTATTTATTCTTGTATTGTTGGTGTGATTTTTTTTTTCCTTACTGCTTTTGCTGCAGCAAACTTCAAATATATGCATGATTTTATACACAGTCCAAATAAGGGACTTTTTCTTGCCTCAGTCTTAGGATAGCAGCTTTTAACAACACTAACTTTCTCTACTTTGCCTTGAAATTCTCAAAGCACATTTAAGACATTAACTTATTAAATTTAACAATATACTTAAAGGGAGAGAAAATATTCCAGTTTTCAGCCATGAAATACAGTGGTTGCTACAGTGCTCATACAATAGAATACACGGAGTGTAGGACAGAACAGAGAGTGAATATAGGGGAGTGGCTTCTGTCCATGATAGTCTTAATCCATTAAAACTTTATTTTTAGTCCAGTCTTAATAGGAAATATTTACAACTAAATTGTCTATCTCTACAACAGAGCCCCTTTTTCCTTCTAATATGCTCCCTTTTATTTTGATTCTTATTAGTTGTGGGAAGTGTAAGTCAAAATTCTAATATTTTTTCTGAGAAAATGGTCATGTTTCAGAAATTGATTTTCTTTTCAGATTTTCAATAAATGAATTTCTTTCAGATGACATTTTAAAGAACAATAAGTTTTTCAGGATTTTTCTCTACAGCTGAGTGTTTTTGAGTCCGTCAACCAAATTGATGAGAGAAATGCCAGCTTCTATTATTTTTTTTCAAATTTAGATGGGGATGTTCATGAATGAATTGGGTTTTAATATTATTTTTGTTTTACTGCCTTTTGAAAAGAAGCAAAACTAAAAATGTTGCCCCAAACTCAACTTTTTTTGTGCCAGAAGTGCTCTGGAGTCCAGACACAGGTGCTAATTTGGGTATGGGAAGCAGTACATTTGCATCATGATGACATTTGTCTTGGCCTTCTGCTGCTTTTCTATGGAGTTATTGATTTGAGGTCACTGCAAGGGCCTTGTCCAGCATTATTCCACTTGGACGTGGACATAGACTCCTGGATCCCATTTTTCTTTTCAAGCTGTTTAAATGTTTGTGGCCGGACTTTTTTCAACTTTCCCAAAAAATACTTGGTAAAACAGATAGGAACCCACAAAGTCTCTGACTGACCTCACGTATGTTTAAAAAAATCTGTCATGGGTTGTAACAAATATTAAAGAGAAAAAGTTCCAGTTAAGTGGCTTTTTTGCCCCCAAATACCTTTAATACCTTCACTTTTGGATTTAGAACACCTAAAGTACTCCAGGAGAAGTCCTTTCACTGTTTAATGCTTCTCAATGTTAAGAGGCTTTTGGACAATGCCTTTATTAGCATGCCTTAGCTTTTGGTCAGCCCTAATGTGATGAGGCGTTTGGAGTAGATGATCATTGCAGGTCCCTGTGAACAGAATTTTATTTTTTTTATTGTTGTAATTATTACTATACTGTAAACATCATATTAACGTGCTATCAGAAATTATTCCAAAGGTCATTCTTTTATAAATAGAGAACTGCAAATTACTTCAAGCTTTGTTTCCCTTTATGTAGTAATCTTTTATGTGTGTTTTTCTATAGCAGGACTGAATAATCTTAGTTTGACAGTACAAGTATATTTTGCAGAGGGAAAAAATCTCCAGAGTTATGACCACGTCAGCACTTGGCAGCTCAGTAGATCTGTATTTTCCTATTTTCTTTCAGCACACGGGAGTTTAATAGCTTACCTGTAGAACAGGAAGTTTAGACCTGGTCTTTAAAGACCTATGTCTTATTCCAGAGGAGACCTCTATCATTATTCCAGCTACGCTGACAACATGGAACACACTGTCAAAGTCCTCTAGGTAATACCCTTATTACATGTGTCATTAGAGGATGTTTGCCATATCTGCTTTAACGCCGCAGACATTTTAAGTAGGTTATTCCATCACTTTGCCATTTTGATTATGACAACAAAATGACACCATATTGAAATGGATTTTGGAAAGAAAGGCTAACTGTCCAAAGAGGTCCATGCTCACTCTAATTAAAATTGGCTTAGGTGGCACAACCTTCATAATTCAGACTATGGCTATGAAGGATATGCATGTTGAAAGCGCTCTTTGCTCATTAGTGCTATTTCTGTCAGACACTGCTACCTGCTCTTTTCTTAATGAATGCTAAGCCATCTCTTTAGAAGATTGTGCTGCTTCCCTGAACTGAGGGAACTGTCTTATTTCCTCCCAAGTTCGTTGAGAGTAAAATCGGGGAGTCACCTCTTTGACATTTCCCAACCTCTGTACTTATTTATCTCTTTGAGACCCTGCGCTCCAGAGATATCACTGTCTTAATTAAGAAGAAGGATGTGACCATGGTAAATTGACTGATTCCATTGATTAAGGACTAGCTGTACAAGTAACATTGATTTTAACAGTGGGTCTACATAAATGTAATTGTTCGAACATGGGGCTGCATAATTATGGTGATGTACGAGAATAGTTGGTTTGTCCTTTTCAACCTTCACTAACATTCTTTTGCATGGTAATGTACCTCGTTCAATTAGCAGAAATCTTAAATGTTACAAAATGTCTTTTGTGAAGGCACACAGTAATCATTATAGTCTAATTTAATCTAACAGCATCAGACAGATACATCTCTTTCTTTTCCTTTCTTTGTTTCTAGATTTTTCTCCCCTACTCCTTTTTTTTTTTTTTTTCTTTTCAGTTCTTAGGACCACTCATACACCCATAAATGAAAAGAAACCAATTTTTTTTTTAGAGCAACAAAGAGTCTTCATTGCTCTACCCAATTTGTAAAATGTATGACTTTGAGCAAGAACCCACAGAGTTAATTTGTGATTAGGGAAAATTTGTTTTCTTTTTCCCCAGTTCAGATACTTCTGTGGCATACTGGACAGATT
Source organism: Brachypodius melanocephalos (assembly GCA_013398615.1). Lineage (NCBI taxonomy): Eukaryota > Metazoa > Chordata > Aves > Passeriformes > Pycnonotidae > Brachypodius > Brachypodius melanocephalos. Next base: position 3,546,246 of record VZSR01001863.1, read on the forward strand.
CTTAATCTACCTAGCAATTTCATCAGCCCTACCTCTGGTGGAAAATTTGCGTTTTTCCCCAAATGTGGACAAATATCATGTCTTTTTTTGAATTAACCATCCACCTGTCTGTCTCTCATCTCCACACTCCCCTAAAACCAATGTATGCTTGATTGCACATCTCTGAAATTACTTTTTGTGGGGAATTCATAAGGCTTTAGTGCATGCCTTACTTTTAATGCAAGTCAGTGAGCAGAATCTGGAGAGCCAGAAATTTAAGGAAGGAAGTGGAAGAAAGCAGCACAAAGACTGAAGTTTTAATTGCTGCAATAAATATGTGGACCACTTTCAGAGTACAGAACTTGTGCTACCAGTTCATAATTATTTTTTATGGTCTATTCTCCAGACAGAGCAGAACTCCGTGGGGCATTAGGTTGTTAAGTCTTTTGGGTAAAAACTGTCTCTTGGCAAAGTGTTTATATGACTGGTGAGTAATTCTTGGTAAGAAGTAATAACTTAGTTTTGTAGGGTTGTTTATTAGCTCAAAAAACCTGTGATTTTGTAGCACCATAACTTACTTGGAAGTCAGAATCAAAGAGCTCAACTTCTGGTTTCCTTTCTCTTTCAATGTTTTCATGTCTATTTTCAATAAGTACAAAACTAGGAATTTTGATATTCCCAAACTGCTTTGAGTTTGCCTTTTTATTACTACCTATAACTGGAAGATACAGATCTACTTGAAACCTCAGTTAATAAATAACATTAGCTTGATAGAGGAGATCCATGTGAATCGAGGGATTCACTCTGGCCAGTTTTGATCACTGATCTCTCAACCCTTGGATGAACTCTTGGGCAGGAAATTCCACCAGGTAGGCTCAACAAAGAATGGCTCAATGGAGGGTTAGGGCTGTCAGGCCCAATATTTCAGCTTACTTGCAGAAGCTTTCTTCTCTTCATCAGCCCAGAGCCCAACAAGCCAAGCAGCACTCCAAAGGATGGATATAAAAACCAGGTAAAGATGTGTCCTGCTTGTCCTGAAAATGTTTTTGTTGATATGTGCTTCCCAGTTGATCACTGCTTAGGTTGTCCCACGTTCCTACACCAAAACTTTCTGTCAGGCTGGACACTCCAGATAATGTTGTGGTTATTGTATGGCAGGTGCCCTTGAAAAGTTTCACTTACCTTTATTTCCCTACTACAAAATGCATCAATATTTATTTCCCATATCTGCAGCAGGAAACACTTTGGATAATCAGCCTCTCCCATACTATCAAAAATGGGCAAAAACTGTCCTTGCAGTACGTGTGCATGAGCACATGATATATCTAAATGAGAATGAAAGCCCTCCAGCAATCAAGTATGCACACAAGTTAAGAGAAGTGACACCAATACACACACTTCAGCACATATACATGCATACGCACAAAAAAATCATATCCTGGATTTAAAAGGCTTCAAGATTAAAGGCCCAAGGGGCTTAAAAGTTAAAGAAATATTTCTTCCACCTCATTGCATATTCATGAGTGAGTATTTTGGCAAGCAGACTGAGCAAAATAGCTTACAGAATTATGGAAGGAAGATTATTGTTGATTCCTGTGTGCCACAACAGCGCTTGCACAGAGAGAAAGGAAAATGTAAATAATCATCCAAATGACTGCATTGACACAGGTGAGTCTGAGGGCCCTATCCAACTCGGGTCTTGTTACAAATTTTTGATCCATGTAAGCTGCAAAACTCGGAAAAAGGGTGCTCCAGGGGCCAGCCCCTCCTGGAAACAGGTTAAAAGGTAAGAGAGGAAACCTGCCCTGAGCAGGGTGAGGTTGGAAAGGGGCTTTCCCACAGCTCTTCTCTGCTGCTTTTTGTTTGTCCCAGACCTAAAGCTCCCACCAGACACCAGGGGTTTGTGTCAGCTTCTCGTGCATTACACCAAATTCATTCTCAATTACTGTGCAGGATGAAGAGTTGGCAGAGGTTGGTTTTAATCTCCAGGATTTTCATTTTTTATGACCAACCACCTCTGCTGTGCTGGTTACTCACCTGGATTTTTCTGTCTTTCAGTGTGTTGGGTTTTTTTGTTTGTTTGTTTGTTTTTTGGGGTTTTTTTTTTTGGGTTTTTTTGTTCTCATATTTTTTGCCAAGACTCTATAATGTCTGAAAGTCTTTTGGGGTAGAAAAATATTTTTCTCTGTATCACTTTGGCAGATGCCATGAGTAGACATTATATTAGTGCTTTGTATACCTGATTAACAAGCAAGGTTCAAGAAATTTCCATGACAAAACTGAGTAATATCAATGAGACAAAATTCAACTGATCATAAGAATAGTAGGTAAATAATATGATTAAGATAGCAAGAAAGCAAGAAAAAAACTCAGTGAAGTAAAAAAAACAAAAGGCAGTTTGCCATTTGTGTATCTTTACTCAAATTGACTTAATTTACATAAAGGCAGAGTGAACAAAGAATAGCTTCTTCAAAAAAGCACAGTTTGCGTGTATCCTCTGGTAGCAAACAGACAGTACTGAAGACAAAATTACTGATACCTTTGAAAGCAGAAAAGGTGCTTAGCAGTATGAAAAAGGTAACAATACAGAGAATAAATGCACTGCTACATCCAGCACACAAGACACACCAGGATTCAGTACCTCACTCTAACAGCAGAGCCTTGATTTCTGACATGACAGAGCACACACTTTCCAGTAAAAAAAAAAAAAAAAAAAAAGTATTTTTTCCTATAAACAAAGGAGTAACTCTCATGGAAGTATGGTAGTGGAATTTCAGTGTTGCTGCAGGGATATATGGAAACCTGCAGTCAGGAGAAAGGTGTTGTTAGCTTTATTCAGAAAGCCTACTTCCAGGTTAAAATAACACAGATTTCACAAAATAACTTCCTTCAAAGTTGTCATTTATTTTCACCATGAGACCTAAAAATATTTATATTCTACAAAAATATTTCCAGTTTCCGTACAGCCAGAGCTCCTGATGAGCTGTTTTTCGTACAATATACAAATGCAAACAGTCCAGTTTTAGAGTGTCATGCTTTTATTTCTCTTTTTCTTTTTTTTTTTCTTTTTCCTGCCTCCCTAGTCTCATGCCTTGTAAGTTATATATCATTCCCTTGGGAAAAGAAGGCTTGATACCATCTCTCCCTGGGTCAGTTAAGCTCAACCTAATTTTTGTCTGGGGAGACAAGGTGAGCTGGTGGGTCCATTTTCAGGAACACCAGACCCATGGTTCTTGGTTGTCATTTAAGGCACAAATTCAGGTGCTGCCTGATCTTCTCAGGGAATTGGGACCCTGAGGCATGACAGGACAACAGGGCATTGCTGTGTCCCTTTTGCAAAGCAGTGGACAGAAACATGAGGGCAGGCTCATCTTTGGCATGTCAAGGTGGAAATAATAAGTTATGACGTCTTTTATAATATTCCTTTGTCATCCTGAGGCCCACCTTCCTGCCCTCGGGCGTTATCAGTGGAGACAGAAGTACCTTAGTGTTTTGGTTTGCAATATGTAACCAAAAATGTGTTATCTATTTCCATCTTTTGAAGCTGTTTGGGGAGGTGTTTTCTCCATCTCTTGTATAACCCATTTCTCATAACTCCGGGGGAGGGGTGGGTGCCTTCTGTTAATGGGCAGCTGTTAAAACCAGGTGGAGCAATGTTCTTTATCTCTTTTGGGACCTATGCCTCATAACTCTGGGGGGATTTCTGTTAAAATCAGGTGAGGCAGTGTTCTTTATCTCTTCCATGACCCATCCTCTCTCCAGGGAGATAT
>VZSR01001863.1:3550094-3568028 GCA_013398615.1 Brachypodius melanocephalos
TAATAATTTGGAGGGAGGGGTTTTACATTCTCCATTCCAAGGGGAGCTCCAGCTTTTCTTGGCAGACACCTGTCTTTCCAAACCAAGACACTTAGGCAACCTGAGGAAAGGACGGAGAAGACACACAGCCAGAGCACAGCCTTAACCTAAAATGGTGCCTGGCCTGAGCAACTTTTAACTGTGGAATAACAGAGATTCTCTCTCCCTCCCTCCCATTTGTACAGCTGGCTAAAAACACCAGAGCAATGCATTTCCCTGTGCTTCCTCTGTACTTGAAGTAACAGCACCAATTGAATTTCTACTGACAACCTGCAATTATTTCAGCAGAGAGCAAAGCACAGCCCAAAACTTCAGGGAAGTGTTTGTATCTTAGACAAGGCCATTTCCCATAGTGTGTGAACGAGTGAAGGTGTGGTTGTGGGCTATATGTGACGACAATTCACAACACATCCATCCCAGAGGAGATTTATGGATCTGCAGCGTACAATACCCTATGTTCAAATTTATTTTACTGACCCCACTTTGAAATAAAGTAGTACTGCGAATATAAAACTCATGCTACTGAAAATATTCCTAATATTATGGGTCTAAAGATGAATTTTTTTAATAGATTTTTTGGTGAGATTATCCCAGTGTCTTGAGCTTTGGCAAGGATGAGTGTAGCACGCATCAGAAATGTCTCTCATCTGTGTCTCACTGACACTGAGCAAGGACTGTGATGGTTCTGTGTGGAACTGCAATGCTGAGCCCACAATCAACATTTCTTACACTTACAATTAGATGCTACAACTTGACCCTTCTGCCACTGATTTTATTACCTTCTGATTTTAATAATCTTCTCCTTTGCCTTTCTGAAAACATTCCTGAGTTTTCTTAAATCAGATAAGAGCATTGTGAAGACAGCTCATTTGTACCACGGTTTGGAATACCAGAATCTTGGAAATTTGTTTCCATTTCCTGATAGCCTTTAATTTTCTCTAGTAAAAGCTTGAAATCAGACTCAGCTTTTCCAAAAGAAATACTGCAAGGTTGGTTATAAAGTTTTGAATGTGCTAGATATGAACTCAATTTTTAGGAGCTAATTGTAGGTCTGTGAATATTAAAAACTTTAGGACGTACTTCTCTACTAATAGAGAAATATGCAGTTTTCAGAAAGTGAAATGAGGTGGTGAATTCTTCCAAAACTACATTTTTAAAATTTAGATCTAGCTGATTGATGTAAAATCTTGTAACTCACAAGTATTTAGTATGCATCCTGACACAACTGACAAAGTTTCATGTTAGTTGATCAACTATTTTGAATAAGGAGAGAAAGGTTTTCATTCCTTTAAATGTTCCAAGTATGGGTCTGGTTGTACTCTCCTAGCATTTTGAGAATTCTTTCCACAAAACGCCTTTGTTAGAATTCTGCTTTTTGTGGATTAATGTTTTTTGCTGGGTTTTTTTTAATTATTATTTTTTTATTTAAAGACTCTAGGCTAGTATTTCCAAAAGCATGTAGACCAAATCTCTCCCACTATACCTCAAAAATGTCGGAGTTCAAGGGAAATTTTTGCTCTTCAGTCTAACTGAAATAAATTTAGGGAATAAGTATATTTAGGGATAAGTATACAGAAAGCATCTTATTTCCTGGGTGTTTTCCTAGTTTCCTTTGCCTTTCATCAAGCTCATGTGCACATGAATAAATGATGAAGACAAATTCCTGGTAACCAAAATGGCAGTTGTTCTTCTAACCCATTTCAGAATTTTTTCTCAAATGCCATAAAATTTTTGAAGCTGATGAATTTGTCAATGCAAATAACCTTGGATCCAAAAGAAATTCCATGTTTTTTTTACATTTTGGTTGGTTTTTTAAAAATTTCTAGTTTGAGGAAATTAGCTAAGCCAAACTTGTCTTCACACAAAAGTCACACCAAAGTAATTTGAATCGCTTTATAAATCGATTTTGTTAAACCGATGTGAACGCTTGTTTGGACACTCCTAAATTGATTTTGTCCTGGCTTATATTGATTCAGCTTAAGTCAAGAAGGAATTCACTTAAGATAAATTAATGCAACCCTGAAATAAAAAGTGCCCACGTTGGGTTTGCATGGGTTTGCTAAATTGGTTTAAAAATGCACTTTTAATTAAAGTGATGTAACTTTGTGTAGGCCAGGCCTAACACCACAGAGGGAAATCTTTTGGCTTGCAGAAATGGTGAGTTCTGTCATGTCCTGAAAGGTCCTTAGGTCTAGTTCAAGGTATTAAAAGGTTTCTACACTGATACTTGAAACAGTTTACAGTGACTTTGCAGATGTATAGATCTCCCCACTCAGAGAACATACACCTCTTCTCACTCTGACAATTTTCTGGTTTTTTTCCAATTGTTAGTATTGTTTCCATTAGGATTAAAGATTGGTGTGAAACAAAATCTGATTTTTGAACTTACAGATTTTCAAAATTGCACACATATTTTAACTTTTCAGCTCTCTGCTGCCTTTAAAGCAAAACCTTCTCTAGGACAATTTCTTTCACATCACACAGACATTGATTTTGAAATAGGCAAGCAGCTCTTGCATATTGGGGACTAATTTCATGTTGAGGCACAATAGGACATTTGCTGGCTTCATACCTAACACTGTCTTACTAATGTAAAGCAATCAGTTTTCATTGTACTACTAATTGTTGAATTTCCATGTGCACTTCAATACACAATTACCAATTTTTCCTCAAATCTGTCTGTCCAGCAAAGAGGGTCTAGGCACCAGAAAAGTAACCTTGAGTAATGATTTGGAAAAAAAGGCTGTACCCTTCACAATGCTGTCTGGAATCGGCAATCAAAATCCCAGATTATGCAGAAACCTCTGTCTCGGGATGTGCCTTGTTTGCTGAACTCTGGCCTGATGCAAAGTACGGTTTGAGGGAATCTGTATTACACATTGGCATGTAGAAATCACACCCATAGCCAACTCCCTGATCTTCCCAAGAGCAAAAAATAACAAAATTACATGTTTGCAGAGACAAAGCCATTCATGGGACAGTAATCCTAGCTGGTGTTGGATGGGGCACCCCTGCTGTAGAGCTGTTCTACTTCACATTCAGAGATTGCCCTTTGCAGTTGCTTTGTTTCTGTGGTATTCCCACTTCTTCTCTTTGGTTGCCCTGCAGAGGATATGATGCCCTGGATTCCTGCAATTCAGTTCAGTTACAAACCAGGATACCCTTGCTAATTGTAGATCTGGCAAAGTGGCTTTGGCATTGCTGGATCAACCGGCTGTATTTTCCATGGAAGAGTTGTCATCTATCTGCTGTCATCTAAATAAAGGGCTGAGCTTGGCCAGTACCCTTTTCTTTCTGTGTCTCCCACAAGTAGGGAAAATAGCCAGTGGATAAGGTTCATCTGCATAGTCACTGTAATGTCCTATCCTAACCTTTGCTTTTCTACACACACACACACACACACACACAAAGTAGTTTCTTAAACCTTTGCACTAGTTATTATTTGCATTATTCTACTTGGCACTATCTCCAACTAACCCACACCTTTGCTAAAGTCTGGAAGCCAGCTGGCAACAGCAATTTGGAAAGAGTGGGGCAGTGAATTCTTCTCTTTCAGGGAGAGCATTCCCACTGACACCTTTTGGAATGAGATTCACTCTTCTGTTGCTGCAAGTAGTTGACAGGCTTCTTTTTGTAATGAATTTCTGTATCAATGCTTTAGGAGTCATCCCCCATTTTGTAGCTGCTATCTGCTTTCTCTTTCCCAAGAGCTAAAGTTTGTACTTCTCTGTATTTAATTTCATCTTGGTCATGTGAATTTTAGAGAGATCCATAGAAAGGTCAAGTGGGATGGGTCACTGAGGTTAAACTGCTTCATTGCCCAATTTCGTTTGAGGCACATTTGTGCAATGGACTAGAATATTTGCAAAATATTTATTCCTGTCACACCTGTGTTTTTTGAAACGTTGTATTTCTAGCACTGGACTGTATTTTAACAGTGAAAAAAAAAAAACCTCTGCTGAAATCTGAAGCTTGCTGAAGTGTAAGAAAATCACTTAAGAAAGAAAGGTACATTTACTGCAGGAGTCATTGGCTCAGTTTCCACTGCCTGAAGAGTGCCTACTTGGCTTCAGTGACCTCTTGGGTTTCATTAGTTAACTGTGCTGTCTTGTTCACACTTTTGTTTATTTTTTTGTTGTTGTCTACAGGCATTTGTGTCTTCTGGCATTGCTATATTGCACCCAAGCAAGTCTCATGGTAAGTCTGAGGATTTTAATTTTCTTATTCTTGACTTCAGGGTCTTTTGGAATAGGTTCATCTCTTTATTAAAAGCCATTTTCCAAGGTTTATTTTCACCTAGAATGTTGTGATGTGATTCTTCCCTTACTGTGTCACATTTTATTTTTTGCAGACACCCATACGTTCCACAGTTAGAATTTTCTTTGTTATGATTCTTAATAATTCTTAAATTGTGAACTGCAGTAGCAACCAAAGGCACCACTTTTGAGACTGATGGTTGTGCCCATTGAAGATATACAAATACAGCTAATACCAAGAAAAAAAAAAAAGAGTAAAAAAATAAAACCATGAGTTGTGACAACCAGCAACAAATAAAACAATTTAAAAAAATAGGAAAGAAATCATAGATGATTCTTTAATACAGCCATAATGGCCACAGTAACAGTGGGGTTTGGCTCATTGAGGGATGTGAGTTAGTAAAGAGTTTATTCAAAGAACATGTCCTGTACATAGAGGCATACAAGGCAGTACAGACATCAGTCTCAGCAGTCAAATGGAATCCTAGAGAAAGAGATAGCATGGGAATGAGTGACATCAGGACTCAATCAAAGGCACAGGTAAGAAAGGAAGGAAAGAATTTCAGAGAGGTGGTTATGTGTGCACTGTGTGGACAAGGATTTTCTCCCCACTCAGCTCTGAGCAGGCGCCTCTGTGACTGCAGGAAACAAAGCACAGTGAAGAGCAGGAGGAGAGGGAGTACAGGTCACAGGGACAGGGATGAAAAAGAGGAAATTATGAGTGTAAAGCTATAGATAATGATGGAAACATAAATACAGAACGGGAAAATGTTCTTAAAAAGACACAAACATACATGCTAACTCTTGTCTTTCCTTGAATATTGTGGCAAACTCTCTTGCAAGAAAACATATGGTCTATTTTTAAAGTTTTCATATAAGATTTGAAGTTCAAGACCATGCGCCAGATTTTTATTCTATTCAAACTACCCCGAATTTGGAGAAACTGAGAACCTGAAAGAGTTTCAGGCAGAACTCTGCCTGAAAGCAGAGGAAGGAAGGAGAAACTCATGCTTTGTATTATAAACCTTCAGAGTCTATAATGTTAAATTTGATCTGATCTATTACCACTTACTCTTTTCTTGGAGAGCTCTCTGGTCACTGCTTGCTCTGTGTGGCAAAGGCTAACAAAAAGCTGGGAATCAAGGTAAAATGCATTATTATTCAGGGTTTTCCGTATTGTGCTGCTAAAAAATAATTCTATGCAGAACAATCTCAGCAGATACCTAAGAATCTGTCAAATAGCACTGTTAACTATAATAATTTATCCTATAATTTAATGTAGCCCTGACCCCTGTCATAAGTTAATACACCATGAAGAACAGTGTGCAAAATACATGCTTATTAATGAATTGGAGAAATAATGTGACATTGTTTTTTGCCATTTCCCAGGAAATATCTTAATATGGGAGTTAGCAGAGCCTAGACAATTTTTGCTATGTAATTATGTCTGTCCATATCTTACTAACTTGTGCTGTGATTAAAAGGTTTGTAATATTAATTATTCTATTTCACTCCAATTGTTTGATTCAAGCCAAAAGCAACAGTATGGAGGAACCCTGCATTGCACACTCTTATTTTCTCTGGTTTTGCCAGTGGAGAGTTTTAACTAAAAATTCTTTGTATATAAATGCTAGCTACAGATGTATACATTTACCACTAATGCTATGTAAAATGCATAATTCCTCAGAGACCCTGCAGTGCCCCAATTATTTTTTTACTAATGGTCATCTCTTCTGGTTGCTGAGTGGCACAAGGCCCTAAATACATTGGAGCTATTCTTCTAGAATTTCTCTGCATGTAGGCAGGGGATTCATATGAGGATTAACATGCAAGGGGAAAGACTGGTTGTTTTTGTGTTTGTGCTCTAGAAATTACTGTATCCTGTCTATTTTCTGTACCATCCTTGCAGCTCATGGCCTGTCATTGCTGCTTTGGCCCAAGTGATGTGCTAGGCTTTAATTACCTGCAGGGGAGAGTGTTCCTGCACCTTAGAGAAGCTTTTGGAAAATATCTGTCTGTGCTCGCATATTTTGGAACTAATTCTAAAAACCGCAAATTAAGACATGGGATATTAAATAATTTTCCTTCTGCACTATATCTGGTTGCATGTTGGCATTAGTAGTATGGAATTCTCCCTAAAAACTTCTGATGTTGAAGAATTATATGAAAATTAAGGATGGGCTCCTTTTGTAGCTGGACTGGGAATGTACTCTGAGTTTTCCTTAACACTCTTAAATGTGTCTTAAGCTGAGAAGTTTCAGTTTTAAGGAACTTCTACTAAAATAGTGACAGCTATGGAAAGATGCAGCTTTAGGACAGTGAGTGTCTCCAGAAAAAGGAGACACACTCAGCAGGCAGCTTCCATAGGAGTGCCTATTGCTGTAGCCACAATGCTGGCAAAAAAATGAGTTTTCTCCTCTAAGAAAAAAAAAAGTAAGAAGTGTTTCTAGACTAGGCATCTAACAACACTGTAGAGTAGGTACAATATAAAATTGAGGCAATTCTCCATACACTTTCATTTTTCAAAAATTGAGACCTTACATTTTTTTTAAGTATCTGGTTAAAAAAAACCGCTCTTAGATTCAACAATTTTTTTTTATGATACATAGCTTTAGTTTTCAATCAAATGTTTGGACATCAAGCCAATGGGATTCTTGGACAAACAGAAGAGGTTTTTGGTTTTCAGGGTTTTTTTTTTGTTTGGGTTTTTTGGTTTTGTTTTTTTTTGTTGTTGTTGTTGTTTTTGTTTTGTTTTGTTTTGTTGGGGTTTTTTTGTAATTTCCATAGAAATGGACAGCCCTAAGTGATTTGATTATTCCAGATCAATGAAAACTAACAAGTTCACACTGATACTGCATCTGACCACTTGCTTAACAATGGGGTAAATTCAGAACAGTTTTAAAAGGCATTGATTTGTTTGCCTGAGCATTTATTAGGATTTTTTTAACACCTGTTTTCCTAGTAATTTTCCTGTAGCAATGCTGGGTCATTTTACACTCATTTGATTCCTCTGAGGTTTTCTAACTTGACTTGTATACCTTGTTCAATAGCAATGAAAGGGTTAACTGTCTGGGTGTTTTTAGGTTTGCACTGTACACAAGGACTTGACATTTTCACACTAATTAAACCAGGCTGCCTCAGTCCCTCTGTACATGTAACTCATATTTAATTCAATGGAATTGTTGAGTGTACATTGGTGGAAGAGTTGGGTCCATACCTGTCCTATTGTGAGAATCAGGAAATGTCTTATCCAGTGGTATATTTAATTTACTCATAGCCTTAATATAGAAATATTTGAGTTTTTGAAATATTTCACCCAAATTAAATATTCGTATCAAAGAGAGAAATCTTAAAATCTGCCTTTAATCCAAACTTTCCATGATCTGGGACTTGAACATATACAAGAGCGCTACCTCCAGTACAGTAATGCTGTTGTTGCAGTTTTTGTTTCTGGCATGCAATATGAGTTGTACTCATCTTCCCAAGGCATGAGACTTTATGGCTCATAATATTTCATGGATTTAATTTCATAATCATGTGCATACTTACTGGAATCCCATGTAGAAGTACATTGTTCTCATGTGAGTTAGAAAATACAAAGATTTCTGGTATCTCTGAGGTAATTTTTATAGGTTTGCAAAACAAAAACCAGGTGCTCTGGCTACCTCTAGACTTAAGGTCAGACTCACAACATAGTAATTAGAGAATCATGGAATGATTTGGGTTGGAAGGGATCTTAAAGGTCTTCTTGTTCCAACTCCACTGTCATGGACAGGGACATCTTCCGCTAGACCAGATTACTCAAAGCTCAATCCAACTTGGCCTTGAACACTTCCAGGGATGGGGCATCCACAAATTCTCTGGCCAACCTTTTCCGGTGCCTCTCCATCCTCACAGTAAAGAATTTTTCCTTAGTATCTAAATCCACCCTCTTTCAGTTTAAAGCCATTCCCTCATGCCCTTGTAAAAAGTGCCTCTCCAGCTCTCTTGTAAGCCCCCCTTAGGTACTGGAAAGTGCTATAAGGTCTCCCAGGGTCTTCTCTTCTCCACTTGAGACCTCAGCTCTTTAATAGAAGCCTGTCTACATAGAAGGGTTGCTCCTCGCCACTGATCATCCTCTGGACCCATTCCAACTGGTCGAGTCCTTATGCTGGGAGCTCCAGAGCAGTACTCTGGATGGAGTCTCTTGAGAGCATGTTCTCCTTTTAATCCTGACCCAGAAGCTCTCTGTTGGCCCCTCATCCATCCCCAGGTGGAACACCCTTCGCTCCAGAGGGTCATTGGCTCAGAGTGTGACAATCTCTCCTTTTCTTTCCAGAGAACCCTGTGTCTTTTTCTATCCCAACACTCCAGTCACAGGAGCCATCCCACCCCACATCTGGAATGCCAGTGAGATCCCAGCCCTGCAGGCATGTGCACTCCTGTCTCAGTCCTCTTACTGCCCATCCCATGTGTGTTTGCATGGAGGCATTTCAGCTGACCAGGCTACCTTTACCTGGCAGAATACTACTTCAATTCAAGCTTATATCGAGCTCTTTAAAGTACAGTTTTTGCCTTGATCAATAGAAGAAAATAAAAGCTGGGGAGGAACAACAGAAGCCTCTGCTGATTTCCATTTCAATATAAACACATTTAGCAGCTAAATAATCATAGGGTGTTACATCTATTCCATCTTGAGACTGCTGTGAGCACTCGCTGGTGTATACAATTTCTTCCTTAAAGTCTGTGGAAATGTTGAACTATGTGTCTTAATATAGTTTCTTATATTTTAGTGAAAAGGCAGCTGTAGATGTCTTCATGACTATGGACTTTTATAGTGCTGTAAAAATTCAGTGTCATCATAAATTCATGCTGCTGAAAATGTCGACATTTATGGCAACTTCTACAAGGGCATATTTTAGAATTATATTAAAACTTTATGCAGCAACTTTTATTTAGTTAAAAAAGTAAGATTATAAAGCAAAACATTTACTCTCATTTTAGAACAAAGAGGCGTGACAAATAGTTTATTTAAAAGGGAGAGAAATGAAAAGGTTTTGAAAAGTAGATCAGTCAGACTCTCAAAACACAAGACTCTCAAATCCTGTTTATCTGAAACCACCTAACTGAAGCAGAAGATAATATTCACGTATATTATTCTTAACATAGATTGCTTATTATTAGGTCATCTATCAAATATAGAGAAAAGATGTCGTAGCACACTACTTTGAGGGTTCAGCATCTCTTATGTCATTAGCACTGAAAAATCCTTAGTTTTACCTGTACTTTAGGACTCCTGAAGTAAGTTAGCTTAATTAATTCTGAAAAGATTAAGAAATAATGGAAACCTGGGTTCTTAAATCACAGCTAAAATTTGAGCTGTGATGCTGCAGTCCTTTGGGAATCTTGCTGAAAGGAACTCCATGGACCCCAAATTAGCATAGCTCTGCACACTGAAACGTCCCATCCAAGGACAGTTGCTTGAGAAGTTCCTGATCCAGATCTCTTACACTCAGTTCAACCACTGATTTCGGACAGATTATTTCAGAGAAACTAGCCAAAAGAAAATGTGACAGAAGTGGGGGGAAGGTAAATTGCCTCATGTGTTTTTTGCTTTTCCTCATTGAAGATATTCAGGAAGCATCAACTAACTTTTCCTGAGTTTCCATCAACTTTCATTGAAGCAGCTTCAGAGACTGATGTACCTCAGAGAACAAAATATATTGAGTATTCCCTCAAAACAGTGACATTTATGTTTCAGCAGGGCTTTAGGGACTGAGTTTAGGGACTGAGCATACTCCTACTGAAGTCAGTGAGATAGCCCTGTTAATTTCCTTGCAGCAATAGCTGCCACTAATGGTGAAAAGAACTGAATCAAAGATCTGAACTTTTATACTAATGCATAAAGAAGGTATGGAATGAATTTTATGACCCTTATGCTCAGATTTGCCTAAATTTTATATATAGAGACCATCTTTTTCTAAGTCTAATGACAGTTTTACTTATGCATCTCTACAGTCTTCCATGCAAACTTCCCCAGCAAGTTGGGTTCTCAGGCTAATGACAAAAAGCCCCAAAATTAAGGTGTCTCTGAAAGAACAGCTAAATAGTTGCAGGAAAGGAATATAAAAGAGATGACAAAGATACATCAAGTCGTCTTCTTTCTCAACGGGTTGTCCACAAAGTTGCCTTGCCAATAATTTTAAAGGCTGGGAATGTGGAACAATATTTAGTGGGCTTAGTATCTTAGATATTTTTAATGTGGTGTGGAGTAGTAAAATGCAATGAAGAGGACTTTTTTCTCTTACAGTTGTCAAAATCCGAGAAAATTTTTAAGTGAAGGACCAAAAAGACACATATGCTTGATACAGAAAAAATGTCTGTTTGCATCTAATAAATTATAGAAAAGTTCAAAGACAGCTTAACCTTGTAAAAATGTTACCTCTGTAATGCTGCCAAGATCAGTAGCTGTATGAATTATTACTTTGACTAGCACACAAGATTTTTTTCAGATTTTATCTAACTTATGCATTCATTAATTGGTGATTTTCATATGCTGGTGATTTCATAAATTGATGATTCATTTCCTCTTTCATTCCAAATCGCAGCTTTTAAAAACCTCATGCATTTTTCTGCCCTCAGAATCACAACATTCAGCTCAGGATTTATTTGGTGAATATTCGAGATTCAATGCATTCCAAATCAGAATTTATTGGCAAGCAATAACAACTATTTTATGTTCAATGTCTATAATCAAATACAGGACTACAGTAATGGCCCTCTATTAAGGTCACTCTTCCAATTTTAACAAACGGGATGAAATTATTTTCAGAAACAGAACTGGGATCCGCATAGATACAAAATAATCTTTTCAAGAGTGGACAATATGCTTTAAAGTTAAACTGACAGAGTAGGTAATTATGATAAAAGCAATTTTTCTCATTCTTGGTAGAGAGATTTTTTTAGACCATATTTAAACTTTCACCTAGTATTCTATTCATTAGTATGATCTATTGATTCGAGATGCCTTGCTTACCTTGCCCATAGATCCATGGGAATATTTGGCCTCATATGACAATGGATTTTAAAAGAAACTTTTGCCATTCATTAAATATCCCACCTGCCTGGGTTTGAAAATTCACCTCTTCTGCATTTTGGAAATGTGTTTCAATTGGACAAATGTATCTCTTCTGCTGAAAGAGAAAAGCCTCTCAGCTGCATGGTGAGGCACATAAGGCATCACTCCTATTTTTTGAAAAGCTTCTCCCTTTATTAGCTATGTGAAATGCAAAGATATAGGAGCATGTAAACCAATAATAGCTATTCAGTCTAAACTCTAAGGATAACTTACTATGGGCACTGGAGGCTGAGATAGGATGTTGTATTTGCATACATACAGTATATGGAGAACTGTTCTGTTTTATGGAGCAGCAATCATATTTAGTTTAATGTCTTATAAGTCCCATAAAATGACATTAAGAAATTTTGCTATTTGGCTGGTGAACAATCTAAGCAGTGGTGTTAACTCATCATAACATCCTTACTCTGAAAGCTCAAGCCTCATAAAATTTGGGATATAAATATGCCAGCTCAACTAAACGAGATCAGAGATCTTGCATATATTCTTTCATAGGGTGGCATCCAAAAATCTACTATTCACCTAAATCTGTTAAGAATTTCTGCCATTTTTAGGCTGCTGGGGAGTCTTAATTTCAGAAAAATCGTATTCTTGCCCTTTTGTTTTTAAACACATCCAGTCACTTAGCAGACAACCTGGCAGGTTTTTGGACATCACCTCAGTGCTGGCAGATGTGACATGACCTCTGAGAGTCCTGTGCTCTTGAAATGGCAGGTAAGTAATAGGAAGCATTCCTAGGTAATCTAAAATGATATTAGATGATTTCTGGAGTGGAGGGGCTAAAGCACAAGGTAATGGCAATAATACAACTGTAACAGCACATTAATCACTTTTCTTTTCTTTTTAAAGGAAGATGATTAATGTTTGAGATTTCCTTTAATTTTTACTTGACGATTTAAGGCTGACCTGACATAAACCTGAATAGTGTCTGATGATGCTAATCACGAGCTCTGCCAACCCAAAATAACAGCAACTTGGGTTTAGGATTCTTTTGTGTGCTCATTGTTCATCTCTGTTTTGATTTGCGTCCTTCTCCTGATACACGAGGATCTTCCAGGTGGTGGCAGGCGGAGTTACAAATGTTACATAGCAAGGACACAGATTTTGCTCCTGGCTAGGCTGATAACCCATATTTGCAATGTGAAACAGGCTCTCTAAGCCTGAATGCACTGGCCTTTCAGTCCTGTACCAAAATCCCATCTGGGCTGTGCTTTCTTGTCAAACTCCTCCCATCCTCTTTATGGTGGATGTTGACTCCATATGGATCTTCTCTGTATTTCTCTGCATTTCTCTGCAGTTTCACAGAAGATGAGTAGAGCTGGTATCCAAGAAATCATTCGCCCATGGTGGCAATTTGCCAGAAGCTGAGAGTAACCTGCTGGCAAATCTGATTTTATGCAAGAAGGGCTCCTTATTTGGGGACACACACTTAGTTCACCCAAAATATCTTCATGTTCGATGGAAGGTAAAGGTATGAGAGGCAGGGAAGTCAGCTGGGTGTGCTGTGCATCACTTTGTGGTCTGTAGATTGAATCCCTTAATGAAATTCTCATTAAAAGTTCCTACTGCCAAATACTGTTTGCTTATGCCTTTGGAACTGTCTGCAATAACAATGAGGGACTCATCTTGAAAGTTATCTACATTTATACAGGTTATGCCTTTGTGCCTGATGGACCCTGAAGTTCCATCTAGGTTTTGTTCTCTAAAATTGTTTTTAAGATCACAAAAAACCATTTTGGTTTAAAATTTTCAGTCTGCATAGCAAGATTTCATTTGGTGTTGTTTAGAAAAAAAACCAATCTGGTTTCAATAATCTTCATTAATTTATCAAGAATTCATATTACTTTCAAAATTAGACATAAGCAAACTAACTCAGATTAATATTTTTATATCTAAAAGCTATATAGATATATTAATAGCTAATTAATAGCTATTAACAGATAAAAGTTCATGGCTTTCTGGAGATTTTAGGAGGCTGAGCATCTTTGTTCATGTGTCTTCTCTAGTGCTTTCTATTAGAAGAAACAGAAAAGAAATATGTTTTTACAGTATTCCCAGTCCTCATGGGAATACCAAAAGTCTCATTTCTGAAGTGTGGCCTTTTATGTCATCACCTTTTTTTTTTCTGGAGACCTGCACTGAGTAACTCCCAACTCCACAGTATTTAGACATTCAGATAAATTTTAAATAAGCATCTACACTTCTGGTGATCATTCAAACAGTCTCTCAACCTTTTGTGCTTCACCCATCACCAGTTAATATCACATTAAAAACTGACAAATAATGTTGCATTTCATTGTGACTTGTACAAGCTAGGTAAGCTGCCCATTAATTATCTGCTGCTTCTCACTTAGCATCATTCTCTTCCCATAATAATAAAAGGACTGAAGATTGGATGCAGCTAAAATTAGTTTTTTATTAGTAGACAACTAAGCCTTCTTCATACTCTATAACCTGGAGGAATAGAAAAGCACTGTGATTATGCCCTATGAAAAATTTATTTAATTCATGAAAATAAAATACCTTTATAAAGCAGTAAATTCATTTAAAGTGAGTCAGTTTTGTTACCTCATAAAAATACCCTTTCCTGCAACAAATACACTCTACGGGATTTTCTTTTTCTCTTCAGTAGAAATTATTTGATATAAAAAGAGAAAGTAAAATGATTTCTATTGCTTCTCTTTTCCAAAAGCATAAACTTTTTTGGATTTCAACAGCCAAAAACATTGGATAACGCTTTTTCCCTGGAAATGAGAAATATTTTCATTGAATTACTAAAAGCATTTCCAGTGCTAACCAGTTCTGTCTTCACTGGGAAAAGAAGATGGTGAGATTTTGGTTCTGTAATGGCACTGCACAAGGAAGATGGAATCACAAGCTGTCCACTGTGAAGCTCTCCTTCTACAAAGTAAGTGTTTTTCATATTTTTATCAAAGACAAAGGCACTTGAGATGAAAGATCTTATTCTCTGTTGCTCTGTAGACTCACTGGCACAAGCACAAAGCAGTTGCAACACGATACTAAATGTGAATTGTATAATTTGCGCTCATTTTGCATTTCTGATGGAGGGCAATCTGAAGAAAATTAACCTGGGCTTTATTAAAGCACACATACAATTCTTATCTTTGTGGGCGGGAGATAATTGTATCTTTATGGGTAGTTTTGATACACACAGAGCCACGCAAAGCAAATTAATGGGGTTTAAGATGCATTTCTAAATGAACTGAACAAAAGCCTTTAAAGAGCTTTGATCCCTCATGTCCTCATTACATCAATTTGAGGCTGATGTAACTGGGAGGGAGGGTTGCTGATCACGAGGCTGAGGCTCAGAGGGTCTGAACTTCAGTGGGGTTGTGCATGGTGTGGAACCACAGGGTAAGGTGAAGGCAGCTTTCCATCTCCCCCAGAATCCCTGTGGGTCACTGGAACACATCCCAGCTCCCCCAGCAATGTCCTAGAAGGCAGTGCTGGTGGGTTTGCTGCACTCTGGTGCCTGGTGAGGGGCTGTGTGCTGTCCAGGAGCTCCCCACATGGTCTGTCCTAGCTCCAGATCTGGCAGTGAAAGCACTGTGATTTCCAAACTATCAGCTCTGATGGAGCTGGAGCTTCCAAGCTCAGTTCCTCACCCTCACAGCTACTGTGGGCTGTGGAGTCTCTCAAACCTCTCAGAGGAATTCCCAGGGTCCTGCCCTGGAAAGATCTGCCATAGAGTCTTTTCTGCTAGGCTGAAAGAAAGACCTCCCCCATGGTACAACATTATGTGATCTACCCTAGTCTCCTTCTCTCCACATGCCCCTAATTCTTGTGGTTTCTCCTTTCCTTGTTTCCCCATTAGTTGTGATATCCCTGGTGCCCTGCCCCATGTCCCCTATAGGGCACTGCCCTTTGCCCTGCTCCTTGTACCACCCCTGTGCCCTCAGACCATTGGTTCTTGCCCCCTGTTTAGGCCTGTCTTTTGTTGGCCAGGTCTTTTGTTCCTGATTTCCCTTTGGTATGTTGGAATAAACCCT
Source organism: Brachypodius melanocephalos (assembly GCA_013398615.1). NCBI lineage: Eukaryota > Metazoa > Chordata > Aves > Passeriformes > Pycnonotidae > Brachypodius > Brachypodius melanocephalos. The sequence continues at coordinate 3,565,517 of VZSR01001863.1, forward strand.
CACTGGAACCTTCACACAAAAGGCCCTCCTTGCCTCTCTTTGCTGAGCCAGCCGTGGCGTGTGCGGATGTGTGAGCTTGGCTGCTCTGCCTGAACGCCTGCCCAAGCGGCTTTTCCACAGGAGATGCTTGTTGGTAGCAGCTCCACCATCTAAAATCACACTCCTACAGTGGTCTTCAGCTCTCTGCTTCTCACTTACCTCCTTTGTCCTGGTGGTTGGAGGCTGGGTTCCTTCCATCTTGGAATGCTCTGAGGAAAGGCAGCACACAAGTACCTGCTTTGCTTCGAGAGATCTAGTTATAACATTTTCTCAACAAGACCAAACATCCTAAGACTCTCTCTGGGAACAATTTCTTGTTATTGTTGGCATTTATTGCCTGGTAGTTTCAGCCTTTTACCATCTTGCTGTTTACAGATGGATCAAAAGGCAGTGCAAGTCATTAGAACTAGCAGCGCAAAGTCGCTCGTTTTGGCAAAATCCCGCCTGCTGTCATTTTCTATAGTTAAGACTTTTGCCTGAAGCCTTGAATGTCTCACCCTGACACCAGCCTGCAGTAATTAATCATTAAACAGTGATTGAGGCAGTGGACCCCAGAAAATATCTTCATATTCTACCATATGCTGAAGCCAGCTGCAGCAAGCACTTGGAGAGAAGCCACACAGAGGAAAACGCTGCCTGACAGTCCCCTGCTGTGAAGTCCAAGCACAGAAAGCCTCTAACGAAGGGCCATAGACAGACTGCTTGCTTGTATTGACCTTCATTACCTGAGACTGTTTAGAAAGCAAAATGTCAGTGTTAATGTGCTAGAATTTTAAGCATTATCGCATTTTAATGACGATTTCCAGCCTCTCGCATACTCGCAATGTGGAACAGAAATGTGGGTTTAGTGTAAGGAAAGGTTAGAACAACAATAACAACAACCATAATGAGGAATGGGCAGATGTGTTTTGCTTAATTTCAAACTGCCCCGGAGCATGTCGGATTTGGAATTGAGAGTGCTTTTCACCCACCCGAGGTTCATGTTTTATTGGGGGCTGGCCCAGTGCCACGTCTGGGCAGTGCCAGGCCACAGCAGCCCTGCAGAGCTGGGAGGGAGCCTGCCTCCAGCTCTGGCTGGGCTGGCACATCCCTGCAAAAACACTGGGGTCAACAGCAAGGTGGAGAAAAAGCAGTGAACAACCTCTGGGTTATGGATTTGGCAGATCCAGGGCAACTTGCAGGCTCTGTGCCAATATTACAGTTTCAGGAGTCTCACAGATCACAGAGTCACGGAACGGTTTGGGTTGGAAGGGAAATCCAAAGATCATCTCATTTCAAACACCCTGCCAGAGGTGGGGACACCTTGCACTAGACCAGGATGCTCAGTAAGACACAGGTGTTCTCCTGAAAGCCACAGGCATCCTGGATTTACCTCATGCACCTTCCACACCTTGTCTCCATTGTGTGACCTGTTCCATACAAGCAAACTGTCAGCTATAAAAGAGACACCATTGAAGGGATGTTCCCTTTAAAAATTACAGGCTTTGGTATTCTGCTCTTTGTTAGAAGACACGGAATGCTTGCCATTTGGGCTTCTGACATTTCTGCAGACGCACTAGGAATATTTTGAAGGCTGAGAGCCGTAGCATTTTTTTATTTTCAAACTTGCCTCTTAGGCTGCATGATGGCCCCTTCCTTTGTCAGACTGCTGGAAAATGTCCTTTTCTGACTGCTTTGAATGCTTCTGTTTGCTTATGCAAACATAATTCTCCACCTACAGCCTTCCTTAAGAATAAAAAAGAACTTTTAGGCAAATGTGTTGTGAGGATCCCATGGATCTCACTTTTCCATTAGAAATCCAGCAAGCACTTTTTTGCCTTCTCTATTCATGCTTTGCAAAAGAAGTTAACCACACCTACGTGGCATAAAAAATCTTTTGTTTCCAGTGGACCTTTTTGTCAACAAGAAGAAATATAACACTGAAGGAAGTAATTTTCCATGCAAATTATAGGTATACGGTGATTAATTTTTGCCCCATGACATTGTAGCATTCAAAAATATAAAAGACTTCAAAATAAATTCTGGGAAACTGATGAAAGGAAAGTTCAACTGAAACAATTACAGAGTCAGATGAATTTTCTCTGGCTTAGAACTATAGTTGCATTGCATTTTTTTTGCTAATCTGGAAGGAAAACCACCGTTCTGGATTTGCCCTGTTCCTTCACTGTTTCTCTAAGTATACAGGTGCCTTTCATCCACAGGGGCTTGAGATAATCTCATCTTTCCTCTGCCTCAGTCATATGTGCTGTAATGCAGGACAGGTCCAGACCATGGCTAAATATAGAGTATGGAGGCTGTATGAGAGGACCAGACAGTCCTATATCCCTCAATCTCACTTGTGTGGGGTTAAACCTCAGTCCCCCAATACCTTCAGCCAGAAAAAATCTACTAGACTATGTACATCTGGCATAGCAAGGGCAAGAGTGCTTCAGTTTTGCTGAGAAAAGATAAATGGTTTATTTTTAAATTGCTC
>VZSR01001863.1:3568128-3680738 GCA_013398615.1 Brachypodius melanocephalos
TGTCCATATGTATGATCTCAAATTAGACAGAAAAGTTTAACAGAAGTTTCTTTGTCACTGAAGTGACTTACACCAACACAGGTGCTCCCCATACACTTTTTTTTCCTGCTGTTTTCAAATTACTGACACTAAGGATATGATTCATTTTCATGTTCCTTTTTAGACAGAGGAAAAAAAATTCTAATTCTCAGCTTGTTCAGCTAAGAACATTTCAACAAGATTACAAAAATTAAGTGAAAAGATACATGCGTACTTAAACACATAAGTCTGACCTTCGTATCTTCAAGTAATTACAGAAAATAATCTGTGATATACCAACTCTGTTTTTCAGTTGAATAAAATAAGTTACATAAGATGATGATACAGTAAGAAAAGATTTATAGAGATAACATCTCATTGTTTCATGTCCAGGATCTGACACAGTATTTGCATGGTCAGAGGTCTATTAATGGCGTGCCTTTGTTTTAAAGTTTATTAGATTTGAGATGGGTTTGATAGAAACTGGTTATTTGAGCTATTTTTGTAGGATTTCAATGTTTATGATTATTGAAATTATGTATATTTTAATATAAAACATGTATACACCTATATTTAAATTCACACATATAAATACATGATGTTTTTTAAAAATATATTATTATATTGTTATGTTATGTATACCTACAGATTTATTTAAAATAATAGGTCTGGGGACTTCTTTCAATTACTATTATTACTACTATAACATTATGCACTGTAATCATGACCAGCCTACTGCCATATTAAATACAAAAATGTCTTTGTCTCTAAGTTTTTTACAATATGGGAAATAATAGAAGTGAACTGCTTAATGGGAAAAATCAGATTACAGTGGGCCACTCTACTGGGTGTCATCCTCGGTATATCAGCAGTGCATTATGAAGTCTTTCATAAGGATTCTGGCAATTCAGAGTTTTATTGAGATATCTGAAAAAAAACCCCACTGAGGTAACTGCAAATGTTTTCAGATTTCTTCTCTTGAGGATAAGGAGCAGCTTTGAAAGGAAATCCAGAGGATCTTTTGTAAAACCTGCTTGTTGGGAAGACCTGGGAATTGCTGTTTGTGCATTCAGTGAAGGGCTGCAGGTAAGATAAGGTGTGCTGTGGAACATCTGGCCGTGGAGATGCAGATGTGCACCTCGTGGCCAGAAGAGGAGGCTGGCAGAGAGCTCCCTGCAGCACTCTGCATGGGTGTGAACAGCTTTGCCAAGGCAGCAGAAACACAGCAACCAAAACAAGGGATAACGAGTACCCGAGGAAGATACTAAACTGTCTGTTTGGGGCAGGTAGGTTGTATCTTAAAGATATGATAAATATCTAGCTGAGTTAGATTTATCCTGTACCTGAGGAGATTAGCATGAGGCCAGCCATATTGAAAGAACTATCCAATGTTTTTTTCTTTTTCTGCTGTAGTAGAGAAAAAAATAGCTTTGGCCCAGGCCCCTTGTTCTAATGTGTAAGAATTAATAGTCCTGACAGGAGAATTTAGTATTTATATTAGATAGACTGAATCCAGAATGGTGAAAATAATACTGTCAGCTGTGGTTTTCAGGTAAGGTACAAAGAAAGAAAGATTTGTACCAGGAAGTATTTCAGTGTATAGCAATTATACCTCTTTTTCTCATTCTCACCCTCCCTTACACACAAAAGAGAATAGCAATGCACTTTAAACACTTAAATTTAACATAAGTGTGATGTGCTGGTTTTCAGTTGTGTACCAGAAAAAAAAAAATCAAATACCAGACAGAACTGAGTGAAAGGGTTGATTAAAACTTTGTTGCCCCTTCATTTATTTTTTTACAGAGAAACTGCCTAATTCAGACTTTGTTGAATTTGGTAATTCAACGGAGAAAAATTGCTAGCAAACTTCACAGCTACAATGAAGTTGTCTTGTGTCACTAGGCATAAACACATGGAGGTACGATGGGGTCACAGGAATTGAAAGGTGCTTCAGCACTTCTCACCAGTGTGTGGTAAGGCAAATGAAGGTGGAAACACAGTGATTTATTATCTGACCTGTGAAGCAAAACCATTGCAACATCACAGAAGGGATGAGTTACTTTGTGGTGTGATTGTCACTGTTAGAGGCCGTCATGCACCCAAGGCTGAAGGGGAGGGAGAAACCATCGGGTTTTGTTTATAGGTCCCTACCTCTTCTTTTAGTCTTGATTTTCTACATCTGAGGGCAGGACGTACCTGGGCAATGTGACTTTGCTGTTTTCAGTGAGGGACAACCCTGTGAGGAACGTCAGAGAAGGGGATAACTGTACCATTTTCTCCTCTTAAATGGTTCCACCACCAGCCAAAGTTCCTGTTTCATTAAAAAACATTTCTCCTTGTCTAGAAGCACTGGGTTATTTCAAACTAGCCAGAAATGCCATTACCGAGAAAACAATAACACAATAATTTTTGTGCCTCACTGCTATGATACCCTCACGAGTACGAAGATGGCCACCACCAAACTGCTGATTCTTCCCCAAATTAGATTCAGAGCCTGGATATGCTCATCTACCACAGCATGCTTTGGAAAAGGAGAATGGTACACTCTGAAAAGACTATATGCGACATAATAACAAATATCTTTGCCTGAAAAAAGGAGAAATGTATTATTTTACGTCATTTCCAAAAATGGGCTTGATGGGGCTCATCAGGAAAGCAGCTCAATTGTGCTGTTGCCTGATTTGTGAGAGGCACACTGACACAGAGCTCTTTTTTCAGGGGAGTCGAGTGCGAGAAATGGGTTGTAATCAACAAGGTGTAGGCGTATCAAAATACATTTGATTATGGAGGAGCCATATCAACTAAATTCATTGAAACACCCAAGGGGTGAGTAGGGCTTAGCAAAACATTTAAGCAATTTGCCTTTTTTTTTTTTTTTTTTTTTTTAGTGCAGGGAAAAGTGAAAGTGTGAAGATATGGAGAAGATATGAAGGTGCCCCTGGAATCCTATTTTACTGGCTCCCACCTACATCCTTTTAAAAAGTAGACTTTTTTTCATTATTTTTAACAAATCTAAGCATAGAATTTATGCTTACAGGAAGCAGAGGTATTTTGGGAATAATGCAGTATGGAAACTGTGGGTGGGGCATTTCACCCTTTGTACTGGAAAGTTATTAATGTTTTCTGGTAAACCAGAAAACCATCTAAATTTATGTTGCCTGAAGATATTTATATATGCTTTCCCAAAGTACAAATTACAGCAATCTTGAGCTTTTTTTCCTGAGGTCTTTTTCATAGCTCTATATGCAGATGATATCTAATAAATTGATTTATATTTCTCTGTTTCATTACAGAATTGCTTATTGTAAAAAATACCTCTTGTCTTTGGAACACCTGATTTTATAAACAATGAGTCAGTAAATGTGAATACTTAACAAGGTAGACTCTGCCCTTCCAAGGAGCAGTCATGATAAACTATCTTTTGAAGGCATCTAGTTAACAAATTTCTTTAATAAAAATACAATGAGTTCTCTTACCTGTTAATAACTATTTTGCCATTCCCCTTTCCTTGATTTTTGGAAAAGTTTTGAGCTTCCTATGGGATCTTTACGTAGCTGCAGTTTCCAAAGCAAATAAAACTTTGGATGACCTAATCAAAACAAACAAAGAAAAATGAATTAAAAAACCAAACCAAGACAAGCAAACAACCAAAATCCCAAGAACTTTCTCTGTTTGTGCTTGGCAGTACATATATTGTCTGAAGGAAAAAATGGTCTGAAACTTAGCCCTTACAACAGGATAATTCTTCATCTTAAAGATAAATTTAGCTGCTCTGAGTGGACCTTCATTTTAAATCAGGTTCTTCACTGTCATTTCAAAGTTACCCATATACCATATGGGGGTTTTTTGCCTATTTATTTGTAAATTGTCTGCATTAGAGGGGAAAAAAAACCCCAAACAAACAAAAAAACCCCAACAAACAAACAAAAAAGCAACCCCAAACTGCTTACCCAAATTTGATGAATCTCGTATTACAGGGGCAGCCAACAACTTTGACGCTGTGAACCCCACATGAGTATTCCCACATGAATATATATTGCATTTCTCACATGTCTAAGCCTTGGAGTGACACAAGCTTGTAGTATCTGCCTACCTACAAAAGGAAATTGCTTTTATTTAGCCATATTTACTGTAGGACCCAATGCAGTGAGGCACCCAAAGTTTCCTACAGAAATCAGCTGACTATTCATGAACATCAGAATAGTTTTTTACTTTACTACATGGAGGTCTAGACTGGCACTGAAGGAGTTTCCAGCTGCAGGAAGCAGCTGTTTGGAGCTGTCTCCTGGGAGCTGTCTCCTCTGAGTGATCATGAGAATCTGCGCTTTAGCATTCCAGATGAAACAGGTTTTTCAGAGGTTGGGACCTGAAGAGAAGGCAAATAACATAGCAGCTTGCAAAAAACAACCCAAAGTGTTGTGTTTAGAAAAGGGGCTGAGTGTGCAGAGCTGTCTCCCACACAACAGCAAAGGGCATCTTGGCTGCCTTTGGCCTTGGGGTTTAGATTGATTCATTTCTGCAGCCAAAGTTACACATCCAAAATACTGATTCTTGAATCTCCCCTCCTCCCTCACATAAACCTGTGGAGAAAAACTGTGCAGAGCTTCCAACCAGGTATCCCTGGCTTGCTATAGGAGTTCCATAGGCTCTCTCCATCTCAAATCTGAAAAGAAAATAAATGATGAAAAGAAAGATTCAAAGCACCCCAAAAATTTTACCATGGGAATACTTAACGCTGTCCTCGATATTAATGAGCAATTAGAGTGCAGTCCACTTATCCTGAGCTCAAAAAGGCAAAGATCCTGAGACATCCCTGAGGCACATCCAGGTCTGTGTCCCAGGAATGTTGTGTCAGGGAGAAAGAATGTCTCACCCCTCCTCAGAAGACTTCCGGTGTCCTTATGGGGCAGAAGTTAGAGGGATCTACAGTGAAGCATTCACATTGTTGCTACCTTACAGAGTAGAAAAATAAAAAATAAAATTAATGATATAATTTTTTTTAAAATCTCACCCTTCAAAAAAAAAACCAAAAAACCAACCCAAAACCCCCCAGCAAAAACATAAATGTATACATATATTACATACAAAACATAAATTCATTACAATTTACTTTCCAGTCATGGAGTTCAGTCTGTAAGGTTACCTCTGTCCACAGAAGAAATAATCTATAAGTGACCTATTCTGTTAAATGATCTGTTCTGAAGTGCCTTAATTATCTTACAATCTCATAAGGAACAATAAGTTTTCTTTTTTGGATTTGAGACCAAAAAAAAAAAAAAAGAGTTGTAGTTTAAAATTTTGTACCAGAAGGGGAAAGGCAAGAAAAAAGATTAAAGACTATCTAAAAATAGTCTTTAAATATATAATTTCAATTTGTCTAAAGTTCATTGTTGAATTTCATTAAAACACTAAATAATATTATATATAGATATTTTTAAAAATCGTAATCATCTGTCTTTTGACAAGAACAGTTCAGTCAAAATATCTGTTTTGATTTTATCATTTGGATTGACGTTCCTTTAATACCTGCAGATGGATGATTACTTTCCTAACTAATTAATAAAAAGTTTACGTATCTAGTGAAGAAAAAAGCATTCATTTTTAATACCCATTACGGTGTCAGATTCCAGGCTAGAAAATACACAGCTGTGGCCTACTCTATTCTGATATTGTCTGTAGAATTCTAGTTATTTTGGGGCAGGGACAGGAAAGAACAGGTAAACACACAATATTTTTCAAAATCAGTTATCCCTGTTTGGAAGAACAGAGAAGAAAAGCAGAGCTGGCAAAATAGTTGTGAAGGCAGAAATCTTTATTTTAAAGAGATGGAAGTTCACCTTTAGATGCTATGGCAATAATGCCTACCATGATATGAAAAAGAAAAAGAAAATCCACCTAAAACCAACTGAATCAACTCAACCCTACTAGATCTGTCCCAGGTAAGAAGATATGTATTTATTCATGTTATTTATTTGTATTATGGCAGTCTACAGGGAACCTGAGAATTGCTTCAATTCTTCCTGATAGTCTCAAGAGAAATGTTGAGGGGTATCTCCTTTATTCTGTTGCATGAAACATCCTGAGGCTGCCAAGTTTGCACAATATAGTTTTGCATCCCATGCAATATCCATTTACAGGGGTTTTAACAGTAAATTTGACCACAGCTGCTGAGTTTTAAAGTTAGAGATTTAGCTAAAACAAAGACAGTGCTGAAAAAATTGGTTTTGTTTGCATGTTTTCAAGTGTTCTAAAATTTCTTTTCATTTCCACTATCTTTTTTTTTAAATGGCCTTTTCTTTGTGTTTTTTTTTTCCTTTTTTGCCTTCTATCTTATTCAAAGAAAAAAGAAGAGAGAAAGAGAAAGGTGCATGGAATCCTTAAAACATATAATTTTCCAAAACAAAACCTATTGGTTAAAAGGCAGAAGAAATCCATTTCAAAGAGCTGAAATACTTCATTATTTGTGTTCCTTGCAGACTTTACATGAGAGAATATATCCATCATTTGCACAGTTTTGCCAGAGAGTATAAAAGAATAGGCATCTTGTTGCTATGGCTGCACCATTTAAGGCAACTTTGGTCAAATCTTGAACATAGGCATCAGGGTTAAAAAGAAAGAAACCGTAGCAAATTTACCCACAATTCAGATCATAGAAGATGGCAAAAATCTGTTTCCTTGACAACATGACTGCCCCAGAGCATGTTGATTTTTTTTTTTTCTTTTTCTTTCCTTTTTTGGGGGAATGGGGCAAATGGGGCCGAGAGATGGAAGATTTTAACGAATGAGCCTTGAAAAGTGTCATGCTGAAATCACTGCAGAAAATGTCTTTTTGCACAAGGTATCTCTTCTTTTTGGTGCCTGACACTGGAATCCGAAATGGAACGCTTCCAACAGTTGAGTTTTTCGTGTTCAAACCTGGACATGGAAGTAAATTTTGATGTGTGAGTTACATTTCCTCCTTGCCAACAGCAGCCAGCTCCTGAGCTGAGGCTGCCTGCTGTTAATTAAACCATGTTCCACTAAAAACCTGCAGCACAAATACACCGTGGCAGAGCATGTTCTGTGTGCCGTTCCTCCTCGTGTGATAAGCAGTGCATTTCCTCAATGGATGCACATTGCTTACATTTTTAGAGCTATTAAGCCAGGATAATTATGGAACAATCTAGGCAATGTTCAATAGCCCATGCAGATGCCTGACAGGGCATGTTGTCTCTTAATTAGGAATTCGAATGCCTAATGCTTGTATATTAACTGAAATAATTGGATAGATGTTTTACATTTTCTTCACTTTTACTGACAACCAAGCAAGGGACTGCAGGAATCAATGTATCTTCCTAAACCAGCTCATTTCATTTGCACTTTATACGTGATCTAATCTGCGGTTTAAGTGGGATTTTTAAGAGAATGGATGCTGGCTACTGTGTAAATATACTGTAAGATGTTCCTTGGTGAGTCCTGCAGTTTTAAACTGGTATTCTGTTACTCTCTGTGCTATGATAACCTTCACAGTGTAATTTCTTGGCTGTACCTTTGTTCCTCAGAAGTCAAGTAAAATTACAATAGCTGTTATCATTCTTTTATTTTTTTTTCCCAAATGCTGATAATGGGGTGTATATCATTTCAAGCAGAATTCTGATGTCACATGAGCATAGTTGCTACTGCTGGTGTGAAAATCTGCTTTGTTTTCCTTGGATGATGCTTTTGTGGGGCTGGGCTTGTTGGTCTGCAGCTCTGGCTGCAAAGGATGAGTTTTGCTTGGACATCCCAACCCTTGCTCTCCCTTTCACTAAACACAGGATGAGCCCTAATGGGTCTGGTCAAGCTCTGTGGAAGCAGCTAGGACTCAAATTATTGGATCCTGTGGTACCTTCCACTAGCCCATTTCCACGGCATTCATCTCCTATATAAACCTAACAAAAACTGTCAAAAATTCCCCCGAGCTCCATGGCAGCAGAACTGGGCCCCAAAAATGAGCAGCTCCTCTAATCCGTGTCTACTCTGTTTGTGAGAAGCACTCTGCTTGCCAGTGTATACATTGTTTATATTTAGGGTGTCTGATAAATGTGTTTATTCACAACTATTAGTATAAAAGCTCCTTTAAAAGCAACAAATTGCTCTCTATTAGTAATGTGCATAATGACCTATTTCCATAAACATTTTTAGTAAGAGAAATTTTAATGTGCAAAACCCTGCAGACATTTTATGGAAATTTGACTGTATTCTGCAGAAGTGCATCACAGTCATATTTTGTTCTTTAATATTTTGTTTTGAGAGGTGAATTACTTTCATTCTGATATATAGCATGAAAGAAACAACCTGGCACTGGAAAAAGGAAAATGAGTCTTAATGTGTTTCCTTCTTGCTAATGTATATTTGCTTGATTGATGTAAGAATGTTTTTTACAAAATATGCACAGCCCTTGTTGGTTGGGGATTTTAGTTGGATTTTTTTTTTTTTTGGTTTTTGTTTTTTTCTGTCTTATTTAAAGAGGGGTAATGGAGACTTTAAAAAAAACTCTTTAAATCCACTCATAAGGAAAAATAAAAATAAAGGAATGTCTTTATGGTCAAAAGGATTAATACACCTTCAGACTCTCCATTGTACTGCATCTGATTTCTATACCTAAATAGAGGTCAAGTGTGAAGAACTGTATTCACAAAATATTTTGATGCAGTTTTAGAGACATGCCTTAAAAATTAGCCCTAGAGGCTTAAGCACGTGCCATCTTTTTTTCTGTTGTTGTTGTCTGAAAAGCATGCAGACAAATCTTCAGTATTCTGTGGAGCCTTAACAGCATTTCTGTATGTTACTTACTAAATGAAACCTGAACGTCAGCAGGGTTGTTCATATTAATTTACTGTAACTTTGGAGCAAATAATGTTTTTTTTTCTTCCATGAAGAGCTTCAAGCTCCTGAACTACCAGCAATTCCAACAAAAGTCTGTAAAAATAACCTAACTCATGTCAGGTGAAAGCTGTCTCATTTGTAGTACCACAAAATCATATTATTATAAAGAAAGCAAGGTTTTGTTTTAAATTTCAAATCACACAGCCATGCAGAAGAGGTAGAAATGCCAAAAAAAAAAAAAAAGTTAAAAATCCATGGATCTAATGGTAAAGAAGCTGTGTGGTATTTTAGCTGTGCTTTGAAGGCTCTCTGGGCAGCCATTTTTTAAGAAGACCTTGCTCCATGTTGAGGCACAGGCAGAGCTCAGCTCTGAATCCAGTTTTGCCTTCAACACTGTCGTAATTTGGACAAACCCTCCAGGTGAAATTTTTAAACTGGAAGATAATCAGCCTCTAGCGTGGTTATCCTTACTGCACACAGAGGGCTTGGTTAGCTAAAAAAGTTCTCTGTAGATGAACAGAGAAACAAAAAGGTGATGATGAAAGGTGTCAAGGGTGTGAAAAAGACTGGGGCATGAAAGCCTTTTGAGATCTCTATGAGAAAAGCAGTTTCTTGTATTTCTGATTTTGTCTTACAAATGTTGACATATGTTCTATATGAAAAATGAAGAGTATATCTGGGCTGGAAAGACAGTCTAAATTGTTGAGAGGTACACAAAGTAGAAAGATAGCCTTGGATCATCATATTGGTTAAGTAGCTTAACTCTGAGCATGTGTCATTGGCTCCTGCGGAACAGAAGTGGTTAGAAATGTTATGAAGAGCTTGGTTATCCTGCTGTGCATCAGGAAGAGTGTGGCCAGCAGGTCAAGGAAAGTGATCCTCACCTCTCTGCTCACTCTGTTTAGGCCATGTGTGTTCTAAAGTGCTGTGTTCTATTCTGGTCTCCACAGCTTAAAAAAAACCAAGGAGCTACTGGAAAGGGTCCAGAAGAGCCCACAAAGGTGATGATGGAACACCTGTCCTGTGAGGTGAGACCCAGGAGCTGGGCCTGAGAACAGAACATTGAGAGGGGATCTCATTAATGAATATAATATCTCAAAGGTGGTGGCAGGAAGGTGGTGCCAGGCTCTTCTCAGTGGTGCCCAGGGACAGGACAAGGAGCCATAAAAGACAGAACTTCCACCTCAAGATGAGGAGGAACTTTTTTTTTGCATTGAGGGTGGCAGAGCCCTGGAGCAGCTGCCCAGGGAGGGAGTGGAGCCTCCTTCTCTGGGGACATCCCAAACCCCCCGGAGGTGTTCCTGTGTCACCTGCTCTGAGTGCCAAGGGGCAAGGGAGTTGGGCTGAGTGATCTCTTCCAGCCCTATTCTGTGAATATCCAACTGAATATGGGGCTGGAGCCTTCTGAGGAGGGCAGGTGCAGCACACCAGTGTTGCAGCTGTAGTAAGATTTTTTTGGTTTTTTTTCCAAAGCACTGAGCAGCTCTTGGTTGCCCCCACACATGCAGTGAGAGCTGAGCACACAGATGTACAGAGCCCGTGCTCAGCCCTTGTCTTCTCTCACTGAAGGAAAAGGCCAGCTGTAATTAATGTGTCTGGGATGGAGATTGTGCTACATAAAGCTTCCAGAGGAACCATCCTTCCTTCTCCCAGTCATTTTATATGATCTTTCCTGCCATTACCACCACTGAATGTTCATGTAATAGACAGCTGTAAAATCTTATATGAGAATGAATGAAATTTTAAGTGTTGAATTAGTCAAATGAATTAATGACCATGATTTAGTGTATTTTTGCTGTAGGAACTGTAAAGAATCAGTCAAGATTTTCTCCTGTGAGGGTTGTATTGTATTGATTTCTTTTTCAAATGACCAAGCAATTAGCATAGCAGAAACCTAGGTGCTCAGCACCTTCTCCATTAAACAGAACAAATGTCAAGTCCTATTAATATAGTCAGCTGTTCCATAGTGGTTGATCAGATGCTATCTATCATTATACACTTATTATCTTGTTGAAATAGTGTTATGAGGTTTTGCTGACAATAACTTTGGATGATGCACTCCTTTCCATTTTCATCCTTCTTTGTTGTTCAGGCACAACAGCTTCATCATGTCCAGGCTGTTAAACTATTCATTGTGATAGCCCAGATTTTCAGCATTTCATGCTTGTGCAGTAAGTCTTCTTTCTCCATCTTCTCTCCTAAGTGGGGGGCAGAGAAATCTGTATTTTTAATAATAATAAAAAGACATAATCGCTTAATGCAGAAATGTCCACTGCACCCGAACAGCAAATCCAGCTTAAGTGGAAATTTACACAAAGAATTATTTATAGGAATCAATCATAATTACATTTAATGCATGCTGCAGCTGTTTATAATTGTGTTTTTCCCAAGGTTATTCTCCTCCTACTGTCCACCCACACACACATGAAATTTGTTTCTGTGGAAATGCTTAGGAAGCATTATAATTTTCCTCTAACTTGTTATAATGGCAGCTGACTGTTGTGAAGCAGACTAGATCCTGATTAGTGAGTGCAAAAGAAAAAGAAAGGAAAAATGTTTTGTTGACCAGCGAGAATCTTGAGAAGCTTGTTGGTAACAACTGTTAGGACAAACACTTTTTTATGTCGTTCTGTTTGCTATTTATTATGAGAAGCAAATCTGACTGCTAAATTTGAAAGTTCATTTTTTTGGTAAGTGTAAATTCAAGATAGTATGGGCCAGATGGAGAAGACATGCACAAGATAATGTAAACAGGGGACTCCTCACACTCAATTAGAAATTTGTTTCATTTAAAATTCACTGCTATAGAACTGGTTGTAAAATGCATTTATTTTTTCAACTACTGAAAAAACTATGACTTCTTAAGACTTTTCATAGCAAAAGAAAAATGAGACTTAATTTGGAGTATTTCTTAGCTTCAGTTATTTAAAAAAATGAAAACTTTATATGAAAGAAAATACATGGGATAGACATTTTTCATCATGTCGAAGGCATTCATCTCAGACCAGAAATTCTGGAAGTGGAAAAATTTGGTACTCACTTGATGTAAGGTATATGATCACCTATAGAGGACTCTGCACTGCTTTCTCATGCATAGTGTGAGGAAGGAAAAAAAAAGTAAATTTAAAACAGTAATTCATTTTGCTGTCTATAGTTCTGGCACCTTTATCAGTATGGTTTAAACTTTAAATTTCATTGCATGTTGATAGATTTTCTATAATTGTGATTACTTCTAAGGTAATTCAGTGGAAAGTGGGATCTGTGTTATCCTGTTTTGGTTCCACTCTGTGTCTGTGGTGCTCATACCAGGGTTAGACCATCTCACTCACCCCAAACAGCTCTGTGGAGCTTGAAATTTAAAATCCTCTGGACTTCAGGGACAGTGGCCTTCATCCTGTTGCCTGATGGGTTTTATTTTAGCTCATCTTTACAAAATATCCCTTTGATATGTAAACATTTGGTTTGAAATGTTCACCTAGGCACCTGACTTCAGAAGTGATGTACATGTCCATTAACATCTTTGAGTCATTTAAAGGAGAATCCCTGTAGTAGCTGCAGTGATATTTTGATATTGGGCACATAAACTAGAACAAAAATTTCTGAGGGTGGAAGTGGTACATAATCAGGTATGATTTTAGTTTCTCAATTTTGTTTTAACTTCTGGAGCATGATTGAGGGAATCTGCAGTAAAAGGCCTGATATAGATATAGATAGATACAGATGATAGAGATATAGATGGATATAGGTATAATACCAGATTATTAAATTTGTGATTAGATGTGGAAAGTCTTGAGTCAAAACTTGGTAATTTAGCATGGAGCCTTTCTCCAGACACAATTAACTGAGGAGTGACCAAGGTTTGCTCCTTAATCTTTAGGAAAACCTTACCAGGGGTGCAGAAGGAATCAGATGTGTTGGTGTTGCTTTAAAGAAGATGCTCAAAGGACTGAGGTCTCTGGAGAGGTTCATCTGTGAGAGAAGCATGGCAGGGAGGGAGAAGGAGACCCCAAAACCCATCCTGCCCCTGAGACTGAGAAAGTCGAGCTTCTCTCAGTGCCAGAGCTGCCTCACTTTACAGCAGAGCTTTTTCAGACAGCTCAGAATCCCAACTCTCAGGTCACTTTGTGGGGAGCCTTGAAAATCCCTCCATTTCTGCAGTGTCCTGGGGCATAAAAACAGGTTCAAGCCCATTCCAAATCAATGCACTCACTTGCTATTTGTGCTTTTATTTCTCCCCACATACCTTGTAGTATAGAATTTTAACTGTAGCTGAGATAAAGCATAAGTAAATAACCAATGGGGACCAATAATAATTGCAATAAACCTATAACTTTGATGCTCCAGTATTTAACATTCTGGATCAAACTCTGCCCAGCCTTACACTCTGCAGAACCCCCCTGAGGGCAGTAGGATTTCATGGGGTATAAATCAGGGCAGAATGAGGTGATTTCAGAGTAGGTGAAATTGCTGATGTAACTTCCCCATCTTAAAGAGACTTCAGCCAAAAAGTAGGGTAGTGATGGCCATAGGGAAAAAGGTCACAGTAAGACATTTTAAAATGAACTAGAAAAACTGTTTATTATTCTATGGATATCGTTCTTTGTAATTATTAGACTGGTTTCTCAAGAAAAAAAATAAAGTTTTAGCAGTTGCTGTATAAAACATATGTTCCGAAACACGTGTTTGAATTTTTCTCTTGCTGGTGATATTCCATTTGAATGAAAAAAAAAAAAAAAAGAATCAATCTGTCCAATGGGTCTTAAGATAGCTGCTGTATGAGGCATTATTTCTTAGCATCTAAGACTGACCAATTTCAGGACATTGTAGCAATTTAGCACTAACTCCAGAAAAATTAACCATATTTTTACTCTAACAGGCAAGAAGCCCTGAAAATCTACAGGAGAAGTGAACTTCAGAGTTTGAAATGGGAGCGTAGTTCCATGGAACAACAGTCTCTTCTGCAGAGAAGTAAGTAGAAATATCATTTATTCCAAGAGAATTTTCAAGATTAAGAGTGTATTAAACTCAACCCCCAAAACAAATCTTTGTTTTTCAAATGAGATTGTCCTTAAAAGAAAACCACCACCAATTAAAAAAAAAAAAAGTCAATAGAAAAATAAGTTTGGTAGAGAATATTTACTGAAAACTAAAAGAACAGGCTTCTTTGGCCACTAACAAAATTGGAGCAATGCAGAAACTTGCAGCCAGAAGATGCCATTGCTATAAGACATACGATGGAAATGAAATTAATTATATTTTCTATGCCTTATCAATATGAAATTGCATGTTTCAAGCAAACTCATGGGCTGTAATTTGTCTTGTGTGTGACACTCCACAACTGCTCTTATTCAATTTTCTCAATATTAGCACGCAACTTCTTTATTTTCTTTTCAGGTAAGTTTTCCTGCACTCTGGAATTGGAGCTGTGAGCTGAGTCATGGACCTCTTCCATCACCAGTGCTGAAGAAAGTGCCTTTGGTGTGTCCCTGGTGGCTTGGGGAGAACTCCAGAGGTGATGGGGACTGTGCACCCCAAATTCCCAATGCCCCCCCCCCACATTTCTGCAGGAGAGGTTTAACACCAACACAAACAAGGAGACTGCTGAAGCATTTTTTATACTAATTTTAAAAGTGACACAGTGTACAGGGTACTGAAATCAAATAATGCTTATGAGCCAGGTACTAAGCACAGCAGTTATGGTGAGTGAGAAGGTGCCACAGAGGCTTAAAATGGTTAGTAGAGCAAATAAACCTCTCCAAAAGAAAGCTCTGAATGTCAGAAGAATTGATTTTCAATGCAACTATCCATATGCTGAGAATCCCCAAAGGGGCATTTTCAGCTGGGGTTGAAAAGTGACTATTTTAGTGCAACGATGTATTCCTAAGCATTAAAAAGAAAAGTCCTTTATTCATGTAAAGTGGTACAGAATCTCTGAAAGTCAGGCTCCAGACACTGATTTTAGGGCTGGATGCCAGGTAAGCTATAAGCCAGTGACAAACAGCTATATTTAAATGATCTCTTGGTCATGTTTAAAGGTGCATTACCATGTCTGGTGCTCACAGACACACAGCTGAGCAGCACAGGGAGTGTGCAAACCTAAAGGGTTTTTTTTACCTTTACCCACTTTTGCCCTGCCTTCAACTACAGTCTTCAAACTGTAGATTTAAACTATGTCTTTTCTTTTATAGAAACTTTGCTTATGAGTGGCTGCTTATCTCATTTTTAGGAAAACCAGAGGAAATTAATAATGACAGTGTTTCCTATGAGTGTACTAACACTTGGGGCCTTTCACACTGCCCTTTAGTTTTCAGGCCAGCATAGTGGGAACAACACAAGACCAAAAGCTTGCAGCTTGATGCTTTTTTTTTAGTTCCCCTTCACCTTTACCAAAATCTGCCCTGCCTGATTGCTGTCTCTTCCCAAGCTGAGAGCAGTGTTTGTCTTGCAGGAATGTATTTGTCTCCAGGGACACTTTTCCCACTATAGATGTCTTTAGACCCTGGGCTCAAATCAGACTTAGTCTATAATTTAAATGCTTATTTCTGCCAGGTGCACAAAGCCACAATTGGTAACAATTAAAAAAAAAAGGTATCTCAAGATTTTCGAAGATATAGCCACCATTGCAGCTATTTAGCACAGACAGGTGAGGCAGCCATAGATTAATTAGCTTGTGTGCCATTAGCTGTTCCACACAGAGTAATCAACATGAGGTAAATTACACAGGCTCTTAAGCAGGTTTTACAACCAACACTGAAATTCCTGCTGTTGAGTGTGGTGTGAAAACCAGGTAGAAATTGTCATGCCTCAGTAAAAGTTTGGAAGAACAAGAAGTGACATATGGAAAGTGTTGGTTGTGGCTTTTCCTTTGGTTTCCCTGAAGAAATTTGTCTTTACAGGTTAGCCTCTGGGGAAAAAAAAAAATAAAAATTAGCTTTTGCCATGTATATATGATTCTCCTTGAAAAAATGCAAACAATACACCAATGTTGAGTATATATTGAAAGGTTAAGAATGAAAATGTTCCTTGTGGACTAAAACAAAAAAGAAATCAAGTTGAAAATAGGATTTTTCTTCAGATGTGTAAACTGAGTCAGAGGTATAGCTAGGGTCTTCAAATACTCCTACAGGCTCTGAGGTCTTAACATCAAAAAACTGACTTATATCAATACAACAGGTTCTGTCTCCATCAACTTCAAATTAAGGGTCTCACCTCCAAAATACATTGACCATATACGTTGTCCCTGCACGAGAGGAAAAGTTAGTTGCCTTGAATTAAAAAAAAAAAAAAAAATTGACACGTTGGGCTAGGAGCTCCTTATTGTAATGAATTAAAAAGTTCAGGACAAGATTGTGATCAGTTCCACTTTTCTTGCAGGTGCCTTCCTTGGCAATACTCAGTACTCTGGTCACCTGGGCCTTTTCCTTCAGACCAACAACTTCTGTCTTTGAAGAATATGGTGGATAAGAAGGGGCCGCATTTTACACAGATTTTTAGGAGTCAGAGCATCCATTCCAGCCATGGAATATGTAGATCCATGTCTCCTCCTCTGCTGAAGATTTCAAATATTCATCTATGTCTGGTGGACTTACTTAACCACTGGAATACAGGCAGGCTAAAGGAGTAAGGGGAGGAAGAAGATAGAATGAAAATGCTGGATTTTGATTGCCAAGCCCTGTGCTCTGCCTGTGTTGTTTCAGCTTCTGGGCACTAATGACCAGATTTGTAGGATGTGCTGGGGTGAGTATAAAAGCCTCCCAGCTGTGGATCTGGTTCACAAATTCACACAAGTTCTCAGCCCTGAAAGCAGGATAAATCCTTGTGTTTCTACCAAAATTTCTGTAAGTAACGCCAGGAGTACTTGGCTTTTTTCAAGCGTCTAGCTCAGGCAAAAACATATCACATGCCTGTTGTGTTGGTAAATACCAAATCTCTGTGGGAATTCTGGCATGCCATTGGTCAGCAGCCAAGGTTGTACCCATTTTTAAAAATTATTGGTGCCTTTGTGTGGCACAAGCTGCTTTCTCCTCAGGCATGCACATGCAGAAGCACACATGGGCTCTGAAGCTTGTGCTGGTGTGTTGGTGACTGTCTGAGTTTGTGGGTTTATTTTTCCTGAGCAGTGAAAGCTGTTCCAGAAAGTTTCTCCCTCTCAGCAAATCGAAGACCAAGGCTGGGAGCCATGAGAATTAGCTGCAGGTGCTTTGGGTTTAGAAACTGCTGAAGGGACGAAAGACCAAGGTGTTGGCTCCAGGTTAGTTCTTATGATCAACTATTCTTTTTATCTTCCCGTTAGACCACCTCACTCTTTTGTTGGCAAGGGGGAGGGGGAATGGGGCGGAGTGGGGCAAAAGAAGAGTTTGATATCAAATGGAAGGTGAAATTCCTCAGAAGATGAGCCTGTAGTGATCAGGAAAAGCAGATTAAGAGAAGCAGGTGTGGGGAAGAGGGAGGGTGGATTTATTCATGCAATTTAGGATATTAGCAGCAAATTGGGAAGGCGGTTTGTTCTGCATTTAGTCTTATCCAAATCCTGCCACCCTTTCTGGCACATTTTCCCTTTGTTTATCTCCTGAGAGATGCCCACATGTGTACAATACAAAGAATCAAGCCATAAAAGCGGGCCTGTCAGCCTCCCTGAGGACCAATTAATGGTGTTCCAAATCTTGTGGGCAGGCAGATGAAAAGGATACAGATAGAGAAGGGGAGGTGAATGAATACTCAAAGAGAGCAAGGCAGGTTTCTCAGATGTTGGTAGGAACTTCTTTAGGTATTCTTAGCTAACTTATTTGGGGTTTGGGCTACTCTCCTGATTCTGAGGTCCCCTGGTCATTGCTGCAACAGAAGGAAAAGCTGCACTTCAAAATATAAATTAGGCTTTTATCCAAACCAATAAAGACACAATGGCAGTGTGGGAGAGGGGGCAGAAAGAGGCCATTTAGAATTTTTCCAGCCCTCCCTTCATAGACTGGCAGTTTTATTGGTAGGTACTTGGGTTTATATTATCATTTGTATCTCAGAGCTGAGTATTGCTCTGAATGCAGCAGGCTTTGTAGTGCAACCTTTTCCTCCTGTCTCACCCCCTGTGTGTCCACAGGCCTTTGAACAGCAAGCTAGTGGCACTTTGAAATCAGGAGTTGAAAGTGTTTGACATGGAAAGGGGAGCATGAAAGTCTTGCTCTTTGAACCTTTTCTTTTCAAAGTCCCACAGAAAGTAGAGACAGGACAATAATGGACAGGCTGGGAGCTCTCAGGGTGAAGTGGGGATATGTGGTAATGAGGTTTTAAGTGTTTCAGCAGTCATTCCACCCCACAGTTTCCTCCCCTATGTACTCCCAGTGAACTAAATTTGCTGCAAGTTAGCACAAAAATCTTCAGCTAGATATATATTCTGTCCCTGCTTAATTCATTCCATGATTAAGTCCTGGAAACAGAATTGAGCTGATGAAAAGAGGAAAAAATGGTCAAAATTATTAAGTTGCTGTCTACTGAAGGAAAATAATTTTTTTTTGTTTGTTTTGCTTTATAATTAAACTAAGCCAGATGTACAGTAAGTGCAAGTTGCATGAGAAATGCAGCCAGCTGTTGCATCAAATATCAGGCTCAGGCCTCTCTGTGCTCATGTGCAAACTCACATTTCTCACCTGTTGAGGTCAGGAGGGTGAATTAATAACCTTGGCAGCCGCTAAGATTTGCTTCAGTTATTTTACCTTCACATGAGATCAGTTAGTGGGGAAAAAAAATGAAAGAAACTTGGAGGTCCTGAAATGAAAAATCTCATTGAAGAGCCTCATTATGTTTCAGAAGAGAAGAAGTAGAAGGCTAAGTTATTATTCGGTGAGGTCCATGAGCTGATCTTTCACTCATTGGAGAAAGGTTAAAAAAACCCAAGTTCAGAAAGCTCCTTATAATGCATCTTCTCAATTGTGTAATCCTCTACCTGTGAAGAAAAAAAAAAAAATCCTGTCTGAGTGATGTAGCAATCATTTTACACACTCAAGCATGAAATTTCATCACCATTACCTTAGCTTGGATGACTGTACAGATGTTGTTTGGCCATAAAATGTATTTGGTCCTCTTTTAAATCCAAGTGCAGTATCAGACTCGATGACCTCCTGCAGCAGTAGGTTCCATGGGCTTGGACTACATTTCAGTGAGGAAAATTTACTCATATTGATTATAAAATTAGCCAAGGTAGGAGAGGAAGAGCTGAATAAAAACTCACTGTCAAAATTGCCTCGGATTTTTTCTGAACAGTCTATTTTGTCTGACCTCTCTGGTTTCTTGTGTCGTAGTTCTGCCCAACACAGCCCCTTTTTGGAGCTAGATGCACAGATGGTAAAAGTGCGTCAGCCTTCCAAAAAGGCTGATCTTGGCATCCTCCAGCCCAAAGTCACTTTTAAAGAAAGAATTACCCTGAATTTGAATTAGATGTAGTCTTCTTTCCCACGTGGAGAAGGCATAATGCAGACATTAACCTGACGTGATGGTGGCAGGAGTTGTCAGTGAATCCCAGTAAAGCTGGTGCCACCACACTGCTGTCAGGGTTGTGCACACAGCTCCAGCTTCCTTGCAGAACCCCACTAATGCCCAGGCACCCCACTGCTGAGGGTCTCTGCTTCTGGCAGCATCAGTCCCTGAGGGGCTGATAAAGAATCAGATCTCCTTGGGCCTCCCTTTTGGAGGCCACCACTGGAAAATTTTCTGTTTCAAGAAGTAGAAGCAGAAAAGAATTTTTTCTTTTTCATTTTCTGGGCATGCAGCTTTAGCCCTCCTCTTTGCACAGTGAGGTTTGAGGCAGTGAGGGAAACAAGGCTCTCACAGAGAAGGGTTCTCTCATTTCTGTGGCTCAAGGATGCCTTTGGGTTTCAAGGGTACAAACCCCCTGAAGCTTTTTGAAGGGCTGGTTGCAGTTTTTTGATTAAAGATGCTGTGGCTCTCTGCACATCCAGAGGTTCAATGTTTGCTGCATGGCTGCTCAGGAAGCACAAAATCCTATGAGGTGCAAGCTGGAGTGGGGCAAGAGAACCAGCACAGGTCCCTCTGCAGCTCAAATTATTTTGTTTCACCTGCCTGCTTGACTTCCTCCAGCCCTCAATCAAGCTTAATAGTGACTGTCTACGTTATAAACCTAGATATATTGGCTAATTGATGTATGATTAATTACTTTCTGCCTCTACAAGGGTATGTCTGCACACAGGTACCCAAATCACATGGCAACCAGTTCATCTGTGCCAGGGTGCTCTGACCCACCTCACCTCATGGGTCACAGTTAAATTCTTCTTAATCCCACAGTTCTGAAATACTACTTATGGTCAAGGACTGGTGTTTATTTCCTCAAAGGTCAGGGCCACAACTACACATTATAACTCTTTAAGTAATGGTATTGTCTTAAAATACGTGACAGCTCAATAACGGTTTTTCAGTCTGAAAAAAGCACTCTCAATTTACTTTTTTTTCCTTGACTGGGTTTGTTTCAGCTATTCCAAAGAAGACTTCCACTCAGCTCGACCACTCCCAACTACAATCTAGTTTGAAAGTGGAATTTGAACAGGCTCCTCTGGAGCATTTATTCTGCATCCCAGAGGTAAACTTTCACACAACACTAGCAATGGAACTTGGTCCCTTCAGACCACGTTTCAGAGCCTGACCTCACTGCCAGGGTGCTCTCTTGAAGACCCAGAAGATTATCATTTCTTTCTTCTTTACTTGCAGCTGTAGTTATAACCTCATATCCCATTTAATTTGTTCCTCCCCATTCTCCACACAAGATTAGGAACACTTGTGGAGTCTTAACATATATCCTCTCTTAATTATATCATAGCTGAGCCCTACATAGCTCTTTTTATCTTTCCTCATATGTAAATTCCTCTGGTCCCCTGAACATTTTTGTTTCTCTTCTCTGAACCCTCTCTAATTTGTCAATATGTTTTTGGTAATTAAGATTCCCACAACTAAATGCAATGTTCCATATGCCTTCATTCCAGATCCCTACAGATTTTTCAGGAGAGGTCACTGCTCACAGCTGGGGACACATTTCCAAAAGCACTTTGAATGTTGAGAGCTTTTGAAACTATGGCTACAAAATATCATTATGGGAACTTCTGCTTAAGAAACATTTGGAAGCCTTTTCTCTCTTGTAGGTGTCTAAATGAAGTTGGGACTCTGTTAAAAAATGTGGTGCTGTTAAAAATCTTGAGCACATGAATATCTCCCTCCAATATCTTTAAGAAGTCTGTCCTATAGATGAGGAATTGTTGGTCCTTCTCAGCACCTCCTATTTCCATTTCACATTATTGGTTTCTCTTAGGCTGTGAACTTCCATATAATTGTAAGTAAGCAAAGTGAAGTTTTAAAATCAACATTTACACAATTTGTAAAGCATTAAAAATTATATTAACAGTAATTAATAGTGGAAGAATGGTGCTCAAAGATGCTTACAGGTAAAGTGGATATCTGGACCAACTTGCCAGGGTTTTTGTACTTCACAAATAGTCCAGATATTGAACAACACTGAGTAAATAAATCAGACTGAGGACTCAGTTCAAGGATTTTTTTTTTCTATGAACAGTCACTATTTTTATAAATCTATGTATTTAGATATTTTCCCAGTAGGAAAAGGCAAGACTGTCTCTATTCTGTTGAATATTCATGTTTGGCAGTAAGTTTTAGAGCTTCCTACCAATGAGTTCAGTTCCTAAATAAGTTCTTTGGGATCAGTTAGGATTTTATATTTTCTGTTTGGGGGCAGAGAGAAAAATTATTCTGATCCCTTTCTCTAACTCTGCAGAGCACCCATATAATTGACAGAACAGTTTGGATCACAAGTTTTATAAAATCATATGTCTAGGAGGCAACATTGATTTATGTATGGTTTGGAACACAGTGCTTCAATGATACTGTTCACAGAAAAATATTTGTTTTCCTTCACAGTTACCTCTACAAAGCTTCATACTGGACAGAACTGAGGGGGGTTAAAATTGCAAAAGAGCTGCAGTTGAAAAATAAATTACAGACCTTAAATAATCTGGATTCATTTCTGTGCTGCAGTAAACATATTCACTAGACAGTTAAAAAAATTGTTTATGATGTGCCTAATAGACCCATTCTAGTTTATCAGTTAAATATGTATTCATAATTTTTTAAAAGGAATATTATTTACCCAAAAGACCAGAACAGTTTCTAAAAGAGCTTTTCCAGTCCATAATGTAAATATGTATTTAGGACAAGTGCTGTGTGTACAGTATTAAAAAAAAAATCCTCTGAAAATCTCTTTGAAAAGTTATTACACATGTCCACTGCTGCAGTAAAGTTTTAAATATTCATATCTCAGCTGTTTTCTTTTTCAGATTTGGGTTGAATATATTGTGGGTGAATTGCTCTGCAAGAGCTTCGTTTGTTGAATGTTAACAGGCTCGTGTCCTGGAGGACTACTCATGTGTGTCAAGCTACATATGTGCTTAAATCCTCACCAGATCGTTTTGTGAGGGTAACTTAAACATCACATTTACGTGTAAAGGAAGGTCTTACATCCTTGCAAATCGGTTGGGATGGCTCAATCACCTCTCACTTGTTTCCTCAGCCCACAGCACACAGGGCTGGAAGGTGGAAGGGGCTGTGGAGAGAGGACGTGTCCCTGCTCTGGGGAGATTTGGAGAGGGTCTTGCCCTTTGTGACACCAATCCTCCACTGGGCAGCCAAAAACGGGTGAGGAGGGCAGCGCTTGGAAGAGAGAAAGAGGGGAAGACACCATCAGTTCTCTTTGTGGCTGTCCTGGGCACCAGAGATCTCTCTGTGGAGACCTGTCACATCCAAGCAGAGGTGGGAGTTGGTCAGGGAGATCCCTCTCACTTCCACAGCATGTTGGGGATTTGGAAAATTCTAGAAAATACATATGTATTTAATATATATTATACATACATATATATATGATATATAGATACAGATACAGATGTATATCATAATTATTATATATAGTCTATATTTTAAATATATATTTTTACCACAATCAAAAAAGTGAAATTCTTGCAAGAAACACGGGACTGTGAGCAGCCTTTTTAAAAAAAATAGAGTAACAATTTTTTTTAAAAAAGGAATGAAAGCCCAGATCAGGTTTTCCTCACCGTGTACCTTGCATGAGCTCACTAGAAATTCAGTTTGTAATTAATAAAGCTGTATGGGATAAAAGGGGGTTTATTCCTGCATTGCTTTGCATTAATATTTTTGTTTGCTCTGTGAGTGCATGGTGGGTGTACAGCAGTAGCAAACTTGAGTTGGGGCAGGTTGTAATAATTTGGCAGTCTGGAAATGGTTATGCAATGTGACAGATTAAATAGAGATTAAATCACCATTACAAGGGATTATTTTCTCCAGTAACAACTCTAACACAGACTTGAATACATGTTAGACGTGGCTCCTATCTTAAATGTCCAACTGTATGCCAGTGCAGGATGCTATTCTTTTTTTTAAATTTCATTATTGAAATTTTAAACTTTATATAATTTTTGATTGATTTGCATTTTCCTAAGTTCTACAGACATCTAAGAATCAAAAGTTATTTTTTCTTTTTTATCTTCACATTAAACTAGTCTGGGTTTATTTTTTTCTGTCAGTAACATTGTAAAAATTTGAAGCTTCACGTCACAGAAGCAAAGTTTTCATTGACTGCAGCAAAATTTTTGGCTGTCTCAATTATCTTAAGGTTGTAACCAAACTCAACAAGCACAGAATCATCAATATTGGGTACATTTAAATTTAACATCGTGGCAGATACAAGGAGAAAGTATGGTGTGCCTAAGCAAACATTTGTCATGTTTTTATTATTTCACTCTAAAAAACTGTGAATTTCTCAGTAGAGGAGGGTGGGCTTTTTATATGAAAACTGACAGCTGTCTTGAATTTCAAAAATGCAAATATAGATCCAAATTTTGAAATATTCTGAAGTTCTTCCAATAAAATAAAGCAGTAAAACTGCCTGTGCTTATTGCAAAACAATCAGCCTAAACCTTTTTCAAAGCTGAATATATTTGCATAGAGAAGTCTCATCTTTTCCAAAATTCTTGTGGAATCTGCCATGATTTTTTTTTGTCAACATTTTTATTGAAATAGCTATTGAGGTTTTTACTGATAATAAACCTTTAATTATATGAAAAAAGAGGATAAGCTATAGTTTTATCAAAAATTGAAGTTAACCTCCCTGAAAATCATCTTAAGATTTATGCAAACAAAGATCAGCATCTTCTTCAGAATTGCTTTTTCATTTGTGAGGTCAATTTCAGATTAATTTTTCCTTGTTTTCTGTGTGTTTTCCTATGTGACTTCCATCTATATTTGACTGACCAGGGTTGCAATAAAAGAGCAGCAGAAAATCCTCCATTATGTCAGGGCTTGTTTACTTGTTTTATTCTTTCATGATCTCTTTGTGCAAGAGATTCTCCTATCTGAATTTCATTTGAAGATTGTGAAACTGATTAGGATATTAATGTTTTACTCCATTGACCTTTCTTTCCTTTTTTTTTTTTTTTTGGGAATGCCTGGCCAGCAGCACCATCTGGGCTTGCTCTGTGAGTATCTGTGCACCTTGTTCCTTCTGCCTTTCCTCACACTCTGCTCTGCTCAATGCAGATCAGAGGCAACAATCTGCTCTCGGTGGATATATGCAGTATTTTTTCAAAGGCAAGTATGTATATAAGGCAGTGGCTCTGTGCTGCAAGCTTAAGGCCTTCCAGTAAAGCCTTGTGAAGGTTTTTTTTTTGTTTTTTGTTTTTTGGGTTTTTTTTAGCTAATATGAGCTCTGTGCCCAAACCTTGCTCCTATCTAGAAATGTCCCATTCATTTACCTGAAGTCTTGCTTTAAAGCCACTTTCTATACATCGCACGGAACTTTGTTTTGATGATTACCTTAACCATTAAATTTTAACCTGGGGATTGATTATTAATAATGCTGTTAGCACCTTAACATCTTGATGTTTCTCTGGCCCTCGAAAACTTTATTAATGCTCTTCTGTTTGATATTTCAAATCTCTTCCTCTCCTGCGGCTCTTGTCACAAATCGGCTGCAGTGTTGTCCACTTTTCCCAAAGGGAGAATCTGCTTAGTTATTCCTAGGAGGTTGCTGAGCCTGCTTAAACACAAACATATTGCCCTATTTAATCAGTTTCTTGATCTTGTATTTCTTGTTATCTATTTGTTTTCTACTTTAGTAGTTATTGCAAGTAGCCCGAGGAAATATTAAACTGGTAAAGCTCTTCTGCTTCTAGGTCATTGGTTTTCATCTATATAAAGTTGATCAGCATCAGACAGTAAATCTATACAGAGAAAAGGTGATTTCTAACCAGTGGATGGTGTGAATTTATATCTATTAAAATACACATGTTGACTGTAAGATCTGAAGGGGTTACATCCACACTCATTGAATGTAATGACAGAACTTCAGTGTATTGTGGTGGGAGCAGGTTCAGACTTGACTCTGCAGATGACAAAGATGAATATGCAAATTCTCTTGTAATTTTTCTTGTTTTACATGGGAGTGCCATGTATTTTTATTTGACTTCTTTCATAATGCATGCAACTTAGATTAAATGTTCAACCTTAAAATTTGATTCCATTAAAACAACACCAAGCTCAATATTTTTTTTTATATCCTGTAAAAATAATTCAGTCTACAAATAAAGCATTTTTAAAATTTTAATTGCTAGTCTGACAAACACAAAAACTTCTTTTACCATTGCACAAACTATTCCCTATTAGTAGAAGGGTTCTCTGTGCCCCATTAGACTTCTTCCCATGACACTGGTACTTCAGGATTCCTTGATGCAGGATATACCATTGATGCCACGATTTCTTGCAGCATATTATATAGATAGACCTTATTTTAATGGAAAGCATTCTGGTGATATTGCTCACCATGGAGTAGAGTCCAGGCTGATCTCAGCTAGCTCACCCTATAGGGACGAATGAAATATGATTTTGTGCTTCACTTAAGTCTCTAAAACTTGGTTTTATTTTGTTTGATTTTTTTTTTTCTTTCCCCCAAAAATTCAAAGAACTCTTATAAAACTCCATGGTTTCTGAGACATATTTCAGTGTTGGTTTTGTGCTGTTCCAGTCCTTTGTTGTTAATCAGATCAAGCCAGCTTGTAACTGAGAAAGTAACAGTGGTGCCACCAGACTGCAATCTGTCAAGCCCTCCTAAAAACCCTCTTTAATTGCTTATGTAGCCTCACTGTCTCCTTAAAGAGTCCCTGGGCTGCATCCCTGCTGCATTTTGATGAAAGTTCTCCTCATGCCCTCTGTGCATGTCAATAATTGCATGAGAACACAGAAGTATCATCTTGTAGGATTCCAGAAAGCACCATCGAAGGAAGAGCATCTCTCTTTGTCAAGCCCCAAAAGCAAACTCTGTAAATGAAAGCTGTGGGAGAGTTCTTGGATGTGTGCTCTTTACCATTTCCCTCCTGGGAGCTGCTGCCTTATTTTCAGCATTTTTGACACTGTGTGCAGAAATTCCACAGGTCTGTCCCTGAGAAGTTCCCTCATGTTTTACCTTACTATTGTAATTCCTGGAGCCCTCCTTGGGTTGCTCCATCACTTTGGCTGCAGCACGGTGTCCTCAGGTTAAGGAAGGACCTGGATGACATCTCGACATTCCATCACAGTGGTGGCATCAAAGTGCCTCGTTTGCCGAACCATCACTGTCGTGTTAATCTGCTTCTTCCCACTTCAATAAAGAACATTTCATCCAGCTGCTGATGTCACCTTGGAAAACCTGCAAAGCTCATTTTCTTCAGCTGCAAAAACAGCCTCAGTCCTTTCTATCTTGTTACGTAACAATCCCACACAATGCTTAAATTTTACTTCAGTTGAAATGTCTATTTCTGTTGCTTTAGCATATTCACTCACCTATTTCTTATCTCCTTTTTCAACCAGAGGAGCTTTGAATTGAATTTATTAATATGTATATATCTAGAAGGAACCCAAACACAGATTTTTCTTTTGGGTTTCAAGTATGCAAAGAACGGGTCAAATTGTAACTTCATAGAAAATTTCAGTGAAAATAAGTACATACATACAGATTATTAACACTTGTCCAAAAAGGTTTTTTTGGTTTGCTTTGCTTTTAATTCATGAAAATAAAAATATACAGATGGTTGACACTTGCCCAAAAGGGTTGGTTTGCTTTGTTTTTAACTAATGAAAATAAAACATACTGAATTAAGTCAGAATATTTTCGTTTAGAAATGCCACTGCAGTCCCTCACAATAGAATTGCTTTCCAATACCTGTAATCTAGAGTCTAACTTTCTTTTCAGACAATATCTGCTGTAATATCCAAGTTCTCTTCTTAGGTAATGCATCTTAATTACAATTCTATTATTATTTATAATTAATAATATTATTACATTCATTATTATGTGTTAATGTAATTAATATTATTACCTGTGACTTATTATTACAGTGATCACGAGTCTTTGGAGTGACAGAAAACATGACATGGACTATTGTTGCTTTGAAGGTCTGTGATGGTAAAGATCAGTGTTTTTAACTGGTAAGACAAACTGCATTTTTGATACTGAGGAAAAAATAACACTGAAGGATTCATCTTGTTGAAAACATAATTTTCCCACAGGAGGAAAAATATATAATTGGGAAAATTTCATTCATTTAAAAATAGAATTATTTGTATTTTAAATTACTGCAATGAGAATCCTGTGAATATTTTTAAACCTCCTTTTAAATTGCAACAAATATTAATTCTGTCATGAGGTACTCCACTCCACAGAAGATATCTATCTTGTTCTTTAACTCTCTATTCCTGGCAAGAACTTCTAGAACTTTGATTTTTCGTAATATCTTACTCTGGTCTTTGAAATTTACTCCTTTCAACCACAGGTGTGATAACAGTTATGTTCCTAGAATAGAATTTTCTACGAATATGGTAAGTTTCCATAAATATTTAAAACTATCATAAAAGTACAAACAATTACAAAAGAAATCTTTCTGGAAAATGGATGTTAGTTCTCACTGTCTTTCCTGCATACCAGCGTATTCTTCATACTAATTTATGCTGGCATGAATCTTATTTCACAGTGAAAGTATCTGGCACAAAAAGGTATCATATATCTTTAGGGTTTTTTGCATTAACAGATTGACTTTTAACAATTTACAATTTGACTATTAACAATTTTTTCCCTAATATTATTTAATAGATTGAGGAGCCCTTATTCAAGAACACAAGGTAAGAGAACTCCAGTTCCACAGTGCATGAACATGGCATATTTACTTTACATTTTGTAAAGGGACATGGGTGATGTGGGTTTGAATTTTCTTGAGCTGATGAAGACAACTGCAATTTTCACACCTTCTAGATAGTTATCCAGTCACTGAGACACTGAAAAAAAAAAAAAGTGATGGTGACAACGCTCCCAACATTTCTGACCAGAATTTTTAGTCATGGATGATCAGGTCATCTCTTCTACACTCAATTATTTCCACATGAGTCAGGGATTCCTGGCACATACGGATTGGAAGGTGCTCCTTGGGGTTTCTGCTCAGGGATCCTTGATGAATTTCCTTGACAGGGGATGCTCACCTGAGCGGACACATTCAGCAAAGAGGAGACAGCTTTGTTTTGGTCAATAACAAAACTTCAGTAGTCTAAGTAAAAATGAGACCAGTTAATAAAGCCAACAGCTTCCTGGAGTTTCTCACACACCAAACTGGAATCTACAGAGGGTTTGTGAACTCAGGAACTTACTCTCTACCTCAGAAGAACAAATGCTTCCCTTGGAGCTAGCCTCACCTGTCTCGGTTTCCCACCTGTGCTCAGCCATAACTGTGCCTTCCTGCCTTCTGTAGGTGTTAAAAGGATAAGTATTTTAATTAGAGATTTTGACATACCTCAAGGAGCAGACCTTTGGGGCATACAGGTATCTCAGATTCCATCTACCAGGTTTTAATGTGTAACAACATTTGTAAATTGTTCTAAAGGAAATTCCTGTACTCTATGTCTGTGCAGAGGGTATGGTAAGGAGAACAAAAAATTTATTCTTAAGTATGAAGATAATCAATTCACCTTGCTGGTGTTTGTGATTCCTTGCATTGGTTTATTTAGAAGCCTTCAGGTGATAAGCACATTTCTTTTTGCAGGAATCTCCTCAGGAAACAGAAGCATCCCTGATTTCAACTCACCTGGTAACACATTCAGAAAGCTGGCCTCCCACAGCCACATAGGTAAGCTGGTTTTGTTCTATATTTTATTGAAAAAAAAAATTGCAAAAGAGATTTAATCAAATAATTGTACATAACAAAGAGAAAAAACCCCGCTAATACAGTAATATAAATAAGTAATATAGTGATATAAGCAACTAATAGAAAAGCTGATTGGCACCTGCATTGAGGAGAGAGGTGCAGCAGCCTCTGACACCCCAAACTGGAGCTGACCCTCCAGCACAGAGGAAGCACAGCACAGCTCTGTAATCGCTGCTGTGGGAGCACAGCAGAGGCTCCTGTTTGTCCATGCAGATGTTTGTTAAACAACCAAAAATAAATCCACGCTCTCAGCTACATTTTGACCATTCCTAACCACGATGAGGGTCCGAATTCTTCAATGACTCGGAGAAATCAAGGTCAGGAAAGCCTCACAGGCCCTCTGATCTCTCCCTCATGCTTTCCCTTCTACTCCACAATTTTGGGGCTGCTTCTAAACTGGGTCAGAGGATTCTTCAGCCTACAAATAACTCAAAACCAAACCCAGACATTTGCATGAGCATTTAGAAGGGACAGTGTGCGGTAATGGTGGGATGAAGGATGGTTCAGAGGTTATTTATGCTGACCTATTGCCGAAAGAAATGTTCTTTGAAATTAGGCATCAGATTTTCTTGTGTCTCCTGCTCTCTACTCTTTCATCTCACTTTCCATCCATACCTCCTGTAGCTGTGGCTAGGCTCAAAATTTCAGTTCTCTGACTGGAATTACTAAGGAATGGATTTTTGGTTTTGATTTTAATTTGTTTGGCTTTTTTTCTTTCTTTAACTCAGTTTTCCCTACTTGGCATGTGGAATGCATTTCAACAGATGGTCATGGAGTTTTAAATGTTGTGAGTGGATTTTTAATAAGTCTGACTAATTTTATGATCATTGCAGTTCATGTGCACTCAACATTCCCACTGACTTCGACAGGAAGGGTTGGATATGAAAAAAATGTCATATTTCACTCAGCCAATGTAACTGGCAGTGCAGATAAATAAGGGAATTCTGGCCTCACACTCTGGGCTGTAAGAGCCAGGCTCAATTGTTTCCCTCTACTCAGTTGATCTAAATGTATTGTGGGGCTTTTTTTATCCCAGCATCAGGTATTGGTCACAGCTGGAGGCAGAAGTTAGAGCACTTGTCTGATCAGTGAGGACAAATCCCATGTTTCTCAAAGTGGTGTGATTTGCGGCCTCTTACCTCACTGCATTAAAAAAAAAAAAATCCTAACACCACAGTTAACTCCTGCTCATTTTTCCTCTTTCCAATCTGAAGGCTTTCCCTCCTTGCTTCTTTAAATTCAGTGAATGAAATCCCAACACCTCTTTGAAGCCTTGCCTGTTATTGTCTCTGTGCCAGGACGTAATATGTCATGGAGAGATGGCTCACAGCTATGCCTGACAGAGCTGAGGTGGGAAAAGATTCTCTGCCCGTTGTCAAACATTCCTGCTGCAGCACTGCCACAGCAGAGATACTCTGTCCTCCTGCATTTCCTTCCTGTTGACAAGTTCACATCTCAGGCCATCTGTCCTGATTTGATAAAGTCTTTGGTCACACTGCAAGCCAGAGAGGATCGTCAGGGCAGGTCTCCCTGAACCAGCTGCTAAGGAAATATCCATCAGCAAGTCCACAAAGCAGTAAAATGTAATTGCAACCGAGACAGTGCACTTTCAAATCTCTTTTCTGCGTATTTATTTGTTGGGGTTTCCTTGAATTTTGTTTACCACTGACAAGTTTTACCTAGCAGCACATTACAAACCCTTTCGGCAGCCATAGGAATATATTTCAAGCAGGTTTTGTTTGATATCTACAAGAAATCTCTGTTCATTTTATGTAATAAGACAAACATATGCAAATCCATCCTCGCATCCTGTGAATTATATGACTGGAATCAGTAAGCAATACAGTAAAAGCTCACTAAGTTGCATTTTACCTATCCACATATCCCATAAAACTGACATAAAAAACAATGGTTTCTTTACCATTCCTCAGCAAATATTTAATAGCAGCTACAGCATTTTGGAAGGCCTCACATTATTGCAACTTCTTGACTTTTTGAAAAATGTAACAAGATTGATTCTTTATAAAAAAATGCTTTACAACATTTATTATTGCTCTGCAGTGCAAATATGAGCGTAAATAAATAATTTTGAACTGCATTATCAGGCAAATGTAGCTGTTAGGATGAATACATTGGGTTTGTGTGAGTATTTCTTCATCTGCTCTGACATTATTCACAATTCAGTAATTAACTGATAACTACTGACTTATTGTTCAATCTCTTAGAACATTTTCAAAATGGGATATGTGCCTAGGACTAGATCTACAGCCCTCATTAAGAACTAAATTCACAAGCCATCACAGCGCTGGTTGTTTCCAGCACCTTCAGCCTCAAACACCTGCTGCAGGAATGTACGACCACAACTGGATGGCAGGCTGCTAAAAATGGGGGCAGTTGGGTCCAAAAACAGGTCCAGAAAAGCATGTACAAAGTGTAAAGAAGGCTGGGTCACCCAAAGCAGCTCTTCAAACAGCAGTGGATCTCAGTCTCAGCGAAGGTAGAGATATAAAAGAGAGTTAAACTCACTCCATAACAACAGACGCCAAAGTTCTTTTTGTTACAAGGCCTTTTAAAAGGT
This sequence comes from Brachypodius melanocephalos, assembly GCA_013398615.1. Classification (NCBI taxonomy): domain Eukaryota; kingdom Metazoa; phylum Chordata; class Aves; order Passeriformes; family Pycnonotidae; genus Brachypodius; species Brachypodius melanocephalos. The sequence goes on from VZSR01001863.1 coordinate 3,599,878, forward strand.
TTTTAGCCAATAAGGAGGTGCTAAAATCTTACAAGTGTCTCCTTAAACCCATCACTAAACACTACACATGCACCTTACAACACACAATGGTTCTTTATTCTATATTTTTTACAACTCAAAAAACTTTCTATGCTGCAAATATCTCAAAATCTAAAATTCAACTCTATTTCAAACCTCTATCTACGTAAACTTATTACAACACTGGAAAAGTCCTCTGCTGTTTCAGTCCCCACAATGGATATAGAAGTGTCAAAACTTGATCCTCTGCCATGCTCTGGCCAACCCTGAGCCTTGTTGGGTTGGATAGCCACGTCCATCCCACCTCACAACTCATGGTGGAAGGAAAAAGCCACTTCTGCTCTTTCTTTCCATCACAATTATAAATGCCCAGAGGGCTTAAACTGGGCTGTGAAAGGTCTGGGTTTTCATTCCTGCTTTGTAAAAAAATAAACAATGTGGACCTGTGGCTCTCCATGAACGTCCCAGCCAGACGGGTGCTGCTGGGTGAATCTCTCACGGGCCCGTCCATCCTATTCTGCATGTCAGGAATAAGAAATAAAGGTAACAAAAAAAACCCCCAAAAAAAACAAAAAAAAAAAAAAAAAGGAGTGGGGGGAGATGAAAAACACAAGGATTGGCACAACTCTGTTCTCTGCTGGCAGTGGGACCTGTTGGGAAGTGGAGGAACCCAAGGGCTGCTCCTTGCTCCAGGAAATCCTCATCACAGTGTGGCCACAGAGCTACACAGGTGTGTAGCTGCACCCAGACTGGTGCAAGTCTGCTCCCCATTGGCTGCAAATCCTCACTCACGGCTCATTTTCCTCCTTGGTCTAATGTATGTTTATTATTCCATGCAAAGCTTCAACAAGAAGGACTGAGCAAGATCACAATTCCCGAATACCTGTTAGCATAATGGTTGGAGTTTTCCCCTGGAAGATGCAGGCTTGTTTGTGCTCTTCGAGAGAAAAGAATTGAACCCACATTTCCCATATGAATACTCTAATCAGTGAACCCATTTAGCAGAAGAATGGAGCCAATCTAGCAGGAGTGCTCTGAAAATGAGTAACGGGACAGATCCTGCCAGCCAGAGACACTGAAGAGTGACTGAGGTGTCTGCCTTCTGCTGCTGCTGAGTCTGACCCTTATTCCATGCTTTGATCAGGGATCATTCCTTCCTTCCCTGAGTCAGGGTAACAGACTGTTCTGCAATTGCACCGTGTAGGAATTGACCCTCCTTACAAGATTTTTCTTTGCTACAGAGACTGCAAGGATGGACTTAGCATCTGGAGCACACTACTGCTTTTTCACATTACTCCCTTCAGCATATTTGTTTCGAAATAGCCGTAGGAATTAGCATTACAGCTACTGCCAGGAAACCAGAGTTTGTCAACCCTCTCTGGTGGAACACCTTCCATTGTTCAAATGCTGATTTGCTGAAAACTGCCCATCAGCCACTTTCATCTAAGAGATAAAACTAAAAAGGGCTTCCACTTTTCTTGGGTTGCTTGTTTGTCTGATTGATTTGAACAAAAGATAGTGTTTATATAAAGTAAAATTTATTTAAATTGGAGAGATATATTAGTATTTTTTCACACCTATGTAGGACTGTGTATGACTGCCTTGTTCTCCAGGTATGTGTTTATAGAATCTTTTTCAGATGCATCACAAAGTCATTTGGGATTAGATACTCAATTTCCTAAACTTGCCAAGTTAGTTGCACCCCAATATTTTGCTGGAACCTGTTTCAACAACTCCTACCAGTGTTTAGAAAGATTCTTGTAATTTTTTAGCTGAAGTTTTTCCAGTGGCAGTAGGTAATTTTTTTCCCCCCTCTCACCACAATACTCTAAGTCTTAAGAATTTTAGCTCCTCTAGGTCTTTGACCTTCATCCTTTTACTATATCTATAAAAATATTCAAACCTTTTACCCACAGTGTTAGACAAGCCAAGTTCAAGATTTTGGGGAACTTTTGTTCTCACATCTCAAGCTAATTGAAAAGAATCCAATTACCACAATAGGCTCAGCCTATTACACCCCCTCTCCTGGCCTTAGGAGATGTTAGCTTGCTTCCAGCACTGTCCTGAGTTGTGGCTGCTGTACTGCAGAGGGGCTTGGAGCACAGACACTCAGCCTTCTTAGAACATTTTTAATTTTCTCTTATGAGGCAGGGTCTCCCTATTCCTGCCCAACCCACTGGTGCTTTGTTCTATCAGTCCCAATTTGCATTCATATTTCTTGTACAGGATGACCCGAATTATACTCAGCGTTTCAGGTCTCACCAGGTGCTGTAGGCTTGCATGGTATCATTAATCACCTTTCCAGCTCAAATGCCTGCATTTCCCTGTCTTGTTGCTGCCTCACATTTGTGGTTCACATTCACTCTTCCTTCTCTTTGTCCTGTTTGGTGCAGACCATGCAGAGCAACTGGGGGATTTCTGGCTCCTAGAACCCTTGTACTTCCACTTGCTCATTCTTTTATTTTTTGTTCTAGATGTGGTTCTAATCTTGTTCCATCCTGCCCATGTCTCCCAAAATTGTCATCGACATTCTCTAGTGTTTTACTCTTGTTATTAAGCTGAGTTCAGCAGGGAAAGAAGGAAATTAAACCAACTTGAAGCAGAACAAGAAGGACAAGCCACAGCAGTCCTGTCTTCAGCCATGACCTTGTCTACAGCACTGGTAGGAAAGGCTCCCTACTTCAGTCTAAAAGCCACGTTGCTCTTGTGTTTCAGTCTAAAGGGAAGTTTCTCAGCTCACTCAGCATGTCACTTGTATCCAATACAGGTAGTAATTTTATTATTTTCTATGTAAAAATGAAGGTTTACATTAATGTTCTCTCCATGTACCAGCTCTCTGTGGAGTCTGCTCCAGTGATCCTGTAGTTCTCTTTATCTGAACATATTGACATCTTTAGTTTTGCATCAGTGAGATACATAAAAAAATATTTTTCCTGCCTGTGCAAAACTTCAGCCTCCTGCTTTACCCTTACCTGCTCAATATTTTTGCCTTTACTCAAAGCTGAAGACAGCTTCTCACTTAGTTGATAGACTGAATTTTAATTTATTTTTGCTGAAATATAAAAATTATTTATTTCAGAATATCTGATTTTCTATGGGGGAAAAAATCAGTTCTGAAAAACTAAAAATATGCATTCTGGAGTGGAAGTAGGGGCTGCATAATAAATAATAATTGCTCTTTGCAGGAGTTTAGAAAGTCTCAGATTAGCACAGAATTTTTAGTACTATTCTGCGACCACAAATACTATAACGTCTTGCAAGACAAACTTGACAGAACACCTGGTACCAAAATGTGCATTGTTTGTATAGATTCTGCCAGGCAAAAGAGTGAAGCGTTCTAGGGATACCTATTCTCTCCACTAACAATTAGCAAACTTCATAATGAGCTGATCAGCTGACAATACCTACAGAAAAACAGATGGTAACAATATTTGGCTACCTCCAAAAAACCTATCAAAGCCCAAAATTCACGAAGTAAAAAGTTTGAAGTCAAACAGCACTCCCTGGCAAAATTCTAGTAGCAGAAATGTTTCTTGGCAATTCGAAGAAGCGAAATGGGGAGTATTCAAATCATCTCACAGGGCTTCAGCTACGTATCTTACATTGACTGCAGTGGGAACCACGCCGTGAAATCCCCCCTTACTGCTTTGAAATTGCACCCCTTGGTGTTCTGTGTCATGCTGAGAGACAGAGCAGTGATCCAAGGTCCAGATCCACAGCAGGTAGCAGCGCACACAATGTGCCAGAGTACCGTTAGGCACCACTGTGTTAAAATATGCGGGTTTTAACTTAAAATGACACAAATCAAGGGCATTTCAAATTAAGGCTCCTAACGGCCTCCTCCCCTTTGTCCCATTTAGTGATGGTCATACCTTCAGAGCTCTAATATGTAAAGTTGGGGTTTTTTGTCTTCTTCCTTCCCTCCTTTCTATCCTGCCCTCTATATGACCTCTCTCTTAATTGGAATATATCTTGTTTTTCGATAATAGAATTTCCCCAGGAGATAGTCAATTTTTAGAGCTGAAAATTAATTTACGGGCCCTGCTTGATTGCATGCATCAGATATGTTTGTCTTTTACTACATAGTGACCTTCTTCTCCCCTCTCCCTTCACATCTTCATAGCTAGGAATTCACTTCAGAGTCAGATAACATGCCTTTTTACTCTGTGAGCCAGGTATTTGTGTCATGATTTTCAGGTGCTGTTTGCCCACCAAGAGTGCTCTTGGAGAGTTTTGTCCCAGTCAAAAGATTGGGAATTCAATAATTCCTTGTACTACGCCTGATGGGACTCTGGCCTGTCTGATTTTGTAGCAGTTTCCAGTTCATGTGCATAGAAGTGACCGGTGCAGAGAATGAGGTCCATGCCACTCAGAGATACTTTTCCCTTGTAATTTGGTACTTCACTCATGAGCCTGTTCATAGCTCCACAGGACCTCTCTTCTGGGTTTTTGAAATGAAATCTGAAAATGAGATCGAAAAGGTAAGTCCACACAGTTTGTAGTCACATTATGTGCACACGGTGGATGTGTTTCCTTCCAGTTCCTCTAATATCTACCAAAAAAAGAAGTCTCTTCCTTTCATAAGAATGGTAGCCTAAATGTAATTAATTTTCCCATTTCATCAGTCGGGATTTCTGTTTTTCAAGAATCCTAGCATGTTTCCATGAAATATACTCCTTTGCAGGGCCAATCTTTTATTTTGTTCAGCTGATGATATACTGGAGTGCTCAAATTGAAATGAAAAGTTGAGCAAACACAGATGCTGTTCAGAGCCGCACGTTTGCTCACGCTCGGTGTTAAGGACACTCCTGAAATGTTATTTTGATGAGTTTATTTAAGACAGTGAGTGTGAGATTCACCTCATGTAGACTTAGATGGCCACAGCATAAATTTTTACACCTCAGCTGGGCATCCTCAGTGCTGTTTCTACTCAGGAAAGAAGAACAGGCAAATTTAGCTCATAACTCATCCGACCTGTTTTGCACATTTCCAGTCTTTGCATCCTCAAATCACTCCAGTGAATATATAAGGAGTCTAAGTGGCTGTATCAGATCTAGGTGTCAGCAACTGTTGGATTTACTGGTTAAATGGATCCCATTCCAAGCTACAGGGAATCATCTTCCACAAAGTGAAATCTGCGTGGTTCCCTTTTAAAAAACTCGACCACCCAATTGTGATCCTAACAATGAGCTTTCTGCTGGGGCTCAGCTCCCAGCTGAGGATAAAGAAGTTTTTCAGAGCAGTCTATAACAAGTCCATCTTAGTGGCTGGTTTCTCCCAGATTCCAAATGTTGCCATGGTCAGCCAATGAGCATGTTCAGGTTGCTCTAAATAAGATCCTGGATTTTATGTGCACACAGACACACTCATTTGAGATAGCTACTTGCAACAGCTGAGATCTGCGGCCCATCAAACATAAAAAAACTTTATTCCTTAAATGGAGTCATCCTGGCCTGTTTGGATAGACAATGAAATCAGCATGCCACACTAAAAGGGAAGTCTTTGGGAGCACTGTGAGCAAGTGGGACAAACTTTACAAATATCATAAAAGAGTTGTTAATTAGGTGAGCTGGATATTAATTAGGTGAGTTGAATAGCAGCAGCAGTCAAGTTGAAATAACCTGGTTATCTCAAAGAGTGAGAAAAGGAGAAAATGAGTGTACATGCACAGATATCTTGCTAAGAAACATCCAGCAGATCCAGGTGTTTGGTGGCTATCAGATTTCTGTTCTAGGCCTTGTTCTGAATCTCTGTAGACCAGCACAGCTCTGCTTCATAATCAGAGAGCTCTGTCAGTTTATGTCAGGTAAGAATGTCATCCCCAGGAAGAACAAATAGGAAAAAGAACCACAATAAGATCTCTTGGAGCAAACTTTTATCTGTTTAATGGAGGTGTGCCTAATCTTTCACAGTCCGAGAGCAAAGAAAATAAAATGTACAATGTCAAAATGCTGCAAGCTTTTAAAACCACTTACATTAGTATTTCACTGATATTTTTATTAGAATTCCAGCCAAAACAAGGCAATACAAGATTAAACTTTCCTGATCATTTGTGGGAGGTTAAACACCGATAAATATTTGGAAACTCATTTATATAACACTGCAGCGTGGTTTTGGTCCTTTATGGGTAACTAACTTTTGTTGGGAAAAAATAGCAGCAGCAAAATACCATTACCTTGCACAACACTTATTAAACACACAACCTTACAGCCAGCCTCCTACCACCAGACCCTTATGGAATGCACAGGCTCAAGCTCTTGGTTTCTAAATTTGGTAGGATCCTCAGTGTGCCACTTTACGTGGTGACAGGGTGTTACTGGTTCCCTAAAAGTGTCAGCTGCCCCAGGTGAGTTGGAAGTCCATCACCACAGAGAATGTCAGGTGGTTTAAGAATCAGGCTCATCCCATTTCCTGTTGTCTCATGGGGGCAGGAGGGCTTTTGTGAGAAGTTCTTAGAAGTATGACACATCACATTGGAGAGGGAGGAAGTGGGTGAGATATAACTCAGGTTGTTCTCTGTCCTCTGCTCTTTCATATCAATTGCTATTGATGTTTGCTTCTTGCTGCTAAGGATATACAAGTGAAGCTCTCACCTAGGAGTGGAAGTAATTCAGCTTGTAGTTTCTCCTCTGCAGTCTGAAAGAAACAGAAGCAGCTTCACACACAAATCTGTTAAGCTCCCAAGTAAAACCTTAGCCTCCTCCAGTACCTCTAAAATCTCCACTGGTTACTTTATCATTTGACAGTTTCAGCACAGGTGATAAAGTGTTTGTTATGCGAAGAAACACCCCACTTCTTTTATGCTTTTTCCTCATTTTGCCACCTGCTGTCTCCAGGTATGTCTGGTTTTTCTCTTGTCATAAATACGCTTTTGTAATTGTGGCCCAAAGAGTGTCTTCATTTGTAGACCACCTGGATTAATGGAACCTAAATCTCTTATTGCTAGTCCTCAAATTCTATATTATAAGGAACTTATGAAACAATTTCAAAATATCTGTCATTTGGAGAAATTGCCCTGAATTTAGATCTCTATTTTTTAAGAAAAATCCTAAGACAAAATGATTGCTTCTTTAGAAATTCTTGTAGATAAAAATAAAACTAAAATTCTATCCAAAAAAGCAGGTTTTATATAACTCAGTGTTCAAAAATGTTTGCTTCTGGCTGACAATTTGTATGCAAATGAAAAAAAACAGATCTATAGCTGATGCTCTCCTGTAACCTTCATAGTGTTGCTCACTGAGTGTCTTTAGAGTAAAGTGTGATGCTTTTGTCAGAATTACCAACATTTTTAAAGAAGTAATTCAGAGAGGAATTAAAACAACCTTCTGCACCTTAAAAGGGCAATGAAAAGGGAGGAGAGGGAAAAGAGAGAGTAAATCCATGTATTCCCATTATGAATAAAGTATATTTATTTAAATCAGGCCACTCCACAGAGCGTCACATGTGCTAATGCTTCATTGCCACTAGTTTGAAAGCCCCACTTCTCAAAGGGGAAGAACCTTTTTTTCAGCAGCCACACACTCTGGGAGCATCCCTGTGTTATTTGCAGAGAAGTACATGGAGAACATCTCTGAGGGTAAACACCTAGTTGTGCATAAGAGGGGTCCTTTCCATTCTCACTGAAGATTGCACAGCTTCAAGACACTTTGCAATTCACAGAGTTCTGATCCTCAGGTGTTACTTAATAGTGAGTCTAGAATTCTCTTGGAAAAATATTCAAAATTTTCCTGATGTGTACATCTTCTTGGCTGCTTCTTTGTTTCATCCTACTGTTTCCATTACTGATTTAAAGACATACACTAGGACCCATAACAATAAAATTTATTAATGCTCATGTTTCAACACCAGATGAGTTTATTCTGAGTTTACTATTTGCAGTCAGTTTTTCTCACAACCAGCCAGACCATTGTATCAATAACAGCAAATGGGCAAGAACACTTTTAGATCTTAATTATTTTGCTTTTCTTTGGGATCACAAAGTTTTAGGAGGGTTGAGGTCCAAATTACCAGAAGGTTAATCTGTAGTGTTATAATAGAGCAGCTTTTACACAGAGCAGAACACGATCTGTGGGTGCTGTTGAAAAGCACATAAAAAAATCAGTGAAATCCGTGCAAAACTTTGAGGAGTAGAAACAAACTCTGTATTAATGTCTGAAAAGCAGACGTGCTAAAAAGATTTAGCATCTTTTCAACGGCGATTTTGCTCCGATCCTGAGCAGATCGGAGCAAAATTAATCCTGCTAGCTGGCTGAGGCTCTGGGCTGAGCTCATTGCCTTGTTTTAAGAGCTGGCCCTCAAACTTTTAGCAGCTCTCAGAGCTGGAGGATGAAGGAGAAGCACGGAGAGGGTCTCGTTCTTCGGGCTCAGCTGACTAAAGCAGGGGCCGCTTGCCCGCTCGTGTTCCAGGGTGCAGAAGTTCCGCCGGGCATTTCCCCTCCGGAATTCTCAGGGATGTAGTGCCAAGGGCTGTGTTTTATGGAAAGGGAAAGCCGGTGTCCCTGCCTCGCTTTCACATTCCTGCTGACACCCAGTGGCTTCCCAACACAACTGCACAACCTCCTCAGCAGCGACGGGATAATGAAAAGTTACAGCAGCATTTCAAGGAATTTCAGCGAGTCTCACTGACATCGAAGTTCTCTTCCTTTTTAGTCACTTTTTAGAGGGATTCTTCCCTTTTTAGAGGGAGAAAAAAAATTTTAAAAAATCCCAAAGGAAGTGGCTTGTTTGGAAACACGCTGCAGGACAGCACCCGGGCTGTGACAGTCCTCCTCCACTGTTTGGAACATGGATCTGGCTCTGGAAAGCATAAATTATCTCAGAAAAAAAGAAACCCAGAGGAGAAGAGCCCTCTGACTCTTGCCTTTTCATGCAAGAAGAGGTGAGGAATCGTGTTGTGACCGCAGAAGGCGTTTGAGCATAAACCAATTTTTCACAGTACAATATGCCGTCACCTGCAACCCCCAAAAGTTTTCATGTAGAGTTTGGAGAATAGAAAAAGAAAAAAAAAAAAGTCTTTACACTGCTTCAATTTTCTGTAAAATAAGGTGATTTCCTATAGAAACAAATTTCATACCCTGCCAAGTGTGAGTACTAGGCCCTCAATATTAGTGGATATTTGATATTTTCTTTTGGTCCCTCTCAGCCTTTGGTAAAAGTCTCAAAATAAAAGAGCCCAGCTAAGGATCTTAAGCCTGGCCTATTATTGCTTTCTTAACAACAGCCTTGTCTGCTTTTGGAGACAGCTGTCTTGTAACTCGTTCTAAGCGAAAGAGGAATGGGATTTGTATAAAATCCCAGGCATTTGTATAAAAACTCATTTATGTGCAGGATTCAGCTTTGTGAATGTAAACAGCGGCTAAAAACAGCCTTCCTCTTTTCTATTCCAGAAATAAGGAGAAAAACCAGCCTGTATAAAGCATATGGAATTCACCCAAACTCGACCATCCAAAGGTATTAAAAGTAAAAAGAGTGAAACAATGAAGTAAAAGCAAAGTAGTATCAAAAAACAATGTCAACCCCCCCTGTGTGGTCAATCACAGGCTAAATGCAGCAGCAATGCAAAGAATGTGCAGGCACAAGAAGTGTGCCCACACATCGTGCATTTTAAGGACTCACCAGCTAATATTTCCCATCTTTTTCCAGAAGCCATACGGTAAACAGATAGCACTAACAAAGTCAAATATTAATAACCAAGAACTGCACATCTCCAAATCCCCTTCCCCCAACCAGCAAAACCCATAGAAATTTACACTGACCAAAGCAAATAGAAAATAAAAGTCAAAGCACTTACATGGTTGACATTTAGGGATAGAACCAAGTACCCTTTCCATCCTTGTGAATTTCCTAAGTTATAATATTAACAGAAAATAAATACACGTTGAAATGGAGTAACTCATGATCATGACATACAGTCACTGACAAGTTACAGTAATAAGGTCTTGAAACAGAACATCCCAGGAAGGAATTTTATACTGTCTCTAGACAGCTCAGATCAATTTAGTATTTTGTCACACTCTTAAGCAATCTGGTTGGCTTTGTCCACCCAGAACAGCTTTCTCAGTATAATTACTTTCCAGCCACACAGTTCTTCCAAGGAGCAGCATATTTTTAACTCTCCCAACTCCGTGGTTGTTTTCAGGTGAGATGGAAAGAGAAGAGGTTTGCAGAAGCACAGAAACAAATCTGCAAGGATGTTGGTGGAGGCGACACGACTCAACCCTTCACCTAAAACCTGAATGACGTTTTGGGACGTGTAAAATTAAAGAGGTAGGAAAAACATCTCTTTCATATTTTACTGACGTTTCTGAGCCCTGCCCACTTTCAAACATAGATACTCCAGAGAAGTACATAGAAAACCTCCCAACATCAAGAAAACATTCCTTCTAGCCAAAGGAACTGAGAAAATGACACTAAAAATGATCCGTGCACTTTCTTGGTTGTTGAAGAGTCAGACCCCACAAGGCCTGCTCACAAAATTGTTTGAGACCACTAACATCTGTCTCAAATTCTCACATTTCTGTTGTGCAAAAGAGAGAGAGAGAGAGAGGCTACATTATGCATTTTTCACCTTCTACCTTTTGCTCCTTGTTTCTTGAAATACGAACTGAAAACTGTGTGACATCTTGCAAACTTATTTCCCACTGAATTGCATATTGAATTTAAATTTTGTAAGACTGAATGAAGCTTAGCTCAGAATCCCCAGGCATTATTATTAATCTAACTAAGATTTTTGTTAGCATGGAGATTGGGAGAGGACTTGGATGCCTCACAGACTTGCTGGTTCACCAATTATTAAGGCAACAACTCCTGTTTCCCGATGTTAATAAATTATGTTACTTCATGCAGATGAGAAGCTGTTTTAAAAAAAAAAGTTGAGCCAAGATGAACTTTTTGTCTTAGGGAAAAAATTGTCTTTCCTTCACATCTTTTCTGTCTGTTAACTTCCTTTGCCCCATTCCATGAGGTGCTTGTTTGAAAGGACAAAATCTCAGCTCTTTAAGTCATGTGCAAGGCAAAAAGTAAAAGAATTTAGACATCAAAAGTGAGCTATGATTTTGTGAAAGAAATTTCACTGTTCTTCAGAAGGCACAAATCTGTGGGAACTTTCTGTTTATTTCCTCCTGAAATGAAAGAGACTTTCCTGGGATTTTAGATTAACTCTTAGTTCAACACAAGCTTTTTTCTTCTAGGTAGGTTAGATGCTGATAATCTTTGTGGTCTCATCCAGATTCATTCATTGATCATAAGAAAAGCACTAACCTAGAAAAAATGCACACACAAAAACTGGGTGTGAGAAACCCACAGCTGTGCATAGACCCATAAAATCATTTAGGCTGGAAGACATCTCTAAGATCATCGTGTCCAGCCATTGACCCAGCACTGCCAAGACCACGACCAAACCATGACCCCAAGTGCCACATCTATGGGTCTTTTATAATGTGTCATATTCCTTGTTACATACAGACATTAAATATACATTTGTACCCTTGGGCATTCCTGAAGCCTCTGAAGTACCAAACCAAAAAGGAGAAGAGGAATCTTGGCACCTACTGAAAATTTAGACTGAATTTAGACTAAAAAAGATTCCTTTTCTAGAAGAGTTTTTTTCCTCTCCTTTTCCTTTTAATGGACTTTATAGGTTGCCTTTTACACTTGCAGCTTTCTCTTCCCTCTGGGTATTTATCTGCATTGGGACAGTGCTTGGAAGTTTAAATCATTGGTGAGGATATTTCTGGGGCCAGAACTGTGCAATTCCCAACCAAAAAAAATCACTATATGACTTGCAACATGAATATAAAATGTTAAGTGGCTGTATAGATATAGATACACAAGTGCAGAAAAGAGTAAGATTGCACATTTGTATAATCCTTACCTCTGGTTTAAAAAAACAAACAAAAAAATAGGTACTGCTATCTCCAAATTTTCAATGTACACTGGATGTTTAGTTATCTTGACAGATTTCTTCCCCCTCACTGAAACTCCCAGGCTTAACGTATTTTAAATGTTATTATAAACTAAAGTCAGGATCTAAATTTGAATTTCTTTAGCATATGAGACTTGTTTGGCCTAAATTAGGAAATTAGGCCAAATATCAGTCAAAATTCACCATAGCTATTATTGGGGAGGTATGTAGTGCTTGTATTTTCAGTATCAGTTATAAATTTTCTTGGTTTTGTTGATAAGCTTTTTGGTGTGGGAATCAAGTTTGCTCCTGCCAGAAGAATGATGGATGCCATCAGTGCTCAGCAAATTACGGATAATTATACTCAAACTAGCTGCACTGTTTTCTGTTAACTACACGTAGGAGATGATAATTGTTTAGGGAAAATATGTTTAATGTGGGTCTCATTTTAGGGAAGGAATGTGTGAAACTGCATCCAATGTCCAAACAGGTGAGCATATGAAGAGAGTAACTGCCTGTGCAAATGAGAGAGAGGAGCTCTCCTGACATATTATATATGAGAATAGGTGTGTTTTTATAAAAAGCAACAACAGCAACAAGAACACAAACAAAAACAACCATACAACAATAACAACAAAAAAAAAAACACATCAAAAACCCCAACAACAACAAAAAACCCATACCTCCCTGCATTCTTAAAGGACTAGAGGAATTTATGGTCTGTGGTGGGGTGCTGTTGGATGCATTTTTCTGCACGTATTTGGCTCATATATTTTAACAGATAGTGCTTTGCTTCCCATGACAGGATTGAGATCTATTGCTGTACTGATTATATATTATTTCAAAACCAAATAAACACAGAGCATTCCTATTTCTGTGTGACAGTACTCAAACAGATAAGTAAGAATAAGAGGAATGCATGTGCTCCAGAAATCCATTTATTCAGAAAGATCCCAAAGCACTTACTAGATTATTAAGAGAAATCACTTGCACAACCACTTTAAGAGCAGCAAGGCTGCAACACGACCCAGATGTGTGTGATGAGAGGAATGTCTTATCTCAGTGATTATCCCACTGATCATCAGTAACCTCTACAATCCTTGCTGTTGGTAATTGGCTGTAAATATGTTTGAGCTATAGACAATGTATAGAAGATGAAGCATGTCAAAAGCCTGATCCAAAACTCCTTGGAGTAAATATCCATTCTCTCAGCTTCCTTTATTTCACTGGGGCTACTTGATTGCTGGAAGATAACTATGTTTTTCAGAGCAGTGCTGTTTGGATGTGCCATGTAAAACCACAGCTCAGGAATGGTTTCATTCAAAATTACAGTGGGAAGGAGAATGCACGAGGTCTCCACAAGAGCCTGGAGTGAGCTGGAATGTCAGAGCCCTGGCTGCAGCAGAGGGTGATGCTCTTGAAAGAGTGGTAACAGAGTAAGCAAGGCCAAAGAAGTAGAGAGCAGTGCCAATATTTCCACAGGAGTTTGGTGTGGAGATAGTGAAATTCTTTCTTAAAGTAAGAAAATATAGAGGGTCTGCTGGTCATATGGATTTTCATTTTTGCCAGATCTGCTTAATATCCACTCCCAGACAAGGGCTTGCATCTGATTTGATGCTAGAACTAGAAATTTGAGTGCCTGGAGTTCCCATGCAGTTTGAGTATTGAAGACAGGAGTTAGAAACATATATATAAATTAAATCTGTCACCATCTGGTTGCAATATGTTGTTATATTCTACATAATATGGACATAAATATATGACTCATTGTGAATATATTCCTTTATCTTCCCTCAATTTTAAAAAAATCAGAAATAGTGACAGCTTTGCCTCAGTTGTACCATCCCAGTGTGAACACTGGCATATATCAAAGGATTGTGAAATTATCAATGTCCCAGTGTCTGATGCCACTCTGCTTTTTGAAGTCAGCACGTTCTAGAGGCAGCACAACAGTGGCACAGCAAGATGTGGCAGGGGACCATCTCCACTTCCCTGGCTTGCACACTTGGCAGCAGAAAGTGAATTATGGCAGTAGAAAGTGAATTATGGCAGCAGAAAGTGAATTATGGCAGCTGATGGCTCCTCTCCTCAGAGAACGGCACCCAGAGAGTCCCTAGCCAGGTTTCTGAGCCTCTTTTGTGGGAGGACCAGTGTTGGAGGGCAGATTCCTCCTCCACCACATCTCAGCTCACTGATCCATCCTCCCTTTGCACAGTCCCTGTGTGGGATGCTGCTCCAGGTTCACCCCCTGACTGGTTTCTCAATCTGTAGGCACGTTTGGCAGCATGTCAGGGTGTTTGGATGCCAGTGAGACAAAGTAAACAGTGCTGAAGTACTGAAGAAAATTAAAAAGTAACTCTCTTTATAGTATTTAACTGAGCAGAAGGGAGTATTTGTGGTCTAGGCAAAGAACTATGGGGAGACATTGGGGAAAGAGTTATTCTGAGAACTATATGGTGATATGTAGATTATTTTGATCAAAAATCCCTTAGAAATCAACATATTATGATGCATTACAGCAATAAATTTTGTTTCTTCCAAGCAACTGTTGCAGCAAAAAGCGCAGTGCTTAATCTAGTAGTGAATCAGCATTTCCATTCTCCTTTTATTTTCCCCTTTCCAAACTTAACAAGAGTTCTGTGGAAAAGAGTCAGACATTACCAGAAAGCAAAGGCATTCATAGGTTATGCTGAAATGAGCACTCATTTGAACCAGCTTTATCCATCCTTGCCTTTAATGGGGCCCTGAACTCAGCAGAGGCTGTTAGGTGCTTTTGTAATACAGATTAACAATAATACTGAAGTTCCTCCCGTATCTCAGTCCTCCCAAAGAGAGAGACTTAGGCTAAGATACTTTAAAGCTCTCCTTAGGCTGTTGTGAGTTCAGTGTGAAAATACATCCGTTGCCATCTCACGTTAGCACTTACAGCTCTGGAAGTGGGAGCCTTTTGCTTTCACTGTAGCTTGTCAGATTATGGAACTGAGGGAACCATTGATCCCTGAAGGATAAAAATCAGTGGAAGGCTCCTTAAAAGAAAAATGCAGTATATTCAAACAGCATTAGAGAAAGTCCTCTCTTTGTAGTTTGAGATGTTGAAGGTCAAGGGAAAAAGGAAAAAAAAAAAAAAAAAAAAGCCCTACATAAAAGTAAAAAAAAAAAAAAAAGAGGAAAAAAAAAGTTTAGGCAAAGCAGCCATTAACAAGTTAAAGCAGAAATAAAAATAAAACTTTAAAGCTTTTTCTGGTATCTGTCCTTTGTTTTTACAATGTTAGCTATTCAAAAGGAAAAAAAAAAAAAAGATTAGGCTGTCTGCTTTCAAACTGCAGCATTAAGGTGTTGATAGTAAATAAAGTGTCTTGTTTACCGCTGAAGAGCAAAAATGTCAAGTTCATAAAAGACCAAATGAAAACTTCAGGAAAATCATTGTCGAGGAGTTCTGAACTCTGATCTAATTGAAGAGAATGCCATCATTTTCAGTGGAAGTCAGGTCCCTGTATCTCTGTAGAAAAAAGAGCAGCTTTGGAAACTTTAGTGTTAAGCCACTCCTGTCCTTAGTTGCAGTTGGAATAACACTTTGCAGTGGGAGTGAGGAAAACTGGAGAGCCTGGAGGTGCTTTTCCCTGGGCAGGCTTGTGAATTGCTTCCTTGTCATGTGTCATGTTACATCCTAATAAATGATACCAGTGAGGCAAAACTTGGCACTTCTACATCAGAAGTTTGAAGGAGGCTGTGGCTGGTGGAGGCTTTCCATGGTGGGCAGGAGCAGGGAATGGGGCTGTGTCTCTAACAGGGGGTGCTGCTTCAGGGAAAGCCAGCTCTGCTTCCAGGCATGCAAGGCATCTCCTGAAGGATCTACTCCTGCCCCCGTGGAGAGAGATCAACCTCCCACTGGCTCCAGCCCCTGCAGGATCAGGATGGCAGCATCCCCTGGCACAGCTTGTGTCCCAGGGATCACCTGTGGGGGATGCAGTGCAGAGAAAAAGAGGGCAAACCACTCGCTGAAAACTCAAAAAAGTGAGATAGGACTTGGGAAAAAAAGAACCCAGCGAGGTTTTGCAAAAAATTCTATTGACTTCCTTCCTTGTGGTCATGATTTCAGACACTGAATGTATCTAGAAATCAATTAATTTCTTTATGGGCAGACTTTCAAACAGCACCACTTTTTTGTTTGTTTTTGGTGGGTTCCTTTAAAATATTGTACTCTAAGGAGGCTGCAATCTTGAACAACAACAATGGGATATGGATTTAGCTTGGTTTCTTTTCTCTTGAAAAACTCTTTTTGCCTAATTTTCATTACCTGCTATTTTTACTGTACTGAGCTAGGAGCTTCGAACAAAGAGCTAATGGACTTGTTTGTTTGTTTGTTTGTTTTTCACATACTAACCCCTGGCTTTTTGGCCATGCTCACAATATGCTCACTTAATGCCTGTCAATTTAAGTGAGTTTTGTTTTAATTTTTATACCAGATGAGTTCACATTGTGGTCTACAAAAAGGCCAGGCAGAGAGTTTCCCAGAAACTCAGTGTTTCTAAGTAGCCTCTTCAAGTGGAATCACTTACTGCAATTTAAATATTCAAGCACTTTTGTTTTAAAGTTAATATTGTTTATAGGAAGCAAATGCAAATAAGTGGTAAAAGCCTTTTGGTATTAGGTCATTAAAAATCCATTCTTGACTTCCTGCCCACGACTACATCTTTTTTCAGACCTGTCACCTGTTTCATTTAAGCACTTAGCTTTCTCCTAATGAATGAATTGGCATTTCATATTACCTTATTATCCTATAAAGCAAAATGCATACTCAATAACATTAACGGTAATTTCTCATAAAGACACATTATCGATCTGGGTGCTACCTGTAAGCATTGAAAATTGCAGCCTGCACACAGAGCTTTTCACATCTGGGCCTGAAGAATTAAAGAAAAATTAAATTTGACAGCAGTAAATTCACAGGCACAATCTAGGCACCAATTTATATGCAAAATGAAATGCTTTATGAAAATTTCCTCTATTTTCTCACGGAGATTTGGGAAAAAGATTTCACTAGATGCTTCTTTCTCTAATATCCCTCTACTTAAATATTATACTGCAGTCACTGCAGACTCCCTTTGATGTATAAATAATCAAGTTAAATTATGTGCAGCAAGGAGACTAGTGCTCTGCCATTCTTATTTTACAAAGTAATATCTACCCTAGAGGGTCAAATTTCCCTGACAAATTCTTAATTACTATGTTGCAACAGAAGCAGAATCTATTTGTGCATAAATCCCGGGCATTCCCATGTGGTAAGTAACTAATATTACCAACCATTTCACTTGGCCTGTTCACTGAACTCCATAATTAGATAATACTTTTGATGATGGTACATTTGAAGTCTTAATCCATTTAATTTTTTATGAGATTTTTTTTATTTTAATAGGGATATGTTAGTGACCGCTGCCTATTTAAAAATCATTAAAATTCTGTCCACAGCAGTAATAAAGATTAAAGATTACTAATATGGCATTCATAACCTTTCTGGTTTTCTAGAAATCTGGGGCTTAAGGTAAATGTTAAAGGTCATTTAATATGTTAGTCAGTAATTATAATCCTGGGTAATAGGTTCCTCTTCTAATTATCCTGGTATAAAAGTTCTATTGTTTGGGTCTATTCTTCTGATTTTCTTATTTGGGTTTTTTGGGGAATGAGTAATCCTGGAATTAAGTTTCTGAACATTGATGAAAGTAGGTAATGCACAATGATTAACTGGATAAAAGCCATGTGTTTGAATGCTGCATAATGTCTTGCCTTGAAGTTACTTACAAAAGATGCAGCATCCCCTTCCAGGAGAAATAAAGCAGAAAGGTCACTGCAGAGATTAATACCTTTTTTTATTTTAATATCAAACATTGACAAATAAGATAAAGGCTTCGAGAACAAGCTCAGAAGAAAGTGAGAGTGGTTAAACATGAGATGGGAGAGAATCCTTGAAAAGTCTGCCGGTCACTTCAGAGGCAGGAAAATGAAACTTCCTCCTCGAGGCCCTGATTCGGGAACACCTTCAGGAATTCAGGGAATGCAGCACCCTCTGAGTGCTTTCCTGGGAGGCAGCTTGAATCTGCACCTTTTGCCCTGTGATGCAGGTGAGGCTGCTAAGGTGTGCTGAAGAAAATTTTCTTTCCCTTCTGCTCACAACAACAACAACAACAACAAAAATCAGTGAGACTGTCTTAGAAACACATCAGTTTTTTATGATGGGGATATTCTGCAATGCTCTTCTTCCCTTATCTAGAAGGGTACATAGATACATGTATGGTGGGTACATAGATATATGAACCCTTCTAGATGTAGATAATGAATCAATAAAATTTATATACCAGGACTTGAATTCTGGAGTAAGCACTTAAAAACACATTTCAGTGCAAGGTGTATGATTTTAAATGCGATTTTAAGCTCCCTGTAATTAAATGTGTCCTGAGATGCTGTCTTAGTCCACAGTGCCCTGCTGGATCAGCTTGGAACCTACAAAGGGTCAAAAGGGATATAAATCCTCCTACAAAGCCTGGATTTCTAGACAAACATCTTCTTGTGAGACGTGGATCTCACACTACCACGAGTGCCTTAATGCTCTAAATGCAGAAGGAAAAATGTAAGGGAAAACTAGGACAACAGTAAAAAAAAGTCTTTGGGAAGTGACCTACTCTTTACAGAGTTTTTCAATTTTATCACAATACAAGCACAAAATAGCATTAAAAAAACTTCTCAATGTCACAAACCCTTGTTCCAGCAGTAATTATATCTCACTAGCTGGCTTTGGGCAAGTCACTAAGGCCGTGTTTGAAGGGCATCTGCAGGTCATGATTTTTCCATGGTCACTGAGCAGCTTGTTGAACTGCAGATTTGTGCTGGAGCTGATGTTCTGCACTTGTTAAAATCAAACCTGCACAGAAGTAGAAAAAATGTTGTCAAACCAGTGAAAAATCTCATCTGAGTATCTCCATTTTAAAAGGATGACAACGATATGATCTGTTGAGGTGGTATGAAGTTAAAACGGTCAATTTTTATAAGGCATTTCCCTTTACAACAGAAAGGCAACTGCTAGTACTTCAGTTGATAAAACCACTGAAAATCAGAGCTCAAATCTTTTTCAGCAGTCTTTTATTCTTGAAGATTTAGAAATTCACAGCTTCTTGTACTTAGAGTTATTTTGAAGGAGCTAAAAAGCAGAGTGATGAATATAATTTAACTGTGATTGGTGAAATTTCAAGAATGCTAAATCAGAATTGTATATAAAACCTTGATTAAGAAATTAATCTCTTATAAGCATTGCCTTCATACTAAAACCCAAGTAGCAAAATCTGAAGCTTTTTCATAAAGAAGCAGTAGCTGGCTTAAGAAAAAGTTCAGCTCCCTGATTTTATCAGTAATCCATGTGAGCAGCTTTCTTTCAGAGCTTTTTTTTTTTTTTTAAATACTAGAGTGAAGAGTTTGTTAAAGTTTTAATTCTTATATACTTTTCTGGGGTTTTTTTGTTTTGTTTTTTTTTTTGCCTTTTACCTAACTGCGGTTTCCAAATGAGCCTTTCATAGCAAATACTACCCGGTATTCGTTTAAAGGAAGATAAATGCAGCAAAATCTTTGTGTTGATACGCTTACGATTTATCAATTCATCAACCTCGTGACAGATAAAACTCACGGGCAATTCTCATGGCTACTTTTGAACTAGAGATGCCAAATTAACAAACTCAGGTGGAATTAGTCACGGTCATGAGTATTCACAGCAATGTTTGGATCAATTTCTACCTAAAGAGGCGATTATCAAATGTTAACTCTTTAGTGTGCATGTCTGCCCAAGAACAGAGAACTGGAAAAGGAAGATGTGTACATTGTGCATCACCAGGTGAGGTTGCAGTCACTGCAGTGACAGCCAGATGCTGTTTGTCCCCAGGACCCCCTGCATGGCACACCAGGCAGCCTCGGAGCCACCTCCCAGCCCCTCTCAAAAGCTGGAGCAACTTCAAGCCTTCATCTAATCTATATTTAGCTAAGATATTTTGCCCTGTCTCGGATCAGGATGCTCTGCCATGCCTCCTTCCTACACCACACCTCCCATGCTAGTGATCAAATGTAACTGGACCTGCTGTGCCTGTCCCGACTGTATTCTGTACAGACAGGACCCTTGTGGATAAACTAGCCACAGCTGCTTAAGGGCTGATGAAAAATGCCTCTGCAAAGCATTTAAAAAAAAAAAAAAAATACAGATTTAGCTTATGGGATATTTATTTTTACTGTCTTGATCTTTAGTATGCATCTTCAGAGAGTGTCCCTAAAATATTTTCCATTATTCTGCAACGTGAGTGAAAAGGGTAGTTGGAAATTTTATATTTTTCAGTCATCTGGGAGGAAGAGCTGGTTTTCATGGGGCTGGGGAGGGAAGATCCACGGTGAATAATGATTGAATACAGTGAAAACCTGAATTCACAGCACCTCCTTCCCATCTCTGGCAGTGGGTGCAGCCACGCTGCAGATGAGGATTCATGGTAATTCCATCAGCCAGAAAGTCAAACTGCTCAAAGTCTGTGCATGATTTTTAGGTGAGGCACAAGCCATTGAACTTCATGGTGCCTTCTTGCATATTAATCTGAATACTGCTCCAGCCATCAGCAAACCCAAGGAAAAGTAAATTTCACCCTGGAAAAGAGCTAATTAGATCACACACAGTAACTTTTAGTAAAAGCTATGAGATTTTTAATTGGAGTTGGGGCCAGTGAATTTTCAGATTTCAATTATCACCTTTGCTCATTTGGTAAGAATTGGGTTGATGTCATATAAGTATATGATGTTTGTGATTTCTAAGTTTATTATTATTATTATTATTATTATTATTATTATTATTATTATTATTATTATTTACTAATAGAATTTTTGTTAGATAACTAAGTAAACTATCTGCTGTAACTGAATAGTCAAGGGTGAGCAGATCAATGCTATTTTGCCTACGTTAGAAAAGGCAAAGATCTGCATTTCCATTGTTTTCCACTTCTAATGGAATGCAAATAGCAGGAATGCAAATACTAGGCATCACCACTGTACCACTGTAATCAGCTCGTGTTTCTGCTCTTTTGGTATTAAAAGACCAAGAGAACTTGATCTCTTAATATAAATTCAAGTGGGTTTTGCCTATAGAGATTGCTCAGCTTCTGAATCAGCAGGAAAATTGTGACCAGATTCTTTTTTCTCTTTCTTTGCATCACAGCAGTTAAAAAATCACCTTTCAGACACCTCCTTATTCCCCAGGCTATAAAATACTGTGAGGTTGCATAGGAGAGATTATATAATTCAAAAAGAAAAAAAAAGAAGAGGACAGAAGAGAAAGCGCACTGTTTGGAGGTTAGTGTTCTCACCTGTGCAGAATGAATTCATAAACTCCATCCAGTTCTTGCTCTTCTGATTGCATACAGATTTCACAGTCTCTAATGGCCCTGCCACGCCACCTAATGCAGTGCTCTATTGTTGGCTCTAGGAAATTATATTTGGGAGGTCTGGAGGTTCCAGACTGCTCCTACAGCAATAATAAAAGCCAAGTGCATCTTGGTTGGGTCTACTGTGGTGGCAGTGTGGCTGTGCCAGAGCTTGCCTGGAGCTCAGGTACCTAGCCACTGCTCAGGGGATATGATAGTGACACTAAAAGCCTTGTCTTCACTCTACTAGTCCCCTGATTCCTGTTTATCCTCCTGAGGGTGGAAGTCAGAGGTGAAAGGACTGAAACTTGAAATCTTTACTTTTTAAAGATGCCTTCACTACAGCCCCTGGATATCTCATTGGATCATTGCCTGTGTGACAACTTTTTTTTTTTTCCAAGAAATTTTCCTGTCTGTAAAATGGCAATGGAGCACCATAAAAATTATTTCAGCGCTGTAAACCTCTTCTGTAATTGTATAATGGTAAGTATTATTAGTATGCAAGGACCTGAAAAGGGGGCTGTTTTGTATAATCTAGGGCTACTCTGTTGTGTTTGTTTTGTTTGTGTATCTGGATCATAGCAATAAATGCAGCTTAGAGAGCAAACATTTGACAGCATATTTTGATGCTTAAAAACCCCACAGGTGTCTAGGTATATGCAGATGTGAAGGAATTAATGAAGTTTTTTAAATAACAGGGAAACCTTTCCGTTCAGAAGGACCGGCATCCGTACATTTAAATTTTATATATATGCATATCGCCACATTCTCTTTCAGGTAACCTCTGTGTGAGAGAAACTTCTGCTGATGTCAAAGGACCTGGAGGACATTTGCAGCTGATAGTGGTGCCTGTCGGGTGCTGTTGGGTTTGTCTCCCCAGCACCAGGCTGGCTTCCCTCACTGCTGCCACTGACCTTGCAAACAGCTCCGACAAAGGTCGGAATGGATTCATTGATCAGCCAGGCCAAGCATATGACAGTCTGTGCCTTAATTGAATCCCAAAAGGGGGCAGACTGGGTTTTTATTACAGAGGCCAGACGATAGCACTCATTAAAAGCTCCACAGACTGTGTGGTTTACTAATTAGTTTATTATACAGACACCTTGACGATGGGCAAAGTTGTCATTTTGCCCTTTATCGCACAGGGGATGTTGTTAAAAGTTTAATCAGCTAACACTGACCAACTTAGCTTGGCAGGCTGTGGACAGTCATTACCGAGGTCACCCCTGCTGTAGCAATTCTGACAGGGTCACAGCATGAATCTCCAATAAAAAGCACGTTACATAAGGTAAGAGTGCACCTGAAAGGGAACCAGGAGAAGAGATGTGCTCAGTGGGGAGTGGGAAACAGATGGACTGTTAGGACAAGTGAAGCCTGTTACGGTTTCTCTTTGCTTACATTGTTTAACATATGCTTTTTGGAAATATGGGGAGCTCTGAGCTATTGCTGTGATATGTTCATTAGAGCACAAGGTAGCCTGGACCAAGCAGTGTGTGAACAGGCACTAAGTGGCTCTGCTCTCACAAAAGCAGGGATGATTTTGCTAGTTAAGCAAAGCCTAACACCCAGGTAATGTGCGGATCCAGAGTGATTACAGAACTCGCACTGAGAAGGCTGAAAATCGAGACAGCACAGGCTGACCTGCAATGCTGCTTTTCTTTCCATTCCAGATTCTTCCTTCCTTCCAGAAGGGCCTGATGGCAGACCTCACTGCTGTCTGCAGCTTCCTTGTCCAGGGGAGAGGAGAGGCAGGCTCTGAACTCTTCACTAGTGACCAAGTGACTTGAGAAAACAGCATGAGGCTGAGCCAGGGGAGAAGGTTAGGCTGGATAACAGCAAAAGGTTCTTTTCACCCAGAGGATGGCTGGGCACTGGAACAGGCTCCCCAGGGAAGTGGTCACAGCCCCAAGCCTGACAGAGTGCAAGAATATGGTAATTCTCGGGGTGTTCTGTGCATGCCAGGAGTTGGGCTTTGATGGTCTTTGTCAATCCCTTCCAATTTAGGAGATTCTATGATTCTGCATTCTGGGTAATTTGTTAATGTACCTTTAGCATCTTTATTCTCTGCAGGTGTGGGAATGTGCTACAGCTCAGAGAAACTTTTCATAAGGTTACCTTTACTTAGTTTTACTGCAGTGACATCTGGAAGTCCCAGCAGTGTTCAGGGCCTATTAATACCCAGTCTTACAAAAAGAAATATCCTCTACCAACACACAGAGTGTAATTAGATAGATTAAGGATGGTGTAAAAAAAATCGAGGAAAAATGATTAAGGTTCCTGATCTTCTCTTCAGAGTCTGTTTGATTGAAACATACTACAACTTGATATTTTTTTTTCTTAGGAACCTAGTTAAAAATAAAAACAGCTTGATCTGCCTGTCAGCCACACCTATGAGGTAACTTCAGTCAAATCTTGGACTGGATAGGGGTCGTAGTTCCTTCAGGGGGTCTTAATTCTTTCAGGTCCTCTGGCAGTTGGTATTTTCCACAAATGTTGGTAGAAGAGAATGATTTTAAATTATTCCCTTGAGGGGAAAGCAGGGAGCACAGCAGTCATCCCTGCTCTTTCATCTCAGCTGGCTGGCAGATCAATCAGCCAGGGTGCCCAATGTACCAGGTCAGCCACGGCACGTGCTGTCTCTTGTTCAGCCACAAAGGAACTCAGGTAGGGGACACACAGAGCGGATGGAGATTCTGTGGTAGAACACACCAAGAAGAGCTTATCTGAGGGCAGGATGGGGAAAAATCATCCCTTCATGAGGAAGGACTGGGAAAGTTGGATGACATTACCAAATAAGTTTAGAGCAGACTCTTAAGAGCGGGCTGGAAAGAAAAAGAATTTGTTGAGGTCGGTACCTGTAGAGGATGTGGGGCAAAATTCCAGATAAAATGAGATTTTGTTAATTTGTGTACAAATAATGGAACAAATAATTTTTTTGGGGGTGTAGAGCAGTGTAACAAGAAAAGAAAATCACTTGTCAGTCCTGAAGAGGATCTTGACAGAAACAAAGTAGATATGATCCCACACAGAATCTCCTGAGACCGAGTTTCATTTTGCAGAGACAAGAGTACACCCTCACATTTCCAACAGGACTAGAAATAGCCTCAGATTGTTCCAGGAAAGGTTCAGTTGGATATCAGGAAGAATTTCTTCACTGAAAGAGTTTCCAGGCATTGGATTTCTCATTTCAAACGTTATTCACAATCAGCAGCTGTAATTCCAGAGTTTCAGTTCCAAAACCAGAAAAATGTATTAGATATATGGAATATGTTATTGTCTGGGAGCTGGAGGAGTATATGAGATATATTGGATTTGGTTTACTCATATTTTTGATTTTTTTGTTTAGACATAGCTGAAATTATGGCTTTGGAGAACAAAATGGAGGATTGAGTCATTGGCTGTAACAGAAACTTTCACATGGAATATCCTTGCATGTTTTTTGAGACGTGTTTCTTCCAGCCATATTACACTGAGAATTGCATCTCACACAGAATGGAGCTGGAAAGGTAGGAAGCCAATTCTCTTGTTTCACTTTGACTTTTTTTTTCTGCTACAAATGTCCAGTGCATCCAGTTTGGTCCATCACCATGAATGGGAGAGTCTAAGTCAATTGTGTTATATCCAGCATAACTGAAGGACTGTTCCAGCCTTGTGTAACACAAAATGTGACCTTGAAACAGACCACAGGAGTAAACTATGGTCCTGCTTGTCCTATGCCCAGGGCAAGAGTTTTTCCAGACCACTTGGTTGCTTTTTCCAGCCCAGAGATCTTGGTTCCTCTGCCAAGAAAATGAGTCCTGACACAGGAGAACTCACACACCTGAAAATCTCATGCTGTTCTGGAGCTGAGGCATGGAGATGGGCCCAGAAGGCTGGTTTCAGCATCACATTCCCAAATAAATGCATGCATGCAGGTGAAATGCAACCTGGTGTGCCTCAGTGCCCACTATTCATTTTCATTTGAACATTAGCATAAGGTGCAGTGGCAGCAGATTTGTATCTGTCATCAGAGGGAGTAAAGATCAATGAGTGTGTGCTTACAATATGTCCCATGGCAGGGTGTGCAGTGAGGGGACCATGAGAGGAGCCAGCCCCGTGACAAACACAGCAGATGCGCCTCTCAATGCTGAGGGCAAGGACAGAAAAAGAGCACTGGGCAGACCCCTCAGCTTGCTTCCCACAGCAGAGTTCCCTTACCCTCAGTTTTTACAAGCTGGGTTGGGCCTGTGCCTCTTGTTCAAAACATGAATCCATTCCCATTTCCCACTCTGGAATCTGGCTGGAATATATTGCAACACGGGGCGAGCAGTGGGTCGTGGGTCGTGTAGGATGGAGGTAGCATTGCTAGTTAACATGTCTTGGTAGTCACCCCAGGAGTCTTCTCACAGTGACAGATTGCTCTGTTACAACTGCACAGGCAAATGCTCCATCATTAACTCACTTCAAAAAAAAAAAAAAGCTGCCTTAACTGTGAAACTAAAAGACTCCAACTTTTCCTTTTGCTGTAGCTCCCTCAGGCAATGGAGGAATTTGCGATGTGTGTCAATGAGACATTTGAAATCTCACACATTTAAATCGTCCCGACTTCAACAGCATTTTAAATACACTGAAACCAGCAGCATTTCTAAATTCAAACAGTTACCAGTTTCCTTCCCACAAGCTTGCTCCTATGAGCCTCAAAGGCAGTAGAAAATGTTATTATGCGAACAAAGCATCTCTCTGTAACTGAATTAAATATAAATCCATTAAAAAGAGAGAGATAATATAGTAATTAATACTTTGTACTACTATATTACCTTCCTATTGCAGTCTAAAGGTATTAATTCAGCCTTAGCACACCATTTCTTTTCCCATTTTAAAAATAGAAAAATTGAGGCACAAAGGGGAAAAGCGATACAACTGAAGGCACAAGGCAAATCAGTATCAGGGCAGGCATAAAATCCTGGAAATCTGGTTCTAAGTGCTGCCTCCACCATTCCAGCACCAACTTTCCCACAAGGCAATGCCGCAATGGATGAGTGGTTCCACCAGCAGGGTTATCTGAAAGTGAAAATCAGCAGTGAACCCTCAGTCCCCACATCTCAGCCTCAGAGAGACATACACGGCTCAGTGGAGGGAAAACTCCAATCAACCACATAAATCCAGTGGTGGGCAAATTCCAGTGACTTCCCCACACCTTGTGTGGCATTTCTGAGTCTGCATTAAGAAAATCCCGTAATCCTATCCTCCAGCCTTTCACCATGTGAGTGGGTGAGGAGCTCCCATTAAGTTCAGCAGTGTGAGACTGCAATTAAACAGCGATTAAGGGTGGCACAATGCAGCCCACTGGAGGGATGAGCTGTGTCCCGGCTAACACGATCAGCAAACAAACTTCTTTTGAAGTGCTTAGACACAGTGCAGTTAGGAGAAGCACCCAGCACGAGGAATTACCACTCTGCCCTCACACAGACATAAATCCAGGCTGGAGATGGATAGACCTGTTTATCCTCCAGAGGGATTTTACATGGCACTAGCCAGGCTGCCCACAACGCAAAATCAGGCCTTTAATGATGGCTCGTGAGAGCTCGGAATGACAAAGCTTTTTGTTAATCGTCCGTTCCTCATCAGTCTCTTAATAGATCCATAGATGAATAAATACCCCAAGGAAATTGCTACTTTAAAAAAGGAAAAAAAAAAAAAAATTGGGTACCACTTTGAATATTGACAGACACAAGGGTTGCCTTTTAACTCTGGAGTCATTCAACTTTTGTTGGAGTGTTACATAAAAGCTTTTAATTTACCGAGTACCTTTTTGTGAGTCGAGGGGATCATTTGTGACTAATGAAGAGCAAAGAACATTTTAATAATAGTGACAACTGGCTTTGATATTAATATTGTCTCAAAAAAATTCTCTTTTGAAGTCTCTGAGATTAGGAAAACCCTTTATATTTTATCCAACCGTGTTAATAAAATTGGCTTGCCTACATAATGCTCTCTCCAAAGCAAAAGTAATTTTCCCCCATTTAGTTCCCCATGCTGTCCTGTGGATATTTTTATATGCATTTTTTTCTCATTTGTCAATTTTCTGTCCACCAACATTTTTAATTTTTTTATTAGTTTTCAGAAATCATATTTAAATGAAAACCCAAGTGTAATGCTCTATTTCTTACAAGAACTTGAACATATTTCATATCCTTAGAAATAGAAGCCTTTTGTATGCCATAAATATTTCTTGATACTTTTTTAGGGGGTAAGTAGGATGGTAGGGGTGCTGAATGGAAGCCTTCTTCAGGAAAGTATTGATTTTGTAGAAATTATGACAACAGAAGAGAAGGAAAACATTAATCTATTTCAGTTTTAAGGGTGTTGTTCTATGAACAGTGCTATATAGATGTTACTTGTGTGTGATAGACCCTTAGATCATGTCATTTATTCAGGTGGTCATGGATTTGACCAAAGCTAAGGGTAGGTTACTTCAATTTTGTTTGTGAATTCTGAATCCCTACAAACTTTATTAGATCTCACAGGCTTGTTAAAGTCGTAGTGAAACAGGACATGTTTCTGAAGGGATAGACACCTCAATCTTTAGTCCCACTAAAGAGGATCAGCTACAAAAAAGTAACGTGGAAAAAGTGTCCCTAACAAGTGTTGAAAACAGTAGAAAAAAACGCAGTTTCTCTTGGGTCTAACTTCTGTCCTCACTTAGTCTTTCATTTTTGAAATTAAACCCTACTCAATTTTCCAGTAGTTTTCAGAAAAGGTTACAAGTTAAAGCAATACACTTGTCTGAGACTTTTGTTGAACCAGGACTGCATATGATGTATCGCAAGTCATGAATCATTCGAAGCATAAACCAGAAAAAAATTCCTCTTCTTTTTCTTTTTTTTTTTTTTCTCCTACTGACCATAATGTATTCCCTCCAGCTCTTCCTTAATTAGGAAGTTAAGACCAGTAATTCATCTCCAGTTGGTTCCTTGAAGCAGAAGCAGCAGTAGGGACATTAGCATAGGCTGAGCTCCAGACATTTTGCAATGTGCTCTAACCCTGTTGAGGAGATGGCCATCAGTCCCAAAAAACGATGCTGTCACTCTTCAACCGAGTGACACATTCCCAACAGCAGATGACTGAGCAGTCTGATCAGGCTACAAGCACAAAACAAAACAAATCTACAGTCTTATGCAGATTTAAGAAGGAATCAGCCTTGATAAGTCCTTAATACGGCTCAGCTTTGTTATACCCAGTGAGGAACAGAAGAGGGTGAACCATTCCTCTCTCTCCTTGGGGAGATGTTTCAGGATGTTCTGACCAGATCCAAGTCCAGTTTCCTATTTTGCCTTTAACAATTTTTTGTTAGAGGCGAGCCTGCAAGCTTTGTCCTACCTTCCGAAACTCCAGACACGTGATAAATACCTGTAATTCTGACAGAGAGAGAAGTTTGCTAGAACACAGGCAATGTTTATGGGCAAGTTTCTAACACAGGGCTGGTGGTCCTGGGCTGCTGACTCAGCCTTCCCTGTCCATGTAGGGATGCTGTTGCCAGAGCAAAGATAACCGGGGAGGTTACGAGGGGCCACGGAGCCCCTGTGATCTGCAGGAGCCAGAGCGCCCGCAGAGACTCATTCACTTCCTCAAAGCCAGAGGAAGAAAGGACCCCGGCCAGAGAGAGGGAACCTTTTATGGGAGTTTCTGCAGTGCTTCATTTTGAGTGGCTGTATGGTAACCAGAGCTGGGTGACTGTATAATAAGGCTCACCAGCTCTCTGACAGAAACTTTCATAAAGGAAAAAGTTACTGATGAAAGTGAAGGGGATTTTGTGTGCGTGCGCTTCTGGTGCGGCTCGAGGTTTCATCTGGATTTCAATGCCTGTGAAATAAGGGACAACAGGGGAGCAGGCCACAAACCCTAACTCCCTGTGCTCTCTTCCTGAAAGGGAAGGAAGAGCATCAAAGGGAATGAGAGTGACAGACTCTAACTGAAAGGCATTCTATATTCTCGCTTTAGGTCACAGCCATGGCTGGCAACACAGAGCAAAGTCTGTCTAATTTAACATTTATGAACTCCTCGTTTCCAGGGTGCAGTCTTAAGTGGGCCAGGAAATTTAGGGTGATAAAGCAAAGTTACACTCATGGTTATTTGGTTTTCACCTTTGGCAATTTTAGAATTTTCCGTGTGTCGGATGACTATTTTAGATCCTTTCCCTTCTCTTCCTTAACCCCTCTTCTTCTCTGTTCATCAGGCTGAAAAAGTGAAAGCCCTTCCATGTCACCAGGTTTACCCCAACACTTTTACATGCCTTCTTCCTTTGTTCATAACATATATGAAAAAAATTGCAATATTCACATGAATGTAGAGAAACAATCAATGAAGTGTGTATAAATTGCTCCCACCAAATACAGAGGGGAACCTTGCCTATCTGATGTTTCTGATTGGTGTTAAATTCACTTTTGCATAGGAATCAATAGATGAGAAAGTGAAAAAAGGAACATATGTAAAGTATTTATTATAATAGGTTGGGAACAACATGGCACGGAACTATAATTACTGTATTTTCAGTTCAATGAAAAAAGAACAAGGTAACTTCTTCCCAAGATTTTAATAATTTTACAGATGTTGAAAGATGTTTTTAAATAGCTTTCAAACTATTTCATCTTCCTGCTAATTTGATTTTTCAATTGCTCAGTGCAAAATTTAGTAGATATATATTTATATAGATGCGTGCCCATACAGTATAGGAAAAATATTAAACTACACCCCATGTCTTTGGTTGCTTTGTTGGAATATGTTTTGGATAGATTCTGCTAATTTTGAGTCTACCCAGTAGAATCTCCCATTAGTTACCTTATTAACTACTGGATTACATAAAAGATGATAAAGATGGTGTTGAATTCCCAAGGGCTTTTTTCTCTTCATTTAAAAGAAAAAAAAGTTCAGTTCTCCACCACAAAGAAATGAGACTCATATAAGCAAAGAATAAATTAGAGATTACTTTGAAAAATATGAACTTTTTCTATTATTTCTGGATGTCCTGAAATATTCTAGAACGGGTGAGTAGGAAAATGAGAGAATGATTGGAAATCTAGAACACAGGAAATGGGGGAATGCAGTATCTGATTTTTAAACAGGGGAGGATTGCAGATAAAGAAATTCTAGGCCAAATAGATAAGGAGCAATACTCAACTCACCTGTAAGCAAAGGATGTAAAAGTGATAAGTAACAACTGACAGATACATCAGACTAAGCTGTCAAACCAATCACTTTCCCTTCAACAGCAGGGTAACAGCATTCATAGAATGAAATAGTTGTGAGTCACCATCTGATTCTGACATGATTTGAAAGATGTTACCATAAATAAACCAAGAAAATGCAAAATGGGCAAGCGTTGTACGCACATCCAGTTAGAAAACTGAATTAAAAGGAAAGAAAAAAAAACTATTCTAAATGGGTTTCTGTTACACTGGAGCAATGCAGAAAAGGAGCAGTCATACTTCAACCTCTCCTGGGTTTGGTATTATTCCCTATTTTAAGTAATGAAGAATGGAATTAAGCATGTTTCTTCATTTTTGTGGATTATGTCCAATTGGGACAACTCTTGAGCACCCTGAAGATTAGAATTCAAAACTGTTTTAGCAAATTAGAATCATAATCTGGGAAAATAAGAGGCCAAGAAGCTATGCTTAATTTTATTCTCCCTGACCAAACTCATGACTTCTGCACAAATATAAGATGAAGAAGGGCACAGTAGATTTGCCAGAAATTATTTTGGGGTTATAAGGGAAAATAATTTGTACATAAATGAATAATTTTAACCACTTGTACCACCAGGTATAAAAAGAAGCATCACATATAAACCCCAGCAAGTAATATTTTCAATTTTCTGGTAAAGCCCTCAACTCTGATCTCCTGTTCAAGTTACTACATTTTAAGAGAGATGTGAAGAAAGCAGGAGCAGTCCACAGGAAGATGATAAATATGATCAAAGGCCTATAGAAAAATGTCTTACAAGCAAATTTGAGAGGACTGGGCTTGTTTAGTCTGAGGATCAGAAAACTGAGGGGAGATGTAATAGCAGTTTTCAAATTAGTTGATTCCTGTGAAGTGAATGGCAGTAAGTGAAATTCTATTTACAGTGAAAATAGAAGGGGGAGGATGCTGTGGGCTGTTACATGGAATATCAGAGTCCCTTTCTGTCTGATTTTCCATCTCAGATGAAGGAAAGAATTTCCTCCCCCTTTTTACCACTGTCTTTCTAAATTAAAATAATTCCATAGATTTAAGTCCCTGAGCCTAAATCGGTATTTAGGCAAATGTTAAATGTAAGACTTTTTTTAAAAAAAGCAGTCTGGTCTCTGTTCATTAGAGACTTAAGCATATGGCTGAGTTTAAGCCATTCAAATACTTTAACTATGCAAGTGATTGAAGTTGGATGCTGTTTGTTACATGTATCTGAAATTAATCTGAATTTAGACTAATATATATGTACTTTGCCAACTTAGTTCCTCTATTACTTAGAAATTTATACATATTCAAATTGAAATTTGATGCTGATGAACCAAGGTCTCCAATTTCTGAACATCTATGTCACAGACCTTCGTTTCTTCCCCTCTTTCCTTGCTGGCTGGGGGGTCTATACATCAGGAATTTGTGTTCTGACCTTATAGTTTGAAAGGTATTGAGTGCTTTAGCCTCCAGTATTGAAATCATTGGATGTCTGCTGCTGACTCAGATGGAAGCAAGGTTAAGCCTGTAAATAGTAACACTATTGAAAATCACTTTTTTAACTGCAATTTCCTAACAGCCAGGCTGGTTTTATCCAATCTCTGTCCTAAAATCCTGCATGAGGGCTTGTACACCCTCACAGCCATTAACAGGGGATTGGAAAAGCAGCCAGCCCTGTTTGTCCAAGTTTGAGGAGGACACTCCTGAGCATGTAGCTATTAAAATAGTAATTTCACTATTACTCTGCAATCCTGGAAGGAACTGCAGACCTTCATTCACACTGCACACCTGCAGGTTGTCACAGTTTTTTTCTGTGAAAAACCCCACAGGTATGTCACTGTTAATCCACTGTTAATCCATTCCTCCCTCAGTGGGAAGGTGGTTTCTCATTCCAAGCATTAGGAATTGTGTGGAACATCTGATCCTACAGAGCTACAGACAGGTCAAAGGCCAAAAGGTGACATCTGACTGTAGACCATGAGGGGTTAAACTGTGCAAGCTGGGTGCATGAAGTTGTACTTAGCTCCATAAATCCCTTTTGCTAGTCAATCCCAAAGAGAACTGAGTAGAAAGTTCTTGGAAGCCACTTATAATTAAGACTTTTAATGGATTTTTTTTTTAAATCTTTAACTTTGTAAAACCTAATGCTAAATTACTGCATATACTAAAATACAAGAGTGGGTTAAAATATCGTTCTCTACTTGGGGTAAAAGATAATTTTTCCATTTAAAAAAATCTGTTAAATATATATATATATATAATATGGCCTTCCTATTTATTTGGTTTTACTTTATTTTATTTTTACGTAAGTGTCTTTCTAATGTTAATTCAAAATATTTTTATTGTTTTCCCAGCTGAGGACTGTTTTTTGAGCAAAAGCACACTGTGACACTGTCAAACTAACATAACATGGAACTTGTCCGTGGCATAAAAACACAGTGTGTATTAATCAACAAGTAAAACTTGTTGCTCTTTGCCATTTAGGCAAAATCAGCTTTGCTGCTGCAAATACAGTGATGAAAAATGGTCAGATCCTGATGTGATATGACTCAGCTTTGCTTCAGCTGTTTCACAAGAGTTGATGCAGTTTGTACCTTCTGCAGTCACTAACCAGTATGGGAAACTACTTTTAAGAAGCTCTGGCCTGCACTGCTCAGGGTAATGTTATACAAAGGCTCATGCTGTACACGTAAAACCACTTGAAATATACCCAACAAATAGGAAAAAATCTCTCCCAGACTCCACAGATGTCCGAGTAAATTGTGCAGTGTGAGGCTCAGGTGAAATCCTGGCTCTTGGGTTCCACCTGCCTGCAGCTGCCCTGCCCAAACCACTTTTGGGAGCAACATTTTGGTGACGTGTTGTGGAGAATCAGAGGCTGAAATGAGCACCTCAGTGTGATGTCTGAGGATCTACAGTGAGTTCACCACTGCCCCTCGTAGCCATGCACTTCACAGGCTCAGCTTACACGCTCATTTTCACACAGAACAGTATCATAGAACAATCATAATAAGAGCTTTTGAGGAAACTATTTGCAAACAAATCTGCCACACTTCTACTTCAGCTTTCTCTTTATTGTGCTGAATTTTCCTCCCTGGAGCAGGTGATTCTGTTGGGAAAGAACACGAGTTTAATTTCTTGCTTTGTTTTCATCTCTTCTCTTTAAAGAAATTCCTGTTAATTGGACTTTTTTTCCCTTTCTCTCATCTGGTAAAACAGCTAAAGCCTGGAACTGAACATCAGTAAATTCAAACATAGTTATGAATAACTGGTGGTAGCATTGCACAGTGGTTTCCCAAGGTATTCCATAATAGAAACAAACATGCTCTTGCAGTACAATATTAAGACATACAGCATTTCAGCACTTTCTGTGCTTCCAACAATTAAATTACAGTCTACCCTGTGCTGGGCTTCAGGAGGAGGAGCACAATTCTGTTCCCATACGACTCTGTGGAGTTTTAAACCTAGTTATTTTATTAACTAAAGGCTCTCTTGGGAAAGCCAACTAAAATTATCATATCCTCTCACACACATAATGTAATTAAGGCTCCTATATGAAAAGGTACTTAAGCACATGCTTTACTTTAAGCACAAAGGTGGAGGTCTTGATTCAATGAGGATTACTGCTGGGTTTAAAATTAAGTGCACACGTAAGCGCTTTGTACTGAGGTTCCTATCATCAGAATAGCCAGAGAGCTATCAGGAGATAAGTTTTGCCTTGTTATCCAGAATTAAAATGGATGAGCTACCACACTTTTCCCCCCTCAAGTTACTCTTGATGCCTACTCAGAACTTTCTGCACAGCAAAACCTGCAGGAGCTCTGAGGTCTCACCTCCATTAAAATAAAGCAAAGCAAACAAACAAAAAGGTTTCTTTTGGGTTTCTATGGGCACCATATCCTTATTTCCTTGGTTTAGGCCTTTGATTGGAGTAGCATTGGTTGCAAAGTAATTTTAATTACACTACACGTTGTCACTGATTTTCTTACATGGCTGTCCTAAATGAACAGTCAGAGGGAGGCGTGGAATAATTGCTTTGATAATTTCTTTGATAATAATAATTCCTCAGTACACTTTTTGTTTTTCTCCTATGACCATTGTATGGTCATCACTGAGCTTTGAGACTGGAAGTGGTAATAACTCCCAGAATACTTCTGTGTCTACCTGCATTTGACTTCTACATGCAGTGGTGCAGTGTTTCTGCTCCAAACTTCAGTCGTGGCCTGAAAACATCAGAGAAAACCTCAAATTGGGGCCAAAGAAGGTAAAAGGAATGGAGTAGCTTCTCTAAGTGACCCATTCCAGATTTGAGCTCTCCTATTGCAAGAATAATATTACCTACAGTGTAACACTGCATCCTCGTGCTTTTATCCTCCTGCAGCAGGGCAGAGAGCACACATCCATGCTCTCCTACAATAAACACACAGACACAGATGCTCTAAACTTCTCAAGTGCTTGTGGTTGTGGCAGGCCTGGCCTTCCTTTGATTGCTTTGACAAATTCAGGGAAATTAAGTAACACATGACGTTAAGTTCCTTAGCAAATTTCTTTTATTTTTACTTTTTTTTTTTTTTTTTTAAAGTTAATCGTGGCCTGCTGAGATAAGAGAGGGCAGAAAGGTCAGCATACTGTGGCTCCCCTATGCTGCAAAGGAAAATTCTGGAGATTGAGTCAACATTAGCTAGATATTGCTTTCTATATTTTATATACATATAAATATGTTTATAAATGCTGTTTATATTTGCTGTCAAATGCCATGAAATGCCTGTAAGGCAGGCAACATTCCTTCCCTGAACATACCTGTAAGTGTCTGAGGGGTACTGGAAGTTTTGCCATTTCTGGTCATTCTCTGAAAGGTACCAAAAAGAAATTTCTGTCTGCTCAAATTTGTATCTGTCCAAATCTCCTGATGGTGGTGAGCTGGGGATGCTGCTGCTCACGTTTCACTCTCCCTTTAGACAAATCTCTGTTTGTTTGGGCTGCCAGAATCTCAAATTCCCAATCACTAATTTCACACAGACAACGTTGAACAACCAACCACCTTATCTTTTGTGCCTTTTCATCCACCTGCTTCTTCTTCCCCCGTACTCTTCCTTTCAGTCCTGAATGTATCTTTTCCTCTGCTGGCTGTCAAACGTGTCTTATACTCCAGCTGAAGGAGGAAATCCCTTAAGCCACGGTGCCACATGTTCCATGCAATCAAAAGGAGTTTGTCTTGTGTTAATCTAGGTGTGCTAGATCCTATGCACCTGGGAGGAGCGTGTGGATGTGCCACATTGAGAAACCATACATTGCTTATCTCTGAGCTGTAGCACAGAGAAATAAACAGCCATATGGCAAATGAACTTCGCTTTTTTATTACTTTGTTTTATTTGTTTCAAAACGGCGCAGCGCCACAAATCCAGAATGTTAACAATGCTCCATCTGGAAAGTGGAGGAGGTTTTGCTGCTTTGCCATCCCAGTATTTTGGCTCTCCCGAAAATCTTGAGTTGCTCTCCCTGCCTCCCTGCCTTGCACCTCAGGGATTTGCCATAGCCAGGGAGGTCAGTGAGAACAGAGCATCTCCCTTTTGTCTTTGCTGGGCTCATTAAAGACCCAGATGCACAGTGCAATACTTTTGGTATGAAATAAAGGGAATGAGCTAAACCTATAGTTTGATGATGTCCTTACTCCATGATTTCTCCTTCTTTTAAAAGAGAATGGAGTAATTTCTGGTTCTGTCAATCTCTGGCTGAAAGTCAGTAACCAGATCTATGTCTTTGTTATTCCAGTGAAAAATGGAATTCATACCACTGTAAATAAGAAGTGATTATTATTATTATGGTATGCAACTATCATTTGCCACTCTTCCTATATTGAAATGCATATATATAGCTATATAACCAGACCTCCAAGGAACCCCTATGTATAATTTAACGACTTCTGGGCTACCATTCACTTTCCTACTGCTTCTTTCCATATCAGAATAACTATTTACATTCTAAATCGCATAAAATAAACTACTCTTAGCCTGGATTTGTAACATTATAGTTGTATGTGTTTACATGTGCCCATATTTTCAGGGTCTTTAGGTCTTTTCACCCACTTCATTCCTCAAGCAACCAGACGTGTGAGTGAGTATATTAAAAACTTCTATAGTCGTGAACAATGCAGTTCTAATTATAGGGAAGTGCCACACTGTAGTCAATCTCTCAGCAGTTCTAATTATAAGACATCATCAGGTTAAATTAATAAATAATGAAAGTTAATTTAGAAGAACTTCTGCAAAAATGTAAATGACATTTTTACATACAAGTAGAATTTGTAGTTAAACTGAAGAACGTCATGCAATAACTTCATAGTTGCATGCACAAGTCTGCGAATCCTTTGCTTTGATCTTTTCCCTCAGATGTACTGGCAGATCGTGTAGGCTGTCAAATGGACACGGTAATTATGCATTTACAAAATTTTCTGTGCTTAGTAACAGATATAAACTCAAATCAAACCATACCAAAATCTCTTTGAGACATGGGCAGAAATGCTTTGCCCTTTACTTGTGAAATTATTCTTCCTGGTCACCTCTTGACCATTTGATTTTTCTCTATTTTAAGTCCTGTGTACCTTAATCATACAAAAGAGACTTAAGGTCTTCTCATGGTGAAAGCAAACCATCAAAATATGAAAATTTTTACGCATTTTTTCCACCTCCCATAAAAAGTTTAGATGGTTTTCTCTATTCTTGACTTGTACGCTCCCAAAAATCAACATACTGTTTTATTTTCTCTCTTTGTAATGCTTTTATGAAAGACAAAATGCCTATACAGACAAGATTCTCTGATGTGTGATTAGTTAATGATTTCATTTTTGTTTTTATGGAGTTTGCCTCCTATTAGATAGATTCCTGAATCCAGATCCTAGAAGGCAAAAGTAAGATGTTCAAAAGTGACTAATGATCTAGGGAACCTGAAATATTGCCTCTCAGACTTTACTTTGAAAAGTTCTTGTATTTATTTGGTGTCTCTCAAACCAAGTATTCACTTCTCAAGCTTCTGGTCAAATGGGTAAAATAGGTCCCCATTTGTAGATCGGTGTTGAACAGGAGCCTTGACTTTGATTTCATACAAACAGGCATCAAAAAACCCAACATTTCACTTATGAGGGAAACAAGACTTCAAGCTGCAAAAATTCCTTAACTTCCATTTGCTGCAGCTTTTCCTGGGACCCATACTGATACTATTACAGCCGTCAGCAGCACAGGATATGAGCTTGGAGTTGATCACAGCCTCAGAAGTGTCCAACAGTTTAATATCAAAGCATTGAATGATAGGAATTTGTTCCTTATTTTTCTCTTTAGAAGTTATGAGAGGAATAAGGGTGAAACAATTGAAAAAAAAATAAAGTATACCCTTGTCTTTCTCACTTAGCAGAGGACAGTCTTGAAAAATAGGTGTCTGTTGAATGACTTTTTCTGAATATGGCGCTTTTTGTGCCTGAGAATTCCCGTGCTAATGACAGTGAAATGGAGTAGCCATAAGGAAATAAGTGCATTTATCTTCATCTCAATTTTATCTCCTCTTGAGTATTCCTAAGGCTCAGCATCTCAAATCATGACAGATAGACTCTGCAACTGTTTACTGCTGTTGTCAACTCCATCACTGCGGTGAGATCAAAGCGGTCTTTTAGTTCCATATAAACACTTACTGTTCTAACATATTTTACAGAGATAAAAAAGAGGCTCCACCACCAGCCTTACTCGGCTCTGCCAGTGCCTTCCCTCTTACAGTCATAACTGGAGGAGTTTTTTTTTTTTTCCACCAAGCAACTTTCTGATTCCCACGGGTACCATGTCACACCTCTCCTTTGGTTCTTACAGGTCCAGCTGCTTCCAGAATAGGACATTAAATTTAAAGACTTGGTGAGCTCACAGGGAAATCTTTTGTCCCAGTTTTGAAAAATAGGTGGTTCCAAATAGCAGCAGCTGAAAAAGAAAAGAACAAATTTTTACTTCATTATGACTGCATTCTCTTAAACAATTCCGCGATTTCCATGGGACCTAATTTAGAGTTCCTCAATATTTTGAAGTGACTATAGTAAACAGGCAGCAATAAAAAATTCATTAATCACATACACTGGTAATTTGCATTAAAGGTGAAGGATGCCTGGCTGACTCATTGTAAATTAACTGCAAGATTATCAAAAAAATTGCTGTGTCTAAATTAATGCATAAACCAAGGTGGAGATGAGATGGAAGAGGAAGCAGAGAATGGTAAAAAGATATTTTCTTGATCAATTACTTATTATTATTATTATTATTATTATTATTATTATTATTACATACTTTCACTCTCAGATTTTCAAGACTTCAGCCTATTCATTACTATTCTCTCTCTTCTGCAGATACAGACACATATATAGACATTTTTACATGTACATAGAGTTGTTGAGTGTTTTTAAGACTAGGGACTTTGTAAGAGATTTGAATTCTACCTGTTGAGATACATTTTTTTTTTAAATAGCTTGACTTTCAGAATCATCTTATAGGATTTCTTGGCATCACTCATGAGTGTAGGTTTCTGAAGGTTAAGGCTGTTAGCTCTGAACTCTTTTTGTCAGTTTTATTGAAGACAAAAATGGACCAAACACGGTGCAACGCAAAATGAGTTTGGTCCTAGCTTGCCAGCAGTCAACAGTCTTAGACCACAATTATCTTTCATGAAATTAACATATTAAAAAATATGTAAAAACAGTAAATTAAAAAAAATTAAAATTTTGTAATTTAGTTTATTTCTGCCTTACTGCTTGGAATAATTTTCCATTTCTCTCGCCCACACTGAATTCAAATTAATATTAATATCTGCTTCTTTGAAAGTTTTACAAAATTACTTTAATACACATTAGGTATCAGGTGCACGTATTTTTTTTTTCTTTTGATCTAATAATCATTGAAGATTAAAGCAGTGACAGCAAATGGTAGCCTAGGTGTTAATTTATTTCTGGAGTGTGTGTGAGGGTATCTACACAGGTATGGAATGTAGCTTATTATCCAAACCTGGCAGGGGGAGCTATTACACTTCAGTAACATTTGTAAGCCCAGCTTGCTGAGAATGCAAGCCAGATAGTTTCCTACTCCTCTGAAAAACTAAAAGAGATGGTATAATCAAGGCAGACAATACCTAAATATGCTTTTCCTTCCTCATACATCTTCCCTTCATGCCCTTAAAGGAAGCCTGCTCTCTCTGAATGGAAATTCTCATTTAATTTCCAGTCTTGTGGTTCAACAAAATTAGAAGTGTGCTTTCCCAGTGTTGGTTACATGCACATGTGGCCTCAGAGCAGCAGGAAAAATCTCCTCTGTAATCTAGTCTGTACATTGCCTGGTTTATTTTATTTGGAATAAAAAGCTATAAAAAGCATAAAGTATTTGGAATATTTCTTTATGTGCCAAGATTTAGATATACATGAAAATTAAAAATTTAAAGGTAATTGGTAAATATTATGGGTTTTCCAAACACTGGGAAAGTTGGAATTTGAACTTTGGGAGCTAGGACTGCACTGAAAGCTTTGCAAGGTGGATCACATTTAACACACATTGTTCGTTCACGCAGGAATTGGTGCTGAGCTCTTTACAAAGATGGAAACCCAGCACAATTGCACTGGTGTCATATGCTTTTTGTGAGGGTAATTGAAAGTTGTGGATAGCAAAATCAGACAAATATTTGGGATTTTTATTTGACTTCCATTTCTCATATTTTAAACATTTTTGTTTTAAAGAGGGATCCAAAGAACATCAGAAATGAGAAGTGTTTACTGGGTAATGGGAAGCCCTGTTCATACACGGTGAATGGGAGAATTCACACTTTTTCACTCTAGAAGCATTAACAACCAATACTACTCTGATTCAGATGGGCCCTTCCAGGAAAACTCCATGCAAAACAGAAAATATATGAAGATGTTGTTTGTTCCCCCCAATGACCATCTCCAGTCTTTGATTTCTGTAATTTTTTTTTTTTACTAGCCAATCTTAGCAAAATTAACAATTAGAGCAAATTTTGTCTTGTGGCTGCTCACAAATATTATTTTCTTGTCTATAAATCATATTGCTTATCAACAGCACCTGATCAGAGTGCCTATCAAATGATGGCCAATATCTTCTTCCTCTTCCTGACAGCTGTTTAAGTTTAGAAAAGAGATTTGTTTGGTCCCACTAGAGGTGGGAGTGGATTGAAATCTCAAGACTGAAAAGTGAACCATATATCCTCTATAGGATTTGTACAGTCCTCTTGGAGCAGGACATGGAAAGCACAGCCCTGGAAAGCTTTCTCACATGCAAGTGTGTCTTCACAACCTCTTAGGCTGCAGAAACATCCTGCATCCCACATGCATCTCACCTGGCAAGAAAGTCATTGTATTGGAGCAAATCCTGCGGCAAATATGGGATTGAGGTAATTTTTTTCCATCACTTTCTCTATCTTTTTGCCTGAAGGGTTAAACATGAATTTGGTCTGGCTGTTCTTTACATCAGCAGAGCACAAGCAAACAGCTTTCCAAAAATTTTAATAGCAGACAGCTTGAGCCCATATACCTCCACAGGAGGTATTAACAGAACTCTCACCCTGTGCTTTCTGCTTCAGAGCTGCTTTGGAGCACAGGAAGAATTAGTCTGTAGCCTACCATGCACAGGCAACATTTAGAAGCATTTCCTCAAACTTGGAAAAGTTACTTTTATTTCAGAAGAAAGCAGAGATCAACACCTAATCCCTTGACCACAGGTGCCAGGACTTTAAGAAGAACAACAAATATCACAACAGTCCCAAAGAAAACAGTGAGAGCTGGCATTGCTGCTGTTGGAAATTTGAATTTGTGAACAAAGTTCAAGCGAGCTATTGGTTTCAGCCTCATTTTGCATTCAGGGCAATGTTGATTTTTGAGTGCTTCTGTGGTGTGACCTAAATCATTTTTATTCCACTAGTCAGGATGATTATACTTTTGATGCAGGCTGTAGACTTTGTGCCTCTGTACTCAGTTCTGTTTCTTTCCCTAAGACTCAGGCAAGAGGTTGGCATTCTCCAATTATCACAATTATTATTTGTATACAATAAACACAAAAAAATCTGTATGGTGCTATATGATGGCTGTACAAAGCCGAAAATCCAATTGCAAATTTGCATTCGGGTGAGACACACACATTTTAGACTCAGTGCTGCTCTGTTTTCCAACAACTTTGATTTAAAATAAAGTTAGGCCTATGTTAATAATGCTAAACCAGGGATCAGGAGAATTTGATGTTGTTACCAGTTCCGATATTAGCCTGAGAAGCAAACTTGTAGATGTCATTTTATTCCTTGGTACTTCTTTCTAGTCCAATTTTATTAGTTTAAAATGTAAATTGAAGATTACAGCTGACTAGAGGACAAGGATGTGTCTGTGGAGCTAAGAAACACAGTAAATTAAGATGTGGGTGTGCAAGTGAAGCATTTGTACAAAATTGTACCAAATATCTATAGACAAATTCCCATTTGAATTTGGGAATTCCAAGCCTAAATTACAGATATATATCTTACTATAAGTCTATTAACCTTTTTTTTTTCCTGTAATGAATAATAATAATGGCCTGTTGCTGTTGTTTGAGTAAAGTTTCCTGCATGTTGGGGATCCTTTGAATAAAAGGCTGCTTAAAAAATGTGATCGATATTGATTCCTGTTGAAAATACAGAGGGTTTGGATATGGGTTTTTCTACAACAGAGTCCCTGTTGTGCATGTTACTGCAAGACACAAAATATTGTTGACTGGAATATTATATGAAACAAGGAGCAAGGCTGTCAATAGAAGAGCTCAACAGTTTCTGCCGTTTTGCTCAGAGAAGTAACAGCTTCTTAAAAAGGCATTTTTTTTAAGTCTGAGTATTTCTTGGACCCACCCCACTTTCAGGCTAACCCTTAAATCTGGATCAGGTGAGCTAATGTAGCTTGACTCTTTCCTCAGCAGAGGGGCTGTTGGTTGCTGTGCTCTCTTCACTCCTGTGAGTACGCCAATTTTTTTATATTTCAGCTTTTTTATATCTAATGGAAAACACATCCTCTCAAAAGGGAAAAGATATAAAGTCAAATGCTCGAGAATTGGATTGATTTTGAAGTGCGAGGCCCCTTGAAAGTCATTTCTGGGAGAGGAAAGTTTCCTTTTGTGATGTTCATGTTGGGATGAAAAATTATGTTTGAGGCTTTGTAGGACAGCTGCTAAGACTGAGAGTCAGTTGAAACTAAGTAAAGAAGAAATAATGAGCAAAAAGTGGCATGAGCTCAAAACAGAGTAATTGTTTGTTTGCTGGGGAGGAGGGTGATGGTGTCACATTGAATTTACTCAGGCCAGCTTTCTAAGGAAAGAAATTCCGTGCTGCTGAGAGTAGAGTCCCTTCCCAGGGCAGAACATGATTCATGTTCAGTACCTCCAGCAAC
Organism: Brachypodius melanocephalos; assembly: GCA_013398615.1. Classification (NCBI taxonomy): domain Eukaryota; kingdom Metazoa; phylum Chordata; class Aves; order Passeriformes; family Pycnonotidae; genus Brachypodius; species Brachypodius melanocephalos. Next base: position 3,642,863 of record VZSR01001863.1, read on the forward strand.
CTGAAGTCTGAAGAGTTGGGATTTAATAAACCAGTAAGAGAAGAAACTGTAATATTCAAAAGTGATTAGGATGGCAGCAGGATTGCAGGAGAGAAAAACTCAAGGGAGGGACAGATACAGACAGCTTTTTGGAGGTACCAATAGGCTTTTACAGATAGAAGCACCATGTTTTTTTCTTTTTTTTCTTTTTTTTTTTCAATTTGTTGGCAGTTTCCTTGTTAATTTATCTTCTCACTTGAGGCCTCTCTGCTAATAGCATAGAAACAGAAGTTTCTTGGGAAGGAGTGTCAGCAGCTCAATATGTTTAGCTAATTCTTGTCCTAAGCTGTTCTGTGCTGTTTCAGTGTGCTCTGTAAGATGTACCACAGTCCCCTGAGAGATAATGGCATTGCAGTGATGATTATCCATCCACACACCTGAAAGATCTGGGTCTTGTGTTTAGATTTGTGTGGCAAAAATAAATCTTCACACATCTTTATTACTTTGACAAAAGTACCTCTAATCAATCTATGACAAACCCTAAGTATCCTATCTTTTAATTTTTTTTTTTTTTCAGTGAGGCCCAAAATTTAAAATTGATTCCTTTTGATGGGGAACCTTCCCACCTTGCAGGAAGGTTAATGATTAGACTGGGATAACCACAGTGTTTGAGAATCAATATTAACTAATTTACCACTATTAGCAATAAGGAACTGGCTGTTCCAGAAAAAGAGATGCTCAGCTGCACATTTTAGCATTGCTGCCTCCTGCATGGAGGCCCCAGAGTATGGGATGTGAAAGTAAAGCACATTTTATGAGGACTGGGTCGAGTTCATCTGATGGCTCTCAAAGCTACAATCTCGCTATTATCTCCTGATTAATGTCAGGCATCAAATTCACAGTTGCTAACTATGACTGTCTGTGCCAGGCTTTATCTGTGCTGTGAGATGTCGGTCCCATGTAGATTGTATCAGCCTGCAGTGAGAATTATCATTATTATTATTATTATATCATTTTAGCAGCTCTTGTGGATATTCTACATGGCATGTCCTAAAGTTATGCACCCAAGTTTGAGCCAGTCACCTCAGGATCCCTTAATGCTCCCAGGAATGCAATAGATAGCCCCAGAGTGTGATTTTTCTGACCTATTTTAGACACCCCCATCTCAGAATAAGATAAATTGCTCTCTGGAGATACCTGTTTCTCTCTACTGCTAATAAACAGAGCTGAGGGTACCTGCCTCAGACCCTGGGCAGATGGTGACTAAATTAGAGCAAATGAATCACACCTTTGCTATCATTCATGATGAGTAAAACAGGATTAGCCTCTTCATTTGTGTGGCAGGGGGAAGGAATGGAAGTAAGAACAGGTAATTAATGTACCTCCATGTACAATGAAAGAGCTTCAGTGCTGTCAAATGAAAAGGTGAGGGGTTTATTTCACTTAAGAGTGTGGGTAAGATTTCCAGATCAGCACTAGCCTAATCAGAAGCTGAAAAGTAATAATCAAAGGCAGAAAATGTAACAAAAAAGCAAAATCTTGCCCAAACACTTCTTTTTCTTCCCAAAGTACCCATCAGTCATGTGTGAAGGGAGCCCCTTAAGCTCTCTGATAACCAAAATTGATGCTTATATTGTGTTATATTTATCTGGTGTTCTTTTCAAAAAACTTTTCAACCTCTTCAGAAATGGAGGTGAATATTGTTGTCCTCAATATATGGAGGGTAAAACTGAGACATGGTGTGGCTATAATGTGTCAGAGATGATATGATTGATCAGCACTGAAGCTGAAATGGCAGTTCAATATTTTAATCCCTGCCATTAGGCCTAAGCACCAACTCATGCTGCTTTTCTTTTTCCTCTCTCTACATTGTCAAATGCACAATATCAACTTGCACCTGTGGCTTTTTAAATAGTATTTTTTGGAATAGTTTCCAAACTTTTTAGAGGGTCGAGTTTGTTTGGGTTTCTTTTCTTTTGTGAAGGCCAAGAAATAAATTCAGCTTTAATTGTCATAGGAGCTGCTAGAGAAGACAATCTAAGTAGAATCAGCTCTGTAAAGAGAAAGCAATGTGGAACTGCTCTGAAGTGCAGCTACATTGTGTGCAGGGAGGAAAAGTTACAGAAAAAAATATACTTGGGTTATTTTATCTGGTGATTCCTTTAAAAAGTAATCTAGTCACATTTTATAAACGTAAGTTCCAAGATGCATTTTGGTGTCCTTTTCTGCTTGTATTGCAAACAGGAGACTTTAATAAGTGTGATTTCTAGAGCTGATGGGAGAGACCACATCAAGACGAGGTGTGTGACCACCTGACTTTTGTTGTGCAGTTATTCTAGCACTTTCATTGTGTTGGGGCTGTGAGAAAGTACCCAAAGGTACATCCACCAATAGCTCAGAATTCAGTGATGAAATGTGTTAGAAACATGAAATCAGGCTGGAAATATTGAATCTTAATTGAAATATAAATGTAATTAGAAGGGCAAGAACTCTTTAAAATTAAATTCAAGAACTGAGAGCACTGCTGTCTCAAACAAAATCATGCCATTTCAAACCCTAAACATGAAATGTGGTAGGTCTATCTGAAATTTTGAAGGGAGGTCTGTACGAAGTGACACCTGATGAGTGTTTCAGGGAAGCAGGATTCTCCTGTGGTAGTTAGTGCTGCAGAAATAAAAACGAATGAAATAGAGTCCGCCTGCAGTTCTAATTTTAAAATGCCATGAAATGTGACAGACACAGGTCTGGGCAGCAATGCTCCACTAAGGGCTATGAAATGGCTCTTGCAGAGCACCAGTGACTTTAATTGCTTGTACTACAGGCTGAGGTGCCTGTCAATGAACAATTACACTGCGGCGTGGCAAGGGCACCAGGACTCCAGGTCATCACAGGACAAGCCCTCATGCTCTGTCTGTGCTAATATGGGGATACTCTGTGGTCTTGCTGAGATGTTTTAAAGGAATAGATGCCAAACCAAAAAGGGTTTTCTTTAAATCAGGGATATTCCCGTATTTTACAGCTCTCAAAGTCCCTGTTGAGTCGCTTTCTAAGCCGATGAATTGATTACCCCCAAATACATTACTAGGAACAGCATTTTGTGTTCTGATTCCATGAGATCCTAACTGCATTTCCACTCTTGTTGAAATCATTAAATATACTCAACACTTTTTTAAAAGGATTAAGCCCTTTATTTTATTATTTTCTATTTTATTTTTAGTAGGCATTATCTTCATAGAGAGAATTCTTAAAAACATCATAGTTTCCCTTGTGATAGTGAGGAAAACTTTTTTAAAGAGTTTGATTTTCATTCTAAATTAAACATCAAAATGAGAAAAAAAAGGATCATGTTTTTATTTTTTTAAATAGACAGATGAAAGATTTTGTTATTAATAATTGACATGAAAGCCTTTCGTCTTGAACACTGGTGTATGTAAACCTCAATAAAATCCTAAAAGTGCTTTTGTAGAACAAGAACAGTCACAAAAATCTGAATAAAGCCACCTTTTCAAAGAACATGATGAGAAAGGGGAAAACTCTTAGATGTGCAGAGCAACACATTTTACATTCATGCCCTAGTTATTAGGAGGCTTTGAAGTATTCACTGTTATTGAATACAGTGTGTACTGTAATTCATTTGGTGCCTTCATGTGGAGCTGAAATGTTCTAGCCAAAGTGCTTTGGCTATTTTGTGAGCATGAGAATCTGGATGTGAGGAGAAAAATGGTGTTCCACTCTCAGTCTCATGCAGTCCTTAGGGTCTGACCTTGGGAATTATCATAGCAAAGCTTACATGAAACTAAAATAATGAGCACTTGAAGAAGGGTGGGTCAGGAAAAGAGATTTTTTTCATCTTTGGATTATGTTTTCAGGCCTTTAATGCAAAGGATAATATGAAAACAGTTTACAGTGTTAGACTGGCTTTTCTAAGATGGTATAAATGGAAGACTATTTGTCTACAGAATAAACCAAAATTATCTTCTAATCCAGCAAAATTTCATCGAAACAAAATTAGCTGCCTACACTTTGGGCAATTTTAACAGCAGGTTGCAGACCATAAACCAGGACTGCCTTCAACTCAGACACAAAACAGTTGGTATCTCTGGACTTCTTGATTAATTGTTCCCATCTCCTTGGGAAATAGGGATGCTGCATTATCATATTTGAGAAAGCAACAGTAAGAAACTCATTGCTGGCTGGCTTTTTCATGTTCGCCTGTGAAATTATCCACTGGAGCCTGGATGCCATTGAGTAGCTGTCCATTAGGTGAACATTACTTGAAGTTGGGGTCCATCTCTAGCTGACGGCTTGCTTCTTCAAGCCTGTTTCCATATTATACTCTAGAGTATCCCAGAAATTATCTGCTTCAGGAGCTGACAGCAGTATTTACTGCTCTGCCTCTGCTCATCCCCAGCTCTGCAGAAGCCCTTTCCCTGCCAGGTGTTCCAGTGCTTGCCAATACAGGATTGATGTGCTCATATGTTTGTGTGGAAGCACTTTCTGATGTGCTGAGATTATTGCATTTATTTTCTCACTGAGTAAATGTCATGCTGTTGGTTCTTGCTTGATTCCAACTGGTGCCCCCAAGTAGAAACGTGTGCAGCCCATAACAAGCCCAGTGGACCTTCTGGTCAGCATGGTGTCTGAATTTACTGAATTTCTTTCCTCCAGATTGCTTATGATTTATTTAACATCAGTGTCTGTGCAATGCTCTGTAAGCAGTGTCTGTGGAAGTGAGCCTAATGGAGCAACCATTCCTCTTCAGAGGAGCTGCGAGCAGCAGTAGTTTAACCTGCAATGAAAATAGTTACCCTAAGCATAAGATGGCCATTGTGCTGTTTCTAACCTCCCCAAACACTGTCTCCCATTTCCTCTCATTCCCCAGAGAGAGATTAAAAGTCCTTTTCCCCCAGATAGTTTGTCTCAAGCAGTGTAGAAATAAAAAAAGCAGAGTTTTCGTTCCACTATGTCTCTACCCTTGGACAAGACAGGAGGATTGGCTCACAGTCACTTTCACCAGAATTCATGTTTGAGCCCCTGGAGTACAAATGGCAACACAATGTTCCTTCGCTCTGGGATTGCCCTAATTTATTCAAAATAATGAACAGACAGCTCAATTTTAGGGTGCAGGAACAGATTATTTCTTCCAGTAATCGGTTTATAACTGGATTCTCATAGACATAATAAAATAGCTTCTTAGTCATTTCCTAGTTATTTCCCTAGTTATCCATAGTCATTTCTCAAGCAATGCCTTTGATTTGTTGCAAGCCTGGAGGGAAAGAAACTGACCCTTCAGCTTTGGCAATTATTCTTCCTGGGAAACTGGGATACATTATTTTTTTCCCCTTCTCTGTGGTCTTAAACATATTAAGCAAAATGAAACATGTATTTTTAAAGCTGTTGGAATGATTGTGATAAGTAACTGAATCAACCATAATTCTTTCTGAGAGCGCTGTGATTTCTGGACTGTTTGCTAGACTCTAAGCACAGGGAGTAACCGAGTGCTCCCACAATATTGTTATAAAGACATTTTATTACAAAAGCAAAAAGCCTTCTTTAGTGTACCTTGCTCTACCTTTGGGAGCTGTAGCTTGCTACGTAGGTTCTCAGGTGTCACTAAAGTAGGAAGAAATTTAAGAGGGAGAGATTGTTTGTGAAGCTTCAGTCCAAATATTTTTTATTTAGATATTGAGTGCACGCGGACATAACACCGTGTTTTACCAGTGAACTTCGTTTGGCACTTCAGCTGGCTGATTCTGCAGTGCTGACTCAAAAAGTTGGGAATGCCTTTATCCTTCTGATTTTTTTAAACTATTTATTTTTATTTTATTTTGAAGGGCTTTTCTAGCCAGCTCCATCCCTTTCCAGCGTGGCAAATCAAGCTCCTTGAAGGAGTGATAGCATGGGACAACCAAAATTTCACATGGGGTGCTGTCTGTGCCTTTCCTTAGAATGAACTCCCAAACAACCACATGATTTATTTCTAGAACAGTTAGAACAAACAGCTCTTTCCTTTTTTAATAATGATAATTCAGCTAGGTGAGATTTAAAAAAAAAAAAAATAAGCATCAACACTCACTTGATCATTGTCAAACAGTTTTGACTTGTGACAGTGTGCCAAAAGAAGCAAACTTGGGTGGATAACATTCTATATCTAGAAGAGGCAATGAATTCTAATGAGTAGGTGGTTACTTTTCATCTTTTTTTTTTCTTTAGTAGATTATATGTGCCTTCCAGATGGTAAATATTTTTAGTTCCTATTTTTGTCCTTATTTCAAAAGAGATTTGGAGATCTCAGAGGAAGCATGTTCATTTTCCATTATGCCAGTTTAAAGCCTCTAATGAAGTTTGAGAGCAGGATTTGGCCCATAAAACATATTTTTGCCTATGATACATATTGCACAACCCCCCAAGGAACTGCAATAAATGCACTTATTGAACTACTGTAACACTAAAATATGCTGCTGGGCCCTTTGGTTTTTTCTATACTAGGGGGTTTCTGAGAATTGTTGTTTACATCAGCACTTGTGCAAATGGGAAACCAAATCATTAATTTATAAAATGGCATCTGGAAGTCTTAATTTCTGATTGATCTAGCTCCCTCTGGATTTTCCATGTCATCCAGTACCATAGCTTTTGAGCATAATGTAGCTTAAGTAGGTTAATATTCCATGAATCAGAGAGGATTTCAGAGATGTTTCCACTCTGACAAATTCTTCACTGTGACTGAAGAATCAAAATTACTCCTTCTTAAATAGCCTTCAAGCATATTTTATAAAAGCAAAAATTTGGCAGGTAAATATGAGCAGTTCATAATACTGGCTCTGGATGGATCTCCTTTTGCAGACTGACTCCAGGGACTCCAGATAAACACAGGCTCCTGCTGCCAGGGGAGCAGGAGCTCAGAGACAAAGGCAGGGAAGGGGGTCTGGGGAGGCTGCCTGTGCTGACCCCTTTTAATTTGCACCACATTTAACTGCCTTCCACTTCTTGTCTGCTCAGGCCTTTGATGGGGTAAGGTCAGTGCAGTATTTTTTTTTCAATTTGTCACTACATCTAGGTCGTTGTGGGTTTTTTATGCTGGGGCTGTGTGTGTGTTTTAACCCAGACTATATTTGTAAGCTTTAGTGTGGGCTGTTGGCTGTTCCCAGATGCCCAGGCTGGGTCTCAGGTGGAAGGCAGCAGGTGTCAGCCTGTCTGAACGGGAAATTTCACAAGCATCTCCCTGCTGTGTGGTAGAGGCAGTCCTGGACCCCTCTTCTTGAGGAAAATACCCTGAAAACAGTGTTTGCTCCCTTCAGCAGCACTTGCAGCAGAAGTGAGGGGCAGCCCACCCTTGTGCCATGCTCCTGAGCAGCCCTGAGTGATTTCCCCTGTGTGTGAAGCAGAGATGCCAAGCTCTGCACATGGGCAGTCAGTGGGAAAAGCTGAGCCTCCTGCACCTCTGGCACCCGCCCCAGGAGGCTGGAGCAGCCAGCATTGCAGCAGAGCAGTGGCAGCGCCCCTCTCCTGCCTCTGCCAGGAGGGCAAGAACTGGTCCCTGTCGGACTGGGGATGCTGGGAGTGTCTGGGAACTGTGATTCCCTTGTTCAGTCATTCCTGCTTGGAAGAGGTGGCTGAGAGCTGCAGTGGGACAGAGAGGCTCTGAAACAGAGGATGTGGGAGCCCAAACACAGGAGATAAATTCAGGCAGGTGTGGATTGCTCTGGGCTGGTCTGTTCTGATTTTCCCTCTCCTCACAGGCACAGCTAATGGATTACATTTCTGTTTCAAAATCATCTTCTGATGAAGCCATAACCTCCTTTCCCCTCTGGCATTTCCAAATATGAAGGGTTTTTTCCTTAATCTGAGATGTATGACCTGGCACTGTGTACATTACATATCTTTCCTGTGACTGAAGTCCTTGAGGACACCAGTGCTGTATCTGCATCAGCAAACAGCACAAGCTGCTCCACCCAGCAAACCTGCTTCTGTCTCGTCCTGCTGATGTCTTCCAAGCTTTTGGACAGTGAATGCAGAGGGAAACTCCTTTTATCCTGGTCCTGAGTAGCAAAGACCCCACTAACAGCTGGACTGACTCCTCAAGTGTTTGCTTACAGGGAGAGTTCCTGCTCCAAATGAAAGCATTAATGCAGATGCAGCCCTACAGTGTTTGTCCTGTATATTGATAATATTTTCTGAAATATGTGATTGTTCAGAAAATTCGGCAGGCCTCATTACTGTGTGTCAGGCTACTGAATGAGAATAAAGGTTGTTGCAGGGTCAGCCATTGAAAAATTGTTGTCAGACATTCCTCTGGCTTGGTACTTAGACCTGCCAGCCCTGCTAACACTTGTATCTGTGTAGGACTAGCTGTAGAGCTGCTAACTATGCAATTCTAATCCTCATTCCCTCCCTTTTAACGAGGAATGCCACATGTAACACAAAATCCAGTGCTTCTTTCAATGCCAAGTAGATTAGATCTGCTGTGTTGCCCTTGTCTAGAAAATTTTATCAAAGGAGGATGTCAAGTTTGTCAACTCCTACCTTTAGCAAACCTGTGTTGCATTTTATCTGACTCTCTACTTCTGTCACTATTTTCTTATTTTGCAATTCTCTTGTCAACATTTCCCACTGTGGATTTCTTGCCTGAAGCTTTCTGTACCAGTCAGGTCAGGTGGTGCTCTGAAGGAAAAGAGTTGCTCACTTCTTCTTCCCCAGTCTTTAAATGCAGGTATGATGCCAGAGGTGTTAATGGTGTATCCTGCTGCCTGAACCTGGATATTTCTTTGAAGCATCAATAAATAATTTGTGGCTTCCTGTCCTTTTTTTTTTTTTTTTACATAACACATGTGCAGACATTACCTCGTGTTTTAACATGTGCACATCTGGGTCCTTTGTTTTTCTCCTGCTTCGGCTTTTAAGTTCACCGCTTTTTTCTTTTTTATCTATCTCACCTTTGACAACAGGTTTGCCAACAAGACTCTTATCAAAAACAAAGTTTAGTTGATGAAAATTCCCTTCAGGTTTTTTTGGGGATTGGGGTTTTTTTGTTGTTTTGGCGTTTTTTTGGGGGGTTGGGGTTTTTTTGGGGGGGTGGTTCGGTTTCTCTTCCTCTTTCTTTACAGAGCAGCAGCTTTTCCTTTTGGCTTCATACGAGTGAAGAATCATTTACAATTTATTTGCATTTCTTTGTAGTCTGTTGGACTCTGGTTGTTCTCACTTAATCCTTATTGTCAGCTATGAACACAGCCTTCTTTCCAATAAATACCTTCTTCTTCTCCTTGAAAGTTTTCTGTTTCCTTCTGGTGCTCCTAAAAACACTGCTACTAATCCCGCTGTGCTCAGAGCCCTTCTCTATAATTCTTCCCTTGTGCAAAATACAAATGCTATCCAATTTGTGTGATTTTGGGGCTACAAGTAGAGAAAGCTCATGCACTTTGTAATTTCTTACCTTTTCAGTCCACATTTTGTTTACTAGTTCAACCTTCTCAATCTTTTGAAATCAGAAACCTTAATTATGGATCAGGGAGGGAGGGAGGGGTGTTTGCTTCTTCCATTCAATTTATGTTTAATCAGTTTATTATCACTCAAGACGCACTTATTTTCTAAATCATTTTGTAATTTATAAAAGCAAAGTATAAATAGCATCACCTGCTGTTAGTTTTAGGGAATTTCTGGCTCTCCAATATCTTCTGGAACTTTCTGTAATTAGCCCAGCTTATTAAGTTAATCAGCATTATAATGTTGTGTCTTTTAAGGAAAACTAGGAGATGCAGCAGACCCTCAGAACCAACTGTTTTTTCTATCCCCCTGCTCAGTGTTTTTATGACCTGAAATAATTTGTTGTTACTGGAGCAAATTTGCATAGATGTATCTGCAGGAAATACAAATAGAAAACAAGTTGTTCTGCCATTAGGAACAAATTATTTTTAAAGCTTTCATAAGACTGAGACCTGCAAAGTGGACCTAAGAGGGGAAAAATATGCAAACTTGCTGAAAAGCTGAAAACCTATTTTCATTTCAGTTGTCACCTGATAAGGAAAACAAAAGCCAGTTGGACTCTTTGATATTTGCAGCAGCCTACACAATAAGATGGGAAAAAAAAAGACCTCTGAAAAATTATACATGTACATAATAAACTATATTTCATCAGATCTATAAAGGATTCAAGACATACACTTGTTGAGCAAGACAATTTGTTGCACTTTAAACAACACATGTCAAGTAATTATTAAAAACAAAACAGCTGAGTTTCTCAAAGAAGCCCAGAAAGAGGTGAAATGCAACCATCAAGTGCCTAAGCCTCTTAGCTGTGTTCTAGAATTAGAGCTTTAACAGATTTATGTCCTCCATGGCCTCTGATTTTCATTTTGCACCTCAAAGATGCAGTAACACTCTTCTGGGAAGGAAAGTGACCATTCAGCTCAGATCTATACAATCAGCATTTTTAAATTTTTTTCCTGAATTATTGAAGAGGGTGTTTTTCAGAACCTGATTTCAGACACAAGTTGTCTACAAAGAAATCAGAAAAGAGTTTGGAAAAATGCAAACAAACAAGTTATTGCTATTTACACTGATTTTTTTTTTTAAATAAAGACAGAGCAAGTTAAAAAATTATGGTGGGGAGTTATTGTGTTGGCAGTGGTATGTGTATGTTCTAAAACAATTTAAAGGCCCATTAAACAAACATCTCTCACTCTTGACATGAGATCACAGTGCTGCTATCTGCTTTTTAAAGCCTGATTTACAACAGAAGGTACAGGGTGGAATAAAAATCTGTGAGAAGCTTCTGATTAGGGCAGCTGTAAACATCTCCTCTGCCAAAGGGTTTTTTTATCTGTAGGTAATGGGCAGAGCCATATTTTTTGGATGTTCTTTCAGTAGCGTTACTATGTTCTGACCAGGCTCAGGTTAGAAATCCATATTTGTTGCATTGTTTTACAGCAATTACTGAGTAGGTTTGTTCTCACAGATAATATTGGCAATGATCTTATTTTGTGATGGAGGGCAACAGAAATGGAATATGTACACACACTTGTTCTCTCTATTTATCTATGACCTTGTTGATTGGTGAGAGCAACATTGTAGTGGCTAAAGAGTGGCAGGCATGTATTTGTGAGTCTGGAATAAACTAATATTCAGTGATCCTGACTTTATTCCTAGTGAAAAGGAATAAAAAAAGATCATTACGACAGGTTGTTATCAATTATTCTGCTGATAATCTCTAATTTAATGTATCAAGCACTGAACGTTGTCACAGGCAGAGTACCACAGGCCCTTGGGGTGTGGGACCAGATGATTTGAAGGGTGTGAAATATGGGTGGCTACGAACATCCCCCCAATATCTTTACTTTCCCACCTACAGGAGGGCACAGCATCCTTTGGGGGTCTTGCTGACTCGAGGGGAAGCCCAAAGGAGCTCAGCACTTCAGAAGTTCAAAGATAAAATCAGGCATGGTTTAGGGATTGCTTGCTTCACCCACCCAAAGGTGAGGCAGCTGGGCTCTGCAGGCTTCTCTCTGGCATGTTTACACTGGAGGGGAAGACCAGACATTGCTGGGTTTGAGGCCTGAACTCGCTTGGCTGTTGACTTTGTTAAAACCAGATTTGAGGGCTCCTTTGCTCTGAGATGTTCTGAAGATTGCTGTGCCCTGCAGGGTCAGCACAGTCAGGTGCCTATATGTAATGTAAATAGACTTGGAAAGCCAGGCTGAGCTTTCCTCTCAGCCTGGGAGAGCTGGAACCTTGCTTTTGAATTTTCTGATCCCCCCTTCCCTGGTGCTGCTGTGAGGATCCTGGCTTTGGCAGGAGCCAGCTCCCACTTCCCCAGGTGTCAGATGCTCAGGCACTAGAAAAACACAAAATCTCTGCAGAGTTTTGTTTATTGAGAGCAGGGAGCTGTGCAAAGCACAGCGAGACATGAAGACAATTAATTGCTTTTTTACAAAGGTGGGGGAGAGAGGCTGGCCACAGTTTCTGGGAGCTGTCATTGGTCACTAACAGAGAAATGCAGCCCAGCAGTGAGATCCCCTCACCCTGCTGCAGCCATGCAGCTTCCACACATTGGTGCTCTCCTGGTTCAGGAAGGCAGCCCTGCAGCAGAGCCCTGGCAGAGCTAAGGAGATTGATATTAATATTAGTTAATAACGTTAATTGTATTAATATTTGCATATTAATTCACAGATGTCCACACTGGCTTTTCTACATGGCATCTAATTGAATGCCAAGATTTTCTGGGTTTCTCTGGGCTAGAAAAAGTTAGTTAGTTAGTTAATTAGTTAGTTAGTTAGTTTGTTTGTTTGTTTGTTTGTAGAAGCAGGTTCTGATCAAGGTCACCACCACAAAAGGTGAAGGGGGTTTCTAAGGTAATTTGGAGCATGAAGTTAGGCTCCTGCCACAAGACTTCTTCCCTTTTTTTTGGCTCCCTTTACTTACTCCAGAGGGGATGGTAGTTGCCAGCTGATCAGTAATGTCATTTTTAGCATTCCTTACCTTGTAGGGTAATGCCAGGCTGCAGAGGAGTCCTGACCTGCCCATCACACTGCTGAGTGCTCCATCCTCCACCTCTAAGGTGGAAGTGAAAATAGTTAAACCTCTGCCCTCACACAAGTAAGGGAGTTTCTCTTGCAACTGTTGGGCTCTGTGTAGAAACAAATAAACCAATCTATGCCCTTTTCCCTTCCATTTAGAGAACATCTGTACCAGGAACCACAGATGTACTCTACATGAATGTTTAAAGTTTATGTTAGAGCAGATCTTCTGATTCAACCATTAAGGTAGTCTGGATCAATTGTTAACTAATACTTTCCCTAATGTTGGGGTTTTTACCTGTTTTGTTTTGTTTGTTTGTTTGTTTCCACCTGCAAATTTCAATAACACTGTTCCAGTTAGGATCACACAAGATTTTTGGCCAATACTTGTTTTCAATTTCTGCAGGCTCATAGTGTAAGTTATCCAAGTTATGGTGTTCTCTCCCTCTCCACCATTCCCTTTGTGCTTTTGGCCAGTCCAGTGCTTTCTTTAGTGTTACAACTGCTCTTTTTTCTCATGTTCTAGATCAATATAACTCAAGGGAAAGAACTTCTTCCCATCTCTCATTCTAAGATGCCTTCCTGTCAGGAGTTTATATCCAATATTTATCTTCAGTGTATTTGTCTTAACGTGATCTCATTACTTACAGAGATAAGCCAAGCAGTCATTTTCAATTTATTATTATTATTAGGAATAGGAGAATTTCAGTGATATTAGTGATTCCAGTCCTAGTTCAGGACTTCACTAGTGCTAGAAATTATGCAACCACCCTCAATGCAGTCCTCTAATATTAATGTTACTAAAAAGAGCTTGAGTCTGTAGAAAGAAAAAGATGTTGAATCTTGCTACTGGGGATGTAGGAGGACAGCAGAGGGAAGAAATCGTTGTTAAGGTTGTTTATAATGAATTTATTAAGATGATTACTGCCAAAAGGGATAGCTAAGCATCCAGGCATGTGCTCAAACCTGTGATTTTTAATTCCTTTACAGTGTGATATTATTATTATTATTTTGTTTTGTGGGGAAAGGTTCAGGAGACTGTTTGGATTTTGCTTTTTGCTCTGCATAAAACTTCACTGATGGGCAAGAAAAGGAAGACACTCTTTAATACATTTGCTATTAAAGTAAAAACAGCATTCAAGGGACACGTGGTTTGTGGGTTTTTGTTTTGTTTTTCCATGGAAATGGTTTAGATTGCAGCTCTAGAGTCTTGCACTGGTAGAGCTGAGTGGGAAATAAGCAGGTGGGGCTTGCTGTGTGTCAGCCAGAAGTGAGGCTGTGTCTTATGAAGCCCTTCAATTTGTGCATTTCATTTCCCTGGCATGTAAAGCTGAACTTGTACTGTTTTAAGTGTCCATGCTTATTTTTCAGTGTACCACCACAACTATTTTTTTTCTGGAAAAGTGCACAGGGAAATGTGGTAATGATCATTTCTTCTGATCTCAAAGAAAAGGAAGACTTGAGGAGTGTGTATACATTTGTTTGGTTGGTTTTGGTGTTTTGGTTTGGTTTGGGTTTTGGTTTTGGGGTTTTTTTGTTGTTGTTTTGTTTTTGTTTTTTAGTTTTGCAGCTTTTTATCTATTTTATGTAGAATTTCCTAGATCTGAAGGGTAGAAATAATTAAAGGGAAGAGACCCACAGCAGCACAGGGTAGCATACAAGAGCTAGGTTCTCCATGGTGATGGATTTTGTTTCCTTCCCAGCACTACATTCCCACAGACTCTGAAAAACTAAGCCCCCAGTTTCTGAGGCATTGATGGCTGTGGGGATATGTGTTCTCTTCATCAATTAAATTAAAAAATCCAAGTGGGAAGGCATAGCAGGGTCCACTCATAGCTGTTGTCTTTCATTATTTTTTAAAGCCTCCCTAATTTTTTTATCTGTTTGAGTGGAAAATTTTGCACGTGTATCAGAGACCCTCGGCCAGCCCCTGGATTTCAGTTCTCAATTTGATGAAATTGCCCAAAGGTCACATCTCTAATGAGGCTGCAGTGACTTTGGAACAGTCATGCCACTCAGAAGGACAGCAGTAAGAATGTCTTGAAAAGTGGCTTAAACACACATTCACTTCTGATTTAAAAACCACTCCTGTCCTTTGAAAAACTGTGACTGGTGTGTCATGTTATAACACAGTGTCAGCCCTTTATTCAAAGTAAGCATTACACAAGAGTGCTGTGTGATGAATTTCAGACAGCCAAATACCTCTTTTGCTTTTTACTGAGTTGGTTCAAATTGCCAGAGCTATTAACAAAGCAAAGAGAATGGTTATATTTTTATATTGGAGCATAATTATGCTACCAGCTAGCTGTCTAACTTATCTTGCTGGCCCTGGTAGCTGACTATAAGAATGATTCTTATCATTGGGAATATATTTGATTTAAACCCAGACTATATGAAAACTTCACTTGGGTTTTCTTCCTCTGTGCAGTGTTGATAGAAGTGGTGTGCTTCCAGATTTTTAATGGTTATTCATCTGAACATTACACCATTTTGAGTCAATTCCAATGCGTTTATTTAAGCATTCTTTTTAGTGGAAATTTAGGGGAAAGCTTTAACTTACGAAATTTAAGTGCTGAGGTTAAGGATTTTTATATATTTTAACCTAATTAATACATATAATAGGAACTTAACAGTGATATAATTCACCTAAACAGGCTTTATCCATGATCTCTGTCATAGCAAAAGGTGATGATCTTCTGTGCCAATGTGTCTGTATCCTGAGCTTTGCCTTGAGAACACAGTGACGAGTTTGAGGGATATGAGAGTTGGGTGCTTCTGAAGAGTTTGTCCTTCTGCTCTCTTTCTGACAATCTCATTTTAAGGTCCTCTTATGCCATGGTCTTTGTAGCCCTGCATCAACAAGCACAGTCCCTGAAGCTGAGCAAGGCTTTGAATATATATTTAGGTTACATCTGAATATCTCAAGTAATGTGCTGTTGCTCATTGCAAGATTATTCCCATCAAAAAGCGGGGTGGATATCAGGATAACCATGGCTGGCAATGTAGCTGTTGATCTGTGTGAGAGCAATGGACATTTCATAACCCAAACCTCTCTGACCTGCGGTGTACTCATCATTCCACAAACTATTCACCAAAGTAAGCTTTACTCACAAATGAAAATATTGTCTGTATATTGTTGGAAGACCCAAATTTCCAGCAAGCACTGTGAACCTGGAATTTGAGAATGTCTGAAACAGACTAAGCACCTTCCTACTTGTCCTGTGCCAGTCTCCTTTCCCATTTGCTCTGAATACACATCCTTCCCTTGCTCTAACAGCAGACATCAAACTAGCTAGGACAGGGAAGTCTGGTCTCTAATTCTTTGCCACCTTCTGAAAGCATCTGGACACAAACAAGGCTCACTCCTTGCTCCTGGCCTCCTTGCTGTGTGACCTCAGACAACTGAAAGCTCTGCTTTTATCCACTGTGTGTCAGGAAACGTCTTTCTAAATTCCTTTAAGCTAACAGTGAGGGTATTAAGTTTGATAGCATCTGTGTGGCCATCAGAAGCTCAAAATACAGTATTTGTCTCCTAGTTTGAAGATCTGATTTCTGGTTTGGGTTTTTTTATGTGTTTAAAGAAAAAAAGGAAGTCTCCCTGTTATGCTGAGCCCATAGATAATTACACTTGGTGTGGAACTGCTGCTGTGTGTTCCCCCTCCCTCTGGGCATGGTTGTAAACCCTCCACTACAGCTGGAGGACTTAATAATTTCTGAGTTAGCATTTTGTAGCCTGTCCTGTTGAAACAAGGGGGCTAGCTAGTCCCTTGATATTACTGTGTCCTGCAGAGGCTGAACAAAGCAGGGCTGAGGCTGCTCCCATTGACACACAGCTGTCAGGTCACACTTCTTTATGTGAACTCATACCTGCATGTGGGAGGCCAAAATGGTCTGTGGGAGCACTTCTTCAGAGGTCCAGGTGATTGTGTAAGCCTGGCACCAAAATCTGATTAAATGATGCATCTCTTTTGTCTCTGGTCTAGTTTCTGTGCCATGATCTCCTCCACAGATTGCCTTCTCACTGCTCATCCAGTTTATCCTCCCAAGCTGTGTCTTTCAGCAGCACCCAGCTCCTGCCCATCCCCTTATGGTAAATGGTTGCTCTGGTGTTTCTCAGTCAGTTCAGGTTGTTTGACAAGTCAACTGCTGGTCCTGGGGTGATGAGCTGGGGCAGATGGGGGCCTGCAGCAAGAGACAGGTTTTTCTGACTCTCTTCACTGCAGGTTTCTCTGGAAATATCTCTGAATGAAAGTTGAGGAACCTTTTTCCTCTTCATCCCTCAAGGTACTGAAATCTATCAAGCAAGAACAGGTTCTGATGGGCATCATGCACAATTTCCCAAAACATTTCTGGAGTGCCTTTTAGCCGAAGGACAGTACTTGCCTTCCTTGGTGCCACACCAGATTTATTTCAATTGCTTTATTTATTTCAATTTCTTTAGTTCTCATACCAAAACACATGCAAACCAACAAGTGCAAAGCTGTGATTCCCCCCTGCTCTCCCTCAGTGAGGAGGACAGCACAGTGTGGGACTGGGTGACAGGGGGGAGATGATTTGCCTGAAGTGCCCATGGACTTTCACATTGGTCTGCTCAGATGGCAGGAGGACAACTCAGGGACTTCTTTGCAGAATAAAAAAGAGCCAGAGGTTTACCATAAATGCTTTTCTGGCCACATTGCCTTTGGCACAGGCATTTTGAAAGTATTTAAGATCCTTAGAAGGAAAATTAGGATAATGGGAGGGAACTCTTTGTTTTCTTCTGTATCCCAGTGTGCAGAATTGTCATTTAGTGGACTACAGTCTTTATTGTACAACTTTTTATTTCTTGTCCTCATGGTAGAGTGCAAGAGGTTCTGGAGGAGAAAGGATTGGCAGGTTGGTTGGTTTCTACTGCCCCTCAGTTGGCTTTGTAATCTATCACACACAAAATGAGAGAGGATCTTATTATAGAGAAAGCCTGGGGAGGGGAAGAAAGAAAAAAAAAACCCACAGTATTTTCTTTGTTTGAAAACTGTAGCAGATGTCTGTGGCAATAAAAAGGCAATTATACTCGTATTATCATGAGAATTTCCAGCAGGAAATCTTGACAAACTCGAAGTTTACTTAACTGAGATAAATACAGTAGATAAATAGCAAACTGAATTCAGTTTACTCTTGTACACAGGTGTACTACACATTTCCTCAAGCCATGATTCACAGTCATAACCTTTTCTAATCACAGGCACAGCGAGATATGTCAGGAGTAGAAATGGGCTCATGTTATAAAATACAGCTATAGATCCAAACTTCCTTCAAAGTTTCGGTATATTTGGAGCTGATAAACAGGCTTGGATTCATATCTGTATCTCTGAAGGGGAGGAACTAGAGGGCCCAATTTGGGTTTTTTTTACCCTAGATATTTTGTGCTGCCACGAGGATGCAAGTTTTTGATTGAAAATATCTGTGGGGTATCCTCCACTGGCACAGAGCCAATGGCACAGCAAAGAATTGATTTCTTCCCCCTCTTAGAGCAGCCTGCAAACCAACTGCTCTCTGAGGCTGTTCTGATTTATACTGGGAGCAAGGTAGACCCTGGCAGCACTTAGAATCTGGGAGGCCCACAGATAGCATGCAGTTCAGTAATATAAATAGGGGGTAACATCCTGGGAATTTGGAGAGTTCTGCTCTTGGAATGAGGATGCCAAACAGTACTTCAAGTAAAATACTCTGTTTGTTATTGTTTCCAGGCAGGCAAGCAAATAAAATGTGTATAAGCCAGCTGTTCTCTGTTTTACAAGTCACTTCAACTAGAAAATCACTAGATATATCTAGATAACCCACCACATTCTTCTTTGTTGAATTAGTTCTTTTCACCCCAGTGAGATCCATTTGTATATCAAGGGCAGCCTTAGCTGGCAAAATCAAATTTGGAGAAGTCTATTAAGGGTTTCCGATTTTATTATTTTTATTTTTTAATCAAGAGCAGCTCAGAAATGTGTGCTGCTTACTTGCATATCAGATTTAGCCTCTGCCTACACTAACAGCTGAAAATCCATTGGTCTTTGTGAATGCTGCTAAATTATTGCATAGTAGTTTTATTATTAGAATAACGAGCTAATTACAGTGGAAATTATAAATTAAGAGCAGATGGATATCCAATCTTCTTGGCTATCTTCTGATAGATGATGAGGTGTTCAAAAAGCAAAAATCTTTTGCTTACATGGGAAAAACTCCCCAACAATTTATGGTGTCTTAAAAGCCGTAGCACTTTAACTGTTGGAAGATTTGTTTTGTCAACAACTTAATGTTGTTTGAAATACAGCATGCTGCATCACTTTAAAAGACTACAAATAGATTTTTATTGTCACAATGCATCACATTAGAAAGGAATATTAAGACTGCCATTCAACTTTCCTTTCTTGCTGTGGAATATGTCTTTCTGCAGCTCTGTTCCTAAGATCCTCAGACCTGCTAAACTGAACAACGATTTTAAGCTCCCTCAGCCTCTGCCCTCTTTGCAAGGGAGTTGGTTTGGCTGTTGCAAAAAGCCAAAAAACCAGAGCAATTTTTCTTATGACTGCTGCTGTGTGCACAGTGTCCCTGTAACCAGGGGCTGCTGACCCTACAGACCTTCCTCCCCTGCCCAATTTGGCATTTCAGCTTGTCCTGTACCACCACCAAGATGATGTACCAGAGTATCTTTGTGTGACAATAGACTTTCACTGCATGGGGAGACTCTCTAAGGCAGCCTTTTGCTAACAGAGAGCACCAGATCAACACCCTGACCTGAGATGGGGCCAGCTGAGTATTGCCTGCTTGTCACACCCTGAGACTGGATCAGCCTTAATATTTAGTTACTTTTCTTTGTTAGATATTGCTCTTTCCTCAGATCATGGTCATCATTAAACTGCTGATTACTATGGACTCCATAAAACTTTTCTCAAGGTACTCCATAATAGGCAGGGTTCAACAATGAAGGGCTGAAATAAAAAAAAGGAAATATTAACTTGAGCTTTGAGAACATTCAATGCACTCAGCCTTGCAGAGCTCTGCACTGAAGTGGTTGTAATAGCATTTGTGCTTACCAGCTTGGAGGAAAAAGAGGTTATTTGTGTGACTGCAAGGAAACCTAGATTGGCAGAGCAGCACAAGTATTAATACAGAAACCACAATTTTCATTAAAACACAACAATAGATTGAAAAATGTATGCTAAACAAGCTCAAGCAACAAATATAGTTTAGAAATTTGAAATTTATTTATTGGTACTCTCCCTGCAATAAGGAATGTGTGTTTCACAAGTTATAAGACACTTATTCAGGTAGATCTGCAAAAACAAAGAACCAAACCAAAGCAGACCTTAACAAGAGTTGGTTCTTCTCAGCTGGTATATGCTTGCTCCCATTCCTTTTCTTGGTGCCACAGCAGACTAGATAACAAGTGTCAGCCCTGGGACTGGTGGTCAAAGCTCACTTGATGTCCACAAAAGGGGAAGATGTTATTGAACTCACCATAAACTATAAAAAGGAGAAAGAGCAGAGAGACACACAGATGCTGGTTTATGCTTTCCAAAAGAATGAGGAAGAAGTGGGCATTAGCCAGAAATAAACAGCCAAAAAGCTAAAAAAATTAGTTGTGGTAAAGGCCACCATTTTGTCACTGAAGCAGGAAAAATCAAGGTCATTATCAATATTTTAATGGATAACTCTAGGCTGTGTATCACGCTAAAAATATACAAACAGAGCCTAATAATAATAAAACAGTGAAAGCCATCAAAGCAACCTTTCTACAGCACCTACTGTTATGATCTGAGAAGTAAAATTCCCTCCCCAAACATCAGTCAGTGTAACGTGAAATAGGAATGGTACTTATGGGCCAGGCATCTGAGAATTCCCTCAAGGGACACTGATGTCCCCTGTAAAATCTCCTGCTGCTTTAGCAACAGGACTTCAGCTCTGTCATCATCGCTTTGTGGAGCCTGATGGTCAATGTGACATCAGCCAAGGGAGTGATAAAACTTCATCACTTGTGCACAGCTTTAAGGGAATGATGGTGAGAATACAGAATTCCTTACCTACAGCATAGGGACACACAGAGGTTGTGTTTCTCCTGGTCTCTGAGTTTGAGAGCCCCTGGCAGTTCCCCTGATGCCTTGGGAAATCTGACCTGAAACAGAGACTGCACAGAGCTGGAGAATAAAGTAGGGATTTATTGAAAGGCCTCCAGGATACACCTTGGGCAGGACAAGAGCCTGGCCAGGGCTGCACCCAAGGTGGACAATGAATGGTCACAAAATGGCTGAGCAGTCACGAGGTCTTAAATTTTTATAAGTTTTATAATAATTTGCGTATTGGGGTTTAATTGTCCAATTCCAGCTCCAGGTTGTGAGGTCCCATCCTTCTTGTTCCTCCCTCCAGCCCACTGCTGTTTGTGCTTTTGGGTCTGAAAGTTGTCCTTGGTCTTCATCAGGAAAAGGATTTGTTTTGTCTCCCTGCTCTGTGCAGAGAGCTGACTGGCACTGGATATGAGGCTCAGAACTGCACCCCTGGGCAGCACAGAATGTGAAAAACATGAAAGCTAAAGCTTAAGGCATCACCCCAAATTCCCATTCTAACCCAGAGCAACCTTAAAGCTGCTCCAGAGTAGCTTGGATGCCTGTGAGACGCTGCCAGTGCAGATCAGCGTGGTCCTGGCTTCCCCACGCCGCGTGTTCGGCTTTATGGGATAACCACTGAGGGCTGGATTTATGAGATCTGCACTCCACGCAAACACAGCACAGACCAAAATGTGCCACGGAATTTATGCCTGGATTCACCCAGTGTTGCAGAAATGAAGCATCTTCTCCCTGCTTTCCCCAGCTCTGGAGCCCAGCGGTGCTTGTGAGATGGATGGGTGCACAGGTGTGTTGCCTAAAGAGAAAAACGTGGCCCTATATTTTTTGTTGGTGTGAAGCAAAACAGAAGGAAAGCCAGGAAAATTGCTGGGGAACAGATTGTAAAAGCATGTTTAATTTTGTTTGCTAGAGAAACAAGCAGTACTAGCTAAAACCCTGCGAGTTATAATTTCTAGTACATTACTGCTAATTAGTAAATGTATTACGGCCTAATTTGATCTCTCAGAGAAGGCACTTTTTAGGAAGAAGATATTTCTGTGAAGTGATCAAATAAGGAGGATGCCATTTTCAGGCTGGGTGGTTTTTTTCCTTCTTTTTGCTGCTGAAGAACAAAACTCATATTTTATATCCATGGCTTCTGTTGCTTCCCTTTTCCTTAGACCTTTCCAATTCCTTCATCCTTTCAGGAAAAGTTCTCTGGTCTTAATCTGCTGGTCCTATCACTGTGAAAATAGCACATGCTATCTGTCAGAGGACAGTACATCAGGGAAAGAAGAAAATTTGAGCCACAATGGAAGTGCATATTCCCACTTTTGTTGCACAGTATCAGCCAGGAATTTTCCCACGTGGTTTGTAGGACTTTTCTGAACAAAGATGACCAAGTGGGTGTTTGTACTTCTCTTCTTCCCATATTAGTTTTCCCCTACTGCTGCCTCAGGAAAATCACCCTCCACACAAGTCTTAAGTTTGTGTATCTTAATTTATATCCCCACATCATTTATACTGTATAATCCAGTGCTGTTAATGTGGTTTCACTGAGTGACTTCCCTATTTGAAAGTTTTTCAAGCCTCTTTTCTCCTGAATTGTGTGAGTAAAAAGATTCTAAGGGAGAGAGATTGCTTTGGTGTTTTTAAAAAATAATGGTTTTGATCAGGCAGCTGTTAAAGATGTTTTCCAGAGGCTCCATTTTTTGTGCTGCCTTTTGGTGGAGACAAACCCCTATCAATAAATGCTTTTTATGCTTTGAAAAGCATGTTTTTCCTTGTTTCTGCCTTGACTGATCCTGTCTGCACTTAAAACAGAAATGCACACATGTTGGGATACAAACAACCACAAGAAAAGCAAAACCCAAGAGCAGTACAGAAACTATTTATTATTGTGTATCTATTTCACTAGGATTAGATATTGGATAACCTCTTATTTGTGGTCAAATATCTTTATTTCAATTGGGTTATTCAAAAACCTGAGGTTGCTGAGGGATGGAAGCTTTTGTGGGTTTGTATCTGTAGATGTGCTTTAATTCAGTTTATCGTGTGTAGAATATTAGTTAATTTTTTAAAGTGTGCTGCAAACTAACATATCATAAAAAATATTTCTGCCTAATAGCATCATTCTTAATTAGTCTATTTTTTTGTTTGTGTTTTTAGTGCTATTGATTTATCTACTAAAAGACTTCCTCTGATTTTAGACACAACTGAAATCAAATCCCTCAGGCTTTAACTGTGAAGCTGGAGAAGCTTATTAGGATTTTTAACATTCCAAGTTGCTTTCTGAACAGATTGCACCAGCTAGTTGATGAAACTTGAGCTAATTACTCTAATGTTGACAAATGCACTAGCACAAAAAAAGTCGCATCTGAAAAAAAATTAAAAATTGCACCTCTTTAGGAAATGCTAAGTAGATTCAGTGATTTGTGGGTGTAAGAGAGAGATGTTTGCAGAGGTTTCTTTAGGAAGAGAAGAAAGAAAAGGAAAAAAAACCCTAACAAAAATATCTACGTATAAACAAAATGAAAAATGCTTTTGCCTTTAGAAAATTGAAATAAATCAACTTGATAGTTGATAGGGTGAGTAACTGCTTTCACAGACTTGCTGTGTTAGTAGGTACTGAGAATTCCTACAGAGCCTCTTCATCTGTAGCATCCCACCCAGGAGAATTGGGTCATAGTCTTTGAGGGTGGCCAGTGCCTCCTCAGGACTCTCCTCTGTGCCAAGTTAAATTCAGACATGGAAAAACTATATTAAAATCCAAGGAGATCCATGAGCCCTGAAAAATGCGTACATTCTGTTTGGACTCATCATTTTTTTTTTTTTAATTTGTTCTTCTCTATGTAGATGCCCACATAAGGGAAAGAGATTAATGTGGCTATCATATAATGATGGTGAATGTTATCTTAGAGAGGTTTCGGTGGAAAGAGACCTTAAAGGTCATCTCATTCCAAACCCCTGCCCTGGACAGAGTCACCTTCCACCAGACCAGGTTGCTCAGAGCCCCATCCAACCTGACTTTCCAAGATGGGGCATCCACAGCTTCTCTGGGCAACCTGTTCCAGTGCCTCATCGCCCCCAGTAAAGAATTTAATTGAGACATCCAATCTAAATCTCTCCTCTTTTAGCTCAACAATGTTTCTCCTTGCCTTATCACTATCTGTCCATGTAAATATGCATTTGAGGTAATCCAAACAATCTCAACCCTGCTCAAATTTTCCTTGTCAAAGAACATGAAAAAATGCTTAACTAACTGCTGATATTTCAGTTCAATACTCTTTAAGCTTAAATGGAAGCAGTGTGGCTATGACATGAAAGTTTCCTGCCATTTAAACTTATTATGCCTCAGAGAGAAATATACTGTCTTGTCTTTCTTTTTTTTTTTTTTTTTTTTTTTACTATTTACTTAATAGTTTTGACCTTTCAGCCAATTGTCCTTATCCGTCATTACAGCGTATGATCAATCATTTCATGCCTTGTCATCTATAAAATACCAGCAGAAGGGAAATGTTTTATGCTATATTGCTTTTCTTGAGTTGTTTAGTTTTGTTGATTTTCTTTTTTTATCATAGTGTCTTCCTGTGTATTGCAAAGAAGGAAAAAAAATGCTCCAGGTCTCACTGTTTTAATCAACTTCATGGATTTCATGGGTGTAAATAAATAGCTGGAGGGAGGCTGGTGAGGTACAGGATGCCCAGAGAAGATGTGTTTGCTTCCCTGGCAGTGTCCAAGGCCAGGCTGGATGGGGCTCTGAGCAATGTGGTGTAGTGAAAGGTGTCCCTGTCCATGGCAGGGGTTTGGAGTGAGACGATCTTTAAGATCCCTTCCAACCCAAACCGTTCTGTGATTCTAAAACTCACTGCAAGCTCATCATTTTAATTTTGGTATTTAATCATGATCAGTACTTTAAAATACACAGAACAAGCCGTTTCTGTTTGTCTCTAACTTCCTTCTGAATTTCTGAGCTGTAAGCAGGGACATAAGTATCCAGTGACATTAACTACCTGTGCAAAGCCACACACATGCACACTTAGATGTGAGTGTGGTCTGTGCGAGGATGGTCCTCCAGCTAGGACAGGGTTTTGGGTTCCTGGAGATTCAGGCACCCTTCATTGCAAACAAACTTGTGCAAAGGTAAGATTTTCAGGAACGTTCCTGCTGCAGGAGCGTAAATGACATTTACAAACTAAGAGCACCGCTTAACAGGCTTATCTGCAGCAGAAAGCCAGAGAGGTGCAAGGATCATGAGCTACCAGGAAAGCTGTGACACTGTGCAAACATCTCAAATGGAAGCCTGAGAACAGCCTGCTGCTCTCAGAAAGGTCTCTCTGGTTTAGGTGCAGCGACAAGTAAACATGTCTAATGATTCCTCCTCCAGCAGCAGCATGTAGGCTGCTCCCAGAGGAGCCCTGTGCTGTGTTCAGGGAGCAGCACAGAAAAGGCTGCAGGCTGAGCCATGCTCTTCCTGGAGCACAGCACAATATTGCTCTTAATGAGGGTTAAGTGACTTAGGATCTGAAGTGCTTCTGGAAATCATGCTTTTTGCTTCTCTTGTCTTCATTGTCCTAATTATGAACCAGAGATAATGGCACTTCTTGTCTTCCCGTGGGGTATTGGGAGCATGAGTACATCAAGGATTGAGAGAGCTGTAGCTGCTACATGGTGACCCAGTAATGGGGGCACCTAAAGTGCCTTTGGGTAAACAACTTGAGCATAAACATCCACTTGCATCCCTAAACCCAAAAAATGTCAAGTGCATGTTTAAAATCTTCACAAGTGGTTTACATGATTTTTTTTTTCAGAGTGGGGAGTCCTTTTGTGTCATTATTTCAGGGAGGCAGAGTAGTCATGCAAATGATTTGGAGAGAATTAGAAAACTTGGGGGAATACAGATCAGACAGAGTGAAAAGGAAGGAGACCAAGCATATGACAAATTTCAAGCATGTATTATTTGTGCAATTATTTGGCACTCCTTCCTAGCTGAAAGAAGTTAGTCTCCCCTGTGCCTGTGAACACCAAGGACATCATTTATTATCTGAACCTTTAAACTACCTTGGTTTTATTTGGGATAATTGGAGTTGTTCTATCAACCTATTTTCTCTGATCCTAACACCGAGCATGAAAAGATTAATATAAAGAAAGGTGAGGATACAAACACACTACTAAGGTTTGGGGCTTGTAAGGCAAGTTTTGCACAGCTCTAGCTGTAATTCTTTAAAATATACATATGTCCCTTTGATGTTGTATGGAATTAGAAGTCAGATATAATACTCCCAACCTGGCTGCTGCTCACTGCTGAAGCCAATGAGCAGTAGAGAAACAGAGGAGTGTGCTTTGAAGTGTTTGGTATTACACAAAGAAATGAGCACTTCAATGAGAATGTGCCATGTGCAGGAGGCTGCCACTGAGGTGCACTTTAAAGTCAAAAATCAGGACACACTCCAGAAAGTTCACCTTCAGGTTTATATCTGAACTTTGTTGTGGGGGTATTTATACCCTCAGCCAGTGCAACAAATAGAAAGGAGCAGAAGTTGAGGTCCCAATCAAAACTTCCATGGATGATGGATGTGTGTTCTCAGTTCTAGTCTGGTTTTGATCTCTAACACCTTGCTCATCAGTGGCTTTCCAGCAGTACAGTTCAAAGGGCTCTGTGAAAACAGAGGAGAGAGCTGTATAATTAGCTGGATTTTATGGAACAGGGTCCAAGGCAGAAAGCAGTGTCCCAGAGGGGTTGTTTGTGCATGGTCCTGCATCTCTGTAGTGGCACAGGTAGGTCAGCATCCCTCATGTTTTACCCAGGGTCTTCCTGAAGGCATTGCCTCTTACTGGGGTTAGTTCTCTTCAACAGGATTTATAGTTCATAGAATTGATATCAGAGAGACAAAAGTATATGTTGAGCACAGCAAAGAATTATTGTAATGAATCCATGTTTATAGTTTAATGATAAAAAAATCAAACTCATGTTTTAATTTTCTTAATATTGGATTATTCCTCCTTCAAGAGGGCTCACCTTTCATAGCATTCTTCTAGCCTTTTATTAATATATCTGATCTCAATATTAAACATCATTAAGTATTTAAATTGTCATTAAATATCATGACAATATTTTATTGTCATTAAATATTATGGCAATGTTTTCTGGTTTGCTTACCCTTCCTCTCCTACCCATTCTTAACATTGTCTGCTTGTTTGATCACTAGTAATCTTGATGTGGCACATTTACAAAACTAGCTAAAATAACTCCAAGATCCTGTTCCTTAATGATAATAACTAGTATATAATCATAATTTAAGCTGAGGGGAGGGCTTATTTTCACCATATGCACTGAATTTAGTTTATTTTATTTATACGTTACTCTTATGAAATTCTTCCACAAATCTTTCCAACTAATTTTGGTTTTGCTATCTCACTATTCATCAAAAACGTGACTTGCTGGCAGTACTGAACACTCCTTGCCATCCCTATTTACCCCCACATTCAATTCTCTGATGCACGTGGCAAACAGCCAGACCTGCCACTTCTGTTGTGAGCTCCTTACTCACCCTCTCTCTGCTTGCAACTGAACTGAAACCGTGGCACAGGGTTAAAAATCCTAAAAATACAATTCAGTTGAGTTCTGAATCACAGAAGCTCGAAACAAATGAGTTTATGCTTCTGTGTTTTAATGGAACTGATTGAAAAGGGAAAACAGTAGCGTGGCTCTGGGGAGTTCATTCTGCCATCATGCTGTGCATTAATCTTTTGTAGTATGAGAGTGTTCTGAAATAGTATATCTGTGCAGGACTTGTCTCTATTCCTTTAAAGACTTTTTGAACCTCTGTCCTTGGTTTGGAACTTTCAGTATCATGAGTTTTCCAGGAGTGATGATGTTTTGGGGTGGATGGTTAGTTTGGTTGTTGGTTCGTTGGTTGTTTTCTGTTTGGTGTTTGGTTTTTTGAAGTGACTTCAAAATTACTTCAGCTGCCTGAAAACCTAAGTCTTCATTGGGATCTAATTTTAGTATAAAACTATTGATACAGTGCAGAGATAAGCCTGAATGGAAAAAGGAAAATAATCCGGTCATGCAGATGAGCAATTAATAAGGAGGAAAAATAAATAAAAAAATCAGTGACAGAAAGATTTGAATGGCACACCTGAATTACACCTTCTTGGCACAGAGAAAGGAGCTGAAAATAATTCCTTTCCCTGATTAGCAATAGCACAGTTCACTGTTACGAGGAGGAAAACTTTAACTCCTTAGAGGTACAAACGGTGCTGTTTGGTTTCCCCCTGAGTTTCCCCACCCACTGAGTTAAAATTTGAACCACCCAACCAACTTTCAGGCATCTGGTCCAGCTGTTTGATACAATTACAGACTTTCTGGCCTTTGCTCACTCCTATTTTCATTGGGAAATCCTGCTCCTGCTCACTCACTCTGTTAATAGCCATCAAAAAGTTAATTTACATTTTAGCACAAATGAAAGGATGGAAATTTCTAATAGAAGAATGGGAAACAATAATGATTTTATTTTTCTGGTCAGTTATTACTCATGCCTAGAAAGCAAAAAAAAAAAAACAACAAAAAACAAAACAACAAAACACCCACAAAAAAAACCCCCAAAACAAACAAACAAACAAACAAACCAAAGGAAAACCCAAACAACCCTAGTTAGGAAGGATTAGTTCTTTCTTTCCTTGTTGAGTTGTTTTGTTTTCATGCACCAGCAAAATGCTCTAATGCTTGGTTTGCAAAACCTCACAGAGAAATGTATTTTTGAATATATACAGTGCAGGCACTTCTTTTGAGGGAGTAAAAATAATAATGATAAAAGTAAATAGAAGACCTTAAGTTTAAAGGGGTTTCTTGCAGGACTAATTTACACTTCTATTTCTTAATCTGGTTAAGTAATACACACAGATGATGGGAAAACTATACAAAGATAATGCACAAACTATCAAGGGGGGCTGTTTTAAAAGAAAAGCCAACCTTACCATTTTTCACCTAATCGATATTGAAGTTATAAGTCAGCTAAGCCTTATGTCTCTAAGCAAATGACTGAGCATAAGTGTATTTTTAGATGGCTCTTTAATGTTAAGTGACAAGGAAAGGCAGCCACTTAAAAGTATTTGACATTCATAAGCATCCAAAAGACTTTCTGTCACCTTCTATTTATTCATTCCCTAGACTAGAAAAAGCTGTATTGCTTTGTTTTTCCCCTTCCTTTCAGGGCAGCAGTCAATGCAGCTGTGTCAAACCTCAGCTCTTCTCATCTGTGCCTCATGGTGTCCATATCCCTGCTTCTCTTTCTCTTTGCTGTCACTGAGGAGCTTTTGAGTGCCCATTAACAGCGAGGAGTGCTGCTGCATCTGGAATTCCTGACTCCAGTCTGAAAGGATCCAAGCGACACCCAGGGCACTCCTGCCCCTCCCCAAGTCAGCAGCACTGCCTCTTCCAGCAGCAGCAGGATTGCCCTGAGGGCTAATTGAGAACTGTCTGGGAAAAAAAAATACCCAACTCATTATAAGGACCTGCCTTTTAAGAGTATTTTGGGTGCTTTTCTTGAATAACACAGAAAGCTTTTGGTAGCGTTCTTCAGCACCTTGTATTTTAGCTGGTGTGCACTTTGTTTACTCAGCTTTCATGTAGGATGTATTCACTCGTTAAGCGTATAGGAATGCTTCTTTTTAAATAAAGGAAAGGTCCTCTATCTTAAGAATGTTCCATGTAATTAGTTCTGATGTTTAACTAAGTTTGTCCAAGAGTATTTAGGCCACCAAATTCCTGAGGTAATTGCACTGGAAGAATTAAAGATTTTGCCACAAGGAAATAAATACATATTTTGAAAAGCAGAGTTTTAAAACAATGGAAAACCAAAGAAAACTTTCTGAAGTGTTCCAAGCAGTGTAACAGGCAGGCTAAACAAAAAACCCCAACCCTTTGTGCCAAATACAAATGCTTCTGCAAGTTGGTGAATCTTGACCCTGTTTAAGCTGACCTTCTGAAAAACTTGAGCTTTTGAATTCCCATTTGTCTGTCTGACCCTGCTAACAACAATTGAATATATTGTCTGATTTTAACCATGTTGCAGAGGAACAGTTTTATGAGCAATTTTTGTCCTACAAGTTTCAAGTAAGTCAACAGAGTCCCACAAGTGTCTCTCCCATGGAAAGTGCACAGTGGGGACTTGAGGTTTATAAATTCCCTAGAGAATTAAGACCTGGAAGTGCTGGAGGAATGAATTAACCACAGGAAAATACTAAACCTCCTTTGTTCCTTACTGGAGGAGAGAACCCAAACACAGCACACAAAACCATAGAAAATGGAGCTATGCAAGGTCTGCCTTGTGCTGCTGCATTTGTGAGGGGTATTTTAGGATTTAGGGATTTTTTTTTTAATGAAAGGTATAAATATATCAGCAGTTTGTGAGCTGGCACTGGAGAAAGCAAGGCTAAATGCCATGTGTGCTCTATTGTGGAGTTTTTTTCTCTTTTCTGTCAGAAGAAGAGAAAACTGAAATTCTGTGGGAAGTGGGATTCCTTACCCTCTGTCTGTGGGAAACTGTTGCTGTCCCTCTTTTCTTGCTGTTTCCTACAAGGTATTGTAACAGGAATCTCCTGTTTCCCTTTGGAGAAAAAAAAAAAAGGCGGCACAGTGAGGGCTGTTGAATTGCAGGTTTGCACAAGCAGGCAAACACAGGTGGTGCTGATGCAGGGATATTCAGGTAATCTGGAAAGTTTCAGAGTCTTGGGAATCGCTGTGCGATAATGCCTCTGAGTGCCTCTCCCATGAGGTGGACAGGAGCTGATGCTTTGAGAGAAAGAAAAGGAAATAAACCAATAGGTGATCTTCCTCAAAAGAAGGAAAGAGAAGCGGGGAAATAATCCTAAGTATTATGATGCTTCCTTTGGAATGACTCAGATTCATGTTTCACCTTTGAGGCTGGTATTACAACCTACAACCAGCCAGAGTCACACTTTCTGACCAACTCTGCATTCCAGGGTTTTCCATGTGTGACACCCCCATTTGTAGCACACAAAGCATAATTTACCAACCTGAAGCAGCTTAGTTAAGACCCAGGTAAAAAAACTGTGTGAGTAGACAGAGTTTGTTTACCTGGCAAACACTGGGCATGCTTGCAGCTCCTTTCTGCCCTGTATATTTAATTTTAGCCCATCTAAACACACTGCTTTGGACCTGGGAAAAACAGGAGCTTTACAATGGAAGTGCTGCTGATGACACTGCTGCAGGTTGCAAATGATGCCATTTTAGTACTTAGCTGGTATTCAGGAGCTTTCAGTCTTGGGTTGAAGAGATCTGATTGAAAATCAGACACAGGCATATATGGAGAATTCCAGGTTCCCTAGTTGCCTTGAAGTTAAGTGGAGTGGGCACTTGATTATTATGAAGGCTAGAATTGGATTGAAGAATCATACTTAAAGGTGTAATAGAGCTCAGAAAGTGTCAGACCTTGGAAGTACCTAGCCCTTGATTGTAGCAGCTGGAAGTGATTTAACAAGTACTTGAGGTGACAGAATCAAATGCTTTATGTGATGAATGGGCTGTTTCAATATAGCAAATGATTTTGCTCTTTAAAAATCAGAATTAAACAGTTTGTTTTTTGTGAGGCGTGAGATCATGGAGCAATGAAGTGTGCGTGTGCACGTGCCCAGAGACATGGAATTTCGTGTTAATCTTGTCTTTATTATACTGCGTTCATTTATTTTGGAATTTACTGCCGTGCACTGGCCGTTCTGGGGGAGGGGAGGAGTCTGTTTCATGCATGAGAGTGTCCTGAGAAGCTGAAATAGCATGACCAAAGTAGAACCAGTTCTCAACCTTATAAGGTGAAAAATACATTCAGCAAATAATGTTATCAGTCAAACTCAAGAGGTAAATAACTTCAAATTTCTGTCATATTTGGTAGTTGGGCATTCAGGTGTGTATATATACTGAGCTGGATGCAGAGCTGGGAGGAGATTCCTCAGATCCATGCAGGTTTTGTCCAAGTAGTGTCCCATCTTAGATTCACTGACATGGCCTGCTAACACCTACCATTCAGGTATCCTGTCTTGAAGTTTCCCTCCACCTGACACCCTCACAACATGCAAAATTTTTTTTTCAAGATTTTTCTCCCTTCACTGTGGCTGACGCTTCAGCCCTTTTCTTCCTTATTGCTGGAAAAGAAAATCCCCCACACCCAAGCCACCCTTAAAAATTAAGTCAAGCTTGAATCTGATCCTATAGTCCTTCAGTGAGCAGAACAGTTAATTATGTTCAGTTCTCCTGCCTTTTTGTATAGAAAAGGAAAAGTGAAGAGATGAAATGTAATGTTGATTTATTTTTTTTTATCTTTTTACTAATCAGAATTACTTGGGCTGCTCCTGAGGTTGTTTTGAATGTGCTGAGCAATGGACACTGCCAGTCTCAAGTGACAAACAGAATAGAAATTGTATTGTGAGGATCAATGCTTTTACATAACTCCAGGAACACCTTTGGATGCCAAGGTTGACTGTGTGTTGAAATGGAACCACAGGTGTATGATCTGTTCACTGGCCCTTATGATTTGTGGTCTAATGTGGGATCTAAGAGAGTTGCAGGAGGCTGGGGGTTCCCAGAGGGCAAATTACTGTGATGGTTTAGCAAAAACCAGCTGGAAGTAAAGAATCTTAAGGTCTCTTTTTGTTCCTCTCCACTAATGAAATGAACCCTGACCTTTGAGCAGACTCTGAGCTCCAGAATTTGGATGGATCCAGCTTGAGCTCACAAAAATTTGGTATTATCCCTCTCACTCGCATCTCTTGCATTCATAGTGGCTGCTGGACCTGAGCATCACTATACAGAGACAGCAAATTCTTGCAGATCCAAGGTTTTCAGACCTGGAATTGTAATCTGATTTGGCTATCCCTCAAACCAAGTGTGTGGACACACAATATTCTTCTTTAAATCATGCAATACCTCTTGATCCCTGGTGTGCCATGCTCAGGACCTTTTCGTGCTTTCTCCTATTGCACATGACACAGCACCACATCTATGCACAGAGAGGGAGGAGCCTGGCACATCAGACTTTCCTCTTTCTCCAAAAGAAGATGACACCTCTGCTTCTCTTTTTTAATATTTGACTTCATATCCCTAACATGCCTGCAGAAAGACATGTGAATGTAAAGGCATTTATAAACAGAAAGCTAATATAGCTTACCAAAATGAAGATTCAAACAGAGCTGAGTATCTCCTAAGCCATGAGATAACACAGAGTAATCATGGATAAAAGAAATTTCACCAGATTCAACCCCTCCCTGGGAGAGGGTGAACTCCTGCATTGGGCCAAAGTCATATTGAGGTACACAAAAAGATTGGGCCATACTGCTGTGAGGAAGCTGTTCAGTTTGAGTTAATGACATGTTGTTAGCGGTGGAACCATCTCTCAGTATCTGAAAAACATATGTTGTTATACTTCCCCAGAACTAAAAAACAGATTTGAAAAGAACTTTTTTTTTTTTCTCTTCTGAGATATTTGCATAATTACACAGAGTGTGAGTGTTAATGAAGAGCTAGTAATAAAACTGGATGAATTAGCATGACTGAGTGACTTAACGCAATCCTGTTGATCATACAGTCAGGGGTGGCTTGCATTTTGCCAGATTTTTTTTTTTTTTTTTAACGCTATCTCTTGCAATTGCACATTTGAATTTGAACTTTCATTAATTATAGCTTTATGTCATGAACACGAAATTTCATTGACTTAAGTGTTTACATCAGTAGAACACCTATTCTAAAATATGTGCACCTGACAAAATTCTTAATGAACACCTCGCCAGCCCCCCTCAACACTGAGTGCATTTTTGAGTCATTCCAGTGAAGAATTTGTTCTTTCTAAAAATATTTAGTATGTTTTCAACCCACGGGCTAAATTCTTGGAATTATTTCTTTCCAAGTTAGAAATAGTGAAGAATGTAGTGATGGGAAGAGAAAAACAGACGCAGAAGCAGGATATTCCTTCAATAACATCGTGGTCCCTCTTAACAGCATTCTACCTCTTCCTTCCTCTTGTTTCCTTGTCCTGTTTGCTACTGGTGTGCAGCTGAGTTGATCACCTTGCCTCTGATACACTGAGGAAGGTGAGGTGCACGAGGACATGTAAGAACAGCTGTGAAGGATGAACTGTAGCTAAAGAAAATCACTTTGCGTTGAAGAGAAGCAGTGGTGGGCTTTGTGCTTCTGACTCTGTTGGGAGGATAATCCCTAGAAAGCAGTGAATTCCAGACTTAAGGAGAAGTGATGTCTTAATCTTAACAGGACTATAGCTTGGAAATCAATTTGGGTCTTATGGACAGTTCAACCTTGTTGTTTCCAGTGAAGCTTGACCACGGGGCCCACAATATCACCAAATATCGATGTTGTGTCTCTTTGCCTGCTTAAATATCCCTAAAAATATAACAAAGCATCAGTCTGTATCATTATGGGGTGAAATAACTTAGGTGTTCTCCTCCTCCTCTCCTTTGGGCACTCTCAAAAAACTTACCCTTAAGCTAGCAATGGTAACTGAGACAGGGAAAAAATATCCTGTTATATGTTTGAAATTTCTGCTCTCATCATGCTTTTATCAGCAGGGAATTGTTAAAAGTTTCAGTATCAAGTTTGCATAAGGAGCATCTTGGCATAGAAAGTTCGAACATGTTATTTCAGTCAGAAATGGGAAGTTTGGATAAATTGTCTAACCCTACGTGTTTGAGATTCCTCATATTGTCCCACTTACAGGCCTAGAATATTGAGATCATCAGTCCCTGAAGCTAAATGCTAAATATTCCAGCAAAAAGAAAAATGCTGAAATTCACCTGTGAAAGCAATCTTTCCCTGTACCAGTTCTGCCTCACAGGCAGTGAGATATGGATGAGCTTTGGCTTTCACGAAATTAAATGTCAGTGATAGTTTAACACTAAATATAGTTATAAAATAGCTAATGTTCTGTAATACAAAGTTACTATATACAAATATAGACTTAATTATTTAATGGAACAAAAGACAGATATTTTGGTAAACAATTTGACCCAATAGAAGATTTCAATATAAGATAAGCTGATAGCTCATGCTTGATCTGAAGTGAAAACCATCACAGGTGTAGAGGAAGTAAATTGGAATTGCATTCAGGAGTCGAGCAACCAGAAATATGTATATTACAGTACATACAGCCTGTGAGATTAATACTGTCAGAAAGTCACATGCAAGGGCAAAGCGGGTTTGAAGTCAAGTTGAAATAAAGCAGGCAGGTCATTTTTTTTAACAGCAAAAATAAATAAATCATTTTATATGGTTAATGCACTGTAAAATAGCCAAGTCCATACTGAACACTGGGAATTAAGAGATTCCCTTCTACCTAGTCAAGTGTATCTGAGCACTCAGGAAGTGTTATTTGTAGATACAGGTGAGCCAAGTTGGTTTAGGAATACCCTGGTCTCTAAGAAAATAGGTAAAATGCATTCCAGTTCAAAGCAGGGCATCTTCACTCACAGCTCTGCTAATCAACAACCCAGGCAGAATTCTACCCCAAAAAAGACATGGTGCTCTCTGCATTAAAAACCAGAAATTTTTCCAGTCTTCTCTTCTGGTTTTTGAGCCAAACTTCATGTCTTTGCTCATGAGATTTAAATATATGCCAATAAATTAGCAAAATATTGCAATTCTTGAAGATGCTTGTGTCTTAAAGATGCTTGAAGATGCTGTCCTTTTTCTGTATTTGACAGAACAGAGACAGAAGAGAGAGAGACCTGGAATCTCATTTTAGGAATTTATTCAGGAAACATATGTCTGTATTAGTGTCTGCAAGGTTTACCATTTCTCTTCTCCATTTGTAAATCTGTGCCTATCTTGGGTTTCTAACTTATTTCTCAAAAAATAATTTTTGATAGTTAACACTTAGATATAACCACCTGAGACTAGGTCAGCTTGTAAAACATTGTTGAGACATATGGAGGGAAAAAACTACAAAAACACCAAAACACAGTCCTTTTGGTATGGGAATATGATAGGCAGCAATTGAAAATTCTAAATTTTAGAGGATGGAACAGACCCTGAGCACTGATCAGATTTGGCAGCAAGGTTCATACATGAATTTCATCACAGCTTCTTGAAATTCAGGCTGAAAGTTTCAGTTCAGGCACATCTATGGAAAAGCGCTCATCTGAAAGCAGTACATCCCAGGACCCCTAATTCTGCATGTGGAAAAACTCTTTTAGTACTTAGGGCTTTGGCCTAAGAGCATTTCAGTCTCTTAACCTTTGGATCCAGTCTTCCCAATTGTCTCCCACAGGCCAAGCTGTGCCCTTTCTGCTGCTGGCTGGTAAGGATGCTACAGAGCAGTCAGCCCTCTCCTGCAGGCAGGTGTACCCAGGGTGGGAGTAGCACAGAGGGAAATGGTTCTCTGAAGTCTGGTGCCCCCAGGGATGTTGGGAGAGATGAGTTAAGAGCATCTGTGATGGTCTGTGCAAAAATGGTGTGTTCTTTTCTCCCACACTTGCAGCTTTGGTCTTGCTTATCAGCCTGCAAACAAAGCCCACTAAGCTGCTCCAATGCTCTCCTCTCCTGTTGTGTTTTCTGTTATTTGCCTTAAAGTAGCTGCCTCTTGCTGATTTGAAAATTCCCTGTCTCTCTGACACATCCAGGGACAGCCCTGTTTTATCTCATCCTGGCTTCTGCTTTCCCATTTGAGGATTCGGGAGCCGTCACCTTTGGTTTTCCCCCTCTAACAAACCCAACATTGATCTTGCAGATCATGCACAGTGCACTTTCAGACAAGATAGATAATGACTTGAACTGCAGCAAATGGGACTATATGACATCACACTTTTGTGAGCAGACAAATCTGTAATCTTATTTAGCTTGACAGGTATAAAGGGCATTTCAAAAACTGATTATATCTGCTGTGATTTTAAGAAGGTCTGGGATATGACTGGAAAACCTTCACCCAAATTATTCCCCAGGGAACAAACTCTTCAAAAGAATGATGCAATGCTCCTTATTCGGAGCATTTAAACATGCATTAACCTTTTTTTCCACCCTGTGGAAAATACATATTATTACCCCTGTGAGAGTGAGGTGCTACTGCTGAATCTCCATCAAGTCTGGGGAGCTGGGTCTGCAGTCAAGCTTTGCAGATTAATATGAAAGAAAAAGCTGAACACGAAGAACATCTGAACTGTTTAATGAAAATGTGGATCTGTGCTGATTTTGCAGATCCATTTCTTATTGTGAAAGCCCCATCACCAGCTGGGGATAAGATTCATAAGCATTTCTTGAAGTTTCCATTTATAGTTCTGATAAAACCATCTGTGACAGGCTTGTGGTGCAGCATCAGCCAAGATCAATACGTGTAACAGAACCTTCCTGTTGGGTCTCATGTTTGGGAGTGGGAGGCACAGACCTCCACAGATAAGTTGGGTCCTTATCTCACAGTGGAAGGTTTTTGGTAGCACCTGGATTGCCATGACTGCCCACTTGCTGACCAGAGGGAAAAGCTGGTGAAAGGAAACACTGAAATCCAAATTTATTCTCCTGAAATTTTTACAGCTTGGTTTAGAGGCTGATCTAAATCTTGCTCCTTAATCTTGTCCCTAAACCACTAAAGCAGTTTTCTTTTTTGTCCTGCCCAAAGGTACTAGGAGATGGTCCTCTGCTGGAAAATGAAAAACCTTCATTTCTCCATATGCATCATAACATATTTTTCTGAAGAGTAAAACTGAGAAAATCTCTTGATGACTTAAGTGTGGCTTTGCATGTTTCACTCTTTTTGAGACTTTTGCATGAGTATGTGATTTACTCTGCACATCATCTCTGATGCCAAAGGAGAGTATTTCTGCATATCTGAAGAAAATGCGTTAAAATGTTTTTAATAAGTCATTAGACCATTAGAAACTGTCATAAGCCTGGTAATTTTTCATTTGTGTTTCTGTGGCTGAAATTACAATCTTTTAATCTCTGGTTTCTAATTTAATCTTTACAACACAAAGCCAATTCTGTGGTAAATATTTATGGTAATTCTTCCCTCCTGGCACAGTTCTGCATTCACTAAGGTGAATGGAAATATCTTATTTATGGATGATCTTGGTGAGGACAGACCTGTTGAGGGATATGGCTTCCTCTTATGTCCTGTTGGACATAGTTCTCTGGAGTGTGACTATTAGTGGAATGATGAACTACTTGTCAAAGAGATTCTTCTCATCTATATGATAAATATACCTTGAGGCAGTGATGCCTTGGGAAGGCTGACCTCAAACAGAGAATAAAGTAGGTATTTTTTGAAAGGCCTCCAGGATACACCTTGGGCAGGACAAGAGCCT
>VZSR01001863.1:3690549-3716421 GCA_013398615.1 Brachypodius melanocephalos
GGTAGGGTATGGTAGGGTATTGTAGGGTTAGAGTTAGGGTTATGGTAAGGAAGGTTACGGTAAAGTAAGGTAGGGTAAGGTAGGTTAGGGTAATGTAGGGTAGGGTAGGGTAGGATATAGTTGTGTAAGGTAGGTTAGGGTACGGTAGGGTAAAGTAGTGTAGGGTAGCGTAGGGTAGGGTAAGGCAGAGTATGGTAGGGTACAGTAGGCTAAGGTAGGGTAGGGTAGTGTAGGGTAGTATAGGGTAGGGTAGTGTAGGATTAGGGTTAGTGTTAGGGTTAGGTTTAGGATTAGGATAAGGTTGGGTTGGGCAGAGTAAGGTAGGGTCGGTTAGGGTAGGGTAGGGAAGGGAGAGTGCCAGTGCATGACACGGCTTCGTTTTAAACTCTTTAGGGTCCTCAGGCCTTAAGGCTTTGATGTTCTCAGTGTTTCCTCACCCAGAATCCCACCAAAAACACCAAAACAAGAATTCCTAGGTACAGAGCTGTCTTCAGGATCAAAGCCTTTCCCATTAATCTTTTCAAAAGGTCTGGAGAATACTAGTAAGACAAGGGTGGAGTGCTGGAAGATTTTCTTTTTTCTGCTGTTTTTACTGATATTATTAGGTAAAACACAACCAATCACGGGCTTTATTGATCACCCCCCATCCTGTATCAAGCTAACAGCCTGGCAATTGGATAATGGAGATGGTCTTGCATGCAAATGAAAATCATTTAATGACACAGAGAAAAACAATGAGAACCATTGTTTCCAGATAATTTATACAGCTATTGAGGCATTCTTTTTCTTTTTTTATGAATTGAATTCACAGGAGATTTGTGAAAGTTGCCTGTTAGGTCAAGGGCTAGTGCTTTATCCACTTAATCATTCATCCCTGCTTGATTAATAGACTTTTTAAACAGAATCATATATTAATAATGTAGGCTTTAACTGGGCATCTCGATCAAAGAGCAGATTTTAGAAGTTGATTGGTTTGTATCCTCTAGGCCTGTGATAAATGTCTAGAGATTTCTTGTAGTCGTTTTTTCTTGTCATTTTTTTATTCTGATATTCATTTCTCTCTTCAACATTGTCACATGAATATTTAAAACAAGAAATATAATCAGTTCAGTGCTTTTTCTTCAGTGCTGAGATCATAAAGAGAAAAACTGTCATTCGGTACAAAATCTCTTTATTACAATATTTAAGCACTGTCTGTTTTACCTTGCTTGGTGGGAAGCACGATCAGAAAATCTTAGATACATCAATAGGATTATGAATGGAAAGCTATTCTTCAGATTTGGGGTTAAATGGGATTAAAGATAAGAAAACTCCTCAAAGATAAAAGGACTGTGGTGTTAATAATTAGAGGGGGTTAGAAAAAATTCATCAAAACAGTTAGATGGTAAATGCTGTCTCATCTACAGGTGAGACTGAAATATTTTCTGGAAATAGGAGAGTGTTTAGGAAATTCAGATGTATTCTGTTAAACTTAAACACAGTGTTTGCCTCCATTTTGCCAAATTAAGCCTTTGTTTTGAGGGGTTTTTTCCACATCATCTTTTCTTCAAAAATTGTAATCTGCGGTGAGATGACCTTAGTTGAAAGGAAATACTGCCACACAGGTAAATCACAGAATCACCTGCTGATTTGGGTTGGAAGGGACTGTAAAGATCATCTGATTTCATCACCCTGCTGTCAGCA
The DNA here is from genome assembly GCA_013398615.1 of Brachypodius melanocephalos. Classification (NCBI taxonomy): domain Eukaryota; kingdom Metazoa; phylum Chordata; class Aves; order Passeriformes; family Pycnonotidae; genus Brachypodius; species Brachypodius melanocephalos. The sequence continues at coordinate 3,692,233 of VZSR01001863.1, forward strand.
GGGACACCTCCCACTGGACCAGGTTGGTCCAAGGTCTGTCCAGCCTGGCATTGAGCACTTCCAGGGAGGGAGCATCCACAGCCTCTCTGGGCAACTGTTCCAGTGTTTTACCACCTTCACAGTAAAGAATTTCTTCCGTGTATCTAACCTCAATTTCCCCTCTTTCAGTTTGTGCCCATTGCTCCTTTTCCTATTGCTACAGCTCCTGGTGAAGAGTCTCCCTCCAGATTCCCTGTAGGCCTCCTTTAGGTATTGGAAGGTTAACAGGAGACCTGCACACAACCTTGTCTTGCCCAGAACGAACCCCCTCCTTTTTCAGCCTGTTTTTGAAAATGTTTCATAAGCATTTTCTTTTGTTTTAGCTTTTGTTACAGCTTGAAACAAAATCAGTTTTCTGAGTGAAAGAGTCAACCCTGTTTCAATCTCCCTGTAACATTCCTCCTGGCAGGAGCAATACTCTTACTTAAGATGGAAAAATCCATACCTTGAGAAAGGCCTAAACAGAAGAGGTCACTTTCCTGACGCCCTCACATTCAAAAATCAAGGAAAACTTCCACTGTGGAGCAAAGCACATTTGCTTGCCTGGTATTATACCTGTGTGAATGATCTCCTGTCACTTGTAATTCATACTGGTGCCTCTGCCACCACTTCTGCACTGGTCATATCCAAATGCTTCCAGGAACATTTCTAAACAATTCCTCCCCACATAAGCATGGATTTAGAGAGTTCACTATACCTTGCTTTGCACACTGGATTTTTCAGTCTGGCCACCCAGCCCTGTGCACCAGGTGCTGCTGATGGCCAAGATGTGCAACTTCAGCCTCCTGGATAAAATGGGATCTTGCTTCTGGCTGTTCCACAGTGTGAGAGCTATATGATGCAGAAAGGATCCTCAGATTCAGCACAGTGAAACTGGGAGGTTTTTAATACACATGCAAAATATTGTTGCAAGTGTCCTAGTGTCACCGATTTCAGCAGGGGGGAAGATTTTGCAATAACAGCCTCTTTTCCTCATTCACTGCTTGCTGGCCAGTGCAGGTTCTGAGGTGTGTGAAGGACCATGGTTTCTGAGGCTTTTGATGTATAAAATGTGTGGTTCTAAGGCTTGTAAATAAGTTCTGCACAGCTGAGAAGCAGGAGAGTCCCTCTCAGGAGTGCAGCACTCTGCAGAGCGGGATAAGAGCCCCTCCAAATACACCTCAACCATGACACGCTGCAGATGGGAATAAGGTACTCCATACTGAAACAGCCTCAGGGAGTGCACCCTAGAAGTGCTAAAAGGCTCATCTAAATATTGTCATTTCTTTATATTTCTGCAGTGTGGTGCTTCTCTCCTGTGCAGGAATGGGAGAAGAAGAACAGTCCTGTTCTTCAGAGCACTCACATGGTCGTGGCAAATAAAGGCTTCCTGATAGCTGATCCAAACCCCCTGTGGATAAGCTGTGCATTCTGAATTGCTCCAGTCTTGTCATGCTGGATTCTGCTGTTCACACGGTGCTGTTGGAGAGATCAGATGAAAGACTGATCCTCAGGGTCATTGTCTCAAGTAGGCAAATTTAAGACCCGTGTGGTTTGCTGCTTTAGGAGCCCTCCTCACAGGCTAGGAATGCTCAGAGCATGTGGGTATAGATATATAAAAATACTGTGTAGTGGTGCTGAGATTTGCAACTCTTCAGGAAGGGCAGGCCCAAGTTTACTGTGCCTTAATTTGGGCCTGGGTATCTACACACTGATATCAATGGCAGCTCACTCATACTATCAAAGGGTAACCACCACAAGTATGGATTGTCTGCATTGCTTCCTGGATTCTTTTCCCATTCTAATTCATCCGACAGAATGCTGCAGTGTTGCAGTTATCCCACTTAGTAATGGTAGCTTGTAAATATCATTATGTCCACAAAGTTTTCCATCCCTTTTCTGTGTACCCCCACAGATTTCTGGTGTGATCCTTCATCTGAATGCTGCAGGGTTCTGTTTGTTTAACTATTTCTGAGGGTTTATTTACTTTAATGAGTTGGTTTGTACTTAACGAAAATCAGATTTGTGGGAATAAACAGCTCTCATTCTATTCTTTTCCTTATTTAACAATCATAATGAAAATACTAAGGGTACATATTTTACAATTCCATTACTTTGGTGATTAACAGATTTCCAAATAGAGAAGTAATTTTCAATTGTCCTCCAGGTTTTCTTTTCTCCTCTTCTCCTTTTCCCTTTCTTTTGGCTGCTGCAAAATAGATTTTTCACCTTTCCTTACACAAATAGATGTTTTTCCTTTTCACCTTCAGTGAATGTTTTCTCCATTCTCATGCCACATCAAGGACTGCCCTTTCTGTCCCATGCTGAGAAGATCTTGGGGAGCACTGCCTGTCTGTTTCATGAGATCTTTTTGGTCCCATTAATATCATCTTCCCCTAAGCTAGCTCTGATTGGCAACTGTGCTGTGAGAAACACATAAGCCATTAAGACGGATGGTATTGACATCTTCTGCTTTCTCTGGGGATTGCAGCAAACCTGCATTTCAATGATCCATACCCAGCTTTGGTTTGCCTCCTCACGCAGTCCTGTGTGACTGAGAGTGCCACAGGCACGGACTGTGGAGAGCTGAGTTTTGAAAGCCAAGGGGGGCAAACCAGAGCTTATCCCTGCTACAGTGTGTGCTTCTGCCAGAGGAAAAACTGAGGAAAATATTTAGTGGGGTCCCATAAGTCCTATCAAGTCTACAAAGTGTGCAGTAATGGTGAGAAGGGAGCTTGGGGCGAGGTGTGAGAGAGCACACAAAACCCTGGCCACTGCCCATTTGGGCTTCTTGGCTGCCAGTGCTGCTGCTGTGGCAGCATCAGAATTTCTTTCAGATTCTGCTGGAAGCAAGAGAGTTGATTTGTTAACTTTCCCACTAACTGCCAAACCACAGTTCCTGCTGAAGCTGTGGATAGTGGGAAACTCACTCCACTCAACACCTTGACAAACAATATCCTAGATGATACCAGAGTTAAAATATTTTTTCAGCTTCATTTCTTGTCGCGTTAAAAAACTCTCACATGTCTGTGTGAGTGGGTCCATATGTGTGTGAGGGATGGGAAGGCTTGGTTTCAATTTTGCCTCTGTTCTGACTAGAAGAGAAAGAGCAGCTCTAATGTGACTGTCGAACCATTTGAGATTCCCCACTCACCAAAGGGCAGAGCAGAGTGAGAATGTTCTTTTTCAGAGAGAGCCTTTGGGTTGAAATTGCCTCTGTGGGTTTTTTACAGATGATGTAATGGCAGAAACATTAGCAGATGATGTGGGTGGCAGAAAAGCTTCCAATCCCCTGACTGTTTGTCATGTGTGGACCAGGGAATGGCAAAATTGTTGTACTCCTGGGCCTTAAAGTTAAACCCATTTAAAAAATCCATGTAGAACCCCTGGGTACCATTTTTGTATCAGGCAAATGTTTTTCAAGCCAGAGAAGTTTAAAAAACTAAACAAATGAAATGATTAACTGTTCAAAATGTGGCTTTTCAACTAGTGTGCCTTTCAAAAAGGGTCCCTTTACCCACAAAAGATTTCAGGAATGTCTCCCCATACAATGTAGAGCAAATTCCCACCTTTGTGTTTTTTTCCACTGGTACCACAAAAATTGGAGCTACTCTGTAGGCCACTTATATGCTTCAACAAAATCTGCCCTTACATTTTCAACATTTTGAAGATAATAATCTTCAAGTTTCTTCCATGACTTTATCCGTACTGTAGCCCCCATGAGGCAGCTTCTTTACCCAAAGACAGAACATATATTGGGGAAAAAATAGTGGCTTTGCCTTCCTGCTTCACTTCAGATTTGTTACCTTTATTTTCACTTCTAGATTACTAAGAGTATTGGATTGCCTTCTCTTTTTTAATAGACTTAAAAGCCAAAACAAAGTTTGATGGCTCATGCATTCAAGAGCAAGAAATTAATCTGGTTTATCCAAAATCTTTCTAAATCTCCCTTGTATTTGTACTGTTGTTGTGGTAGTTTAACATTCATTTGGGTATTGGGCTGTATATGTGGTGCCAATTTGCTTTGTAACGTAAAAAAATAAGGAAAAAATTATTTAAGGGAAAAGCTGTCTGGTTGCATAAACAAGTTCTAAAAATTTAGATGGCTAAAAAATTCAATTAGAAGGATTTTGAAGCTTGTCAGAGCTCCTTAATGGCAGTCATTGCTATTTAGATGGAAAGGTATAACATGAGTTTAGTTATTAGGCATATTCCAAGATCTTTGGAGTAGAAAGCAAAAGCTGTAATAAGAAAGTTGTCAGAGATGAAGGTGCTGCTAATAAAACATTCCCTCTATTAAGAAAAATAAGATTTAAGAGCTGTGAATAGTCCTCAGAAAAAAGATTGCCTGGTCCTACAGAGAAGCTTGACAGACCTCTGCTTTTCCCTGGACCTAGGAAAGGCCAGGTTCAGACAGTTTTCTGTACAAAGTCTCTGAATTACTGTACTCCTGTACTCCCAATCTTTATAGGAAGGCCAAATTTTGAAGATTTTATTTTGTCAAGAAGAGAGGAACTCTAGACACTCTGTGAAACAATGCAGTTATTGAATTTTTCAGCTAAAACAAGTGGCTTTAAATATTTTAAACAAAATGTGTGCTTGCACAACAAATGTGCTAGAGTTTGTTTTTATCACTGTCACATTAGGTTTCCTAAATAACAAACAGAGAGGATGTGGCCAAGGGAGGAAGATTTGCTTTGGATCCTTTTTCATTAAGCTTCATCATGATTACATTTTTGTGATTAGGTTGATTCATGTCTTTTGAGAGCTGGTTTATTTGTCTTTTGAAGTCACAAAAGCACTGTTCCAAGGCTATTTTAGACAATATGTGTTTCCCATCAAAACCAGTATGTCCATATATAAAATCATACTTACTGAGAGTATAATTCTGCAAGGATACGAAAACCCATGGTATATACCATATTTTTATTACCAACTAGTGTGTTGTTTGTTTTTATTGTTTGTTTTGAGCAGGGTTTTCTGTTTGTTTGTTTGCTTGGAGGGTTTTGTGTTTTGGTTTCATTTTGGTTTGGGTTTTTTTATTATCATAGATGGTTTGGGTTGAAAGAGACCTTAAAGGTCACCCTGTTCCAACCCCCCATGCCAGGGCAGGGACATTTTCCACATTTTCCATTTTTCCACATCCCAAGTTGCTCCAAATCCCATCCAACCTGGCCTTGGACACTTCCAGGGATAGGGCAGCCACAGGTTCTCTGAAAACCTGTGCAAGGGCCTCACCACCCTCACAGTAAAGACATTTTCCCTAATGTCGAAATTAAACCACACAGAAAGAATTTCAATTAATCTTGAAATTTTTTTGTAACGCTCAGAATTACAATACTATATTTAAAATTTGAAAGAATGAAAGATTAAGCTTACCACGTAGAGGAGGGAGGAGTTATTTCCTTATCTTATCTACAAACATGTAATTTATACATACATATGACTTGGTGTATACATTCATGATCTTTCTATTTCTTCCTGTGTCGGTCTATACATCAATATATCCATCAATCACTTTTTCTACCATGCCTTAATTTAAAAATTACCTCATGCCTCAGAATTGGACTGTTTGCTACTGGTCTGCTTTGTGTCTTCCACTGATGAAGAGTGAATCATGGTCATCAGAGTTTATGAATTCATCAAAGATTTGTGTATCATTTTGTTGACTTTGCACTATTTTTACATAGGTATGTCAAAAAAATATGTTTATTTGAGTGTTCAAAACTACCTCAATTCAATGTATCAATTATGTGGAAGAAAATTACAATCAGTATTAATGAGAGAACAGTATTTTGAAAAATAATAATTAGTTACTCTGTTCACAGTGTTAAAATTGTAAAATCTGATGTCTTCTCAGCTACTGCAGAATATCAGAAAAGTCCTCTCATTTCCCTCAGAAGTTTCCCAGAGCTCTTTGTTTCCACAATTTGACCTTTGAAGCATCTGTTGGGCTCCTCTCTTTAACCAAATGCCTTTTTTCAACTATTGCCTCGAGTTTCCCTTTAGAGTCCATTTTACATGGCTGATAGCAGGGAGGAAAATAAAATATGACATTTCAGCCATCAAAAGGGCATCAACCTACAAATTTAGGTGTGAATTACAGGGGATGTTGGATATGAGGCCTCATGTTTCTGTAAATGAGCATGAGCTAAGATCAGTGTCTGATAATAGTATGGATCAAGCAGTTGCACCACTGAGAGATGCCTTCACCTAAATAATAGGGAACTTTTGAATTAGAAAAAACAAGAAAATTTAATAAATTTTTATAAGCACATGAGTAGTTTTGCATCAGCAGAGACAAAAAAAGAAAAAAAAAAGTTTTTATCAGGACACTACTGTGGGTGGGCAACAAACTTTCACCTTAGAAGAGACCATCAGAATGGAGGTAGAATAGAGTTATGCAAAAATCTGGAAGCTAAGAAAAATTTTGAGGTAAGTTATAGGAGTTTTAGATCACTGAAATGAAAAGACCCTGGGTAGACACCTTTTTAGCCCAAAAATTGCTTGAGAATTCACTTTACGTTGAAATTTAGGAGAAGTGGCATCACGTCAACTAAAATTAGCTGTGACAAAAACCTTGCTCACTGAAGACCATGACCAAGCATATTATCTTATCAGTGTCCTGCTTAACTTAAAATTAATACATATTAGGTGGCAGGAGAACTCAATGTGGAATATGGGTGAGATTACAGACAATTAAGGTGAAATGGCTGTAGGAAACTCCCATCTGATTTTAAACGAATGGTTTTTGTTCATATTGTGAAAAGAGAACATTTTTTCAGGAAGAGTTAATGAAAATATTGCAAAAGTTAAATATATTTTCATTACATTTCTGCCCTCTGTTGTTTGGGTTTTTTTTTTTTTTTATAAGGCACAGTAATTTAAGTATATATGGTGAGTTTCTAAGCTTTATTAATTTTGTATTTTGATTTCTCCCTCTGCAGTACATTTTTTTAGAAAATCTGCACAAAGAAAATCAAACTGTAATCCAAAGATAAGGGTTCTACCTAGCCAGCCACCAAGATATTTGGTTGTTTTGTTTCTTTCTTAAAGCCCATGCTCCTTGACTCCTGTGATTACTGGCAAATGCAGATAAACTCTCCATTAAGCGTTTCTTATAAAAAAACCCCGCTGTATACCAGTCAGGCTAAAGTATTCAACTAACTCCTGAATATTGAATACTTGGCAAATGATGTAGGTCAGCTGCTGAAAATAAGGTGCTGCTGTTTGGCACTGGGAGCAAAAAGAAGAGATTAAATCTACTAGAGTAGCATTTTGTTTGCTTGTTTGTTTACCCCTGGAAGTTCAGGAGCTAGGGATAAATAGATGGCTGTTGCCTCTGCCATGACCTTGAAACATCCAGACACGTGCAAAACTGAGTGGCACAAGCCCCTTACATTGTTTCCTCTTGAAAAGGGTAAAAAACTATTTGTTGTTCTTACATTCTCACTTAAACCAGCTTTATGTACAGCAGAAATGAAAATACTGAATTCCCGAGTCTAAGAACATTATTGGAAATACTTAGCTATATCCTTGTGAAGCTGTCAAATGAGCATCCCTGATGTTGTAGCCTTGGGGAGGAAAGCACAGGTTGAAGTAAAGCCACCTCCATGGTGTAAATGAGCCAAGATGCCCTAAAAATCAGTGAAGTCCAGGTCTTTCTCTCCCCCTGCAAATCTAAAGCCACGTGGAAGAATTTAGTTCCTAGGGGTTTGTTTGGTTTTTTTTTTTAATCCTTGCATGAAGGACTTAAATAGCAAGTTGATATTTTAGCTATCTTTTTTTCTTAAGACACCAGTGTTCTTGTCACTTTTAATGCTTTGCCACAATTAATGCTATAATTAGGGAAAGTATGTGACAGTTTTGAATGCTGGGGTTTTAAGCAGAGTAGTAAACCTCTTGAGTAGGTATTTACTAGGCAATTGTACGATCTTAATTCACAGGGGGACAGGTTTTTACTGAGAGCCCAAGAAAAAAACAGTAACTTTAAATAGAAATCAGGTTTGGGCTATGACAGGCTAAGTTTTTTTCAATGAAAGGCTTTGTAGATGTCAATTACTGTTAGGATATAGTTTTTTTTACTGTTGGAAGTGTTGCTCTATACAATGTGGAGAAAAATTTTGAAAAATGGCAGCTGCTGCTATAGATCTTAGGTGTTCCTGTAAGAGATGCTACTATAAAATAATACAAAGCACCTTACAAAGTCATTTCATCAAGGAAAAAAAAAAGATCAAAGTCAGTTCTTTGTGACATTCAATCACTGTTTCTGTTTCATATGCCAGAACAAGAAGCAGAGATGACTGATAATTTCTATAATCATTCTTAATAATTTGAAAAAGGCAGAAGGACAGATAATAATAGATGCATTCTTGTGCTAAGCTGCTCTTCCTCCCTTGCTTTTTAGATTTGGCCACTGTGCTCTGTCTTTTGCAGATAATCTGTCAGGTCAACAATATCAATAGTTTTTATTACAGAAAGCAGATGCTATCAGCATCCTATCTGTCCGTTTAATTAGAAATGTGGTACTGCTGTTAAGCTTCAGAATAATTTGAGGAGAGAAAAAGAGAAAAAACCAAACTAACCCACCATGTTTCAGGGTTCTTAAAGAGGCCCAGCATTTCCAAAAGAAGAAAGGTGGTGATTTCTTTAGGAAGTCACGCACAAGCTGAGCATACAGCTCATAGCAAACTCTCCTAAGAGCTTCACGGCTGTTGCATTCTAGCACGAGGTGACTGCAGATTGGTGTGGCTCCATTTACTGGCTGGGGAAGCAAGGTGGGAATCTGTCCCTTCTCCCTGATAACAGGTGACAGGATAAGAGAAAATGGCCTGAAGTTGGGCCAGGGAAAGTTCAGTTGCACATTAGGAAAAAAATTCTTCATGAAAGGAGTGGAGCAGGCTCCCCAGGAAGGTATTAGGGTCACCAGTCCTGGAGGGATTTAGAAGACATGTAGATGTGGCACTTGGGGACATGGTTTAGTGGTGGGCTTGGCAGTGCTGGGATTCAATGCTGGGGCTCAATGCCAGCTCAAATATTAAAAAAAATGAATAAAATTCACTTGAAAGCCGGGGGAATGAAGCTGTAGATCAAACCCCAACTGGATGGGAGGCAAAAAATCCCCTGCAATAAACAGCTTCCATCATTTCTGTTTCTGAGCAAGCCAACAGGTACAGTTATTCCCCCAGGCCCTCACCATTAGTTTTTCTCTTAGAGGCAAGAATTTCCTTTCATTTATGACCCAGGGAAGGATTAAGCCAATTTTAGAGAAAAGGAAAAACAAAAGGATGGCTTAGGTATTGCTTCACAAATCTTCCTGGAACCTTGAAGGGGTTTAAGTGGAACTCAAGCATGCTGCCAGACGATGGCACTCTACATTAAAGAAAAGATCTCTTTGCTATACCTTACTTACACAGGTGTTTACATCCTGAAATCCCCAACACCCCCACGTGGTTTTCTGGCATGTTTTCTCAAACACAGTGTTCATTGTGTAGCAGCTGCCAACATCAAATACTCCAGAAGCAGCAGAAGAAATTCTGCGTTGTCTAGCAAAGCTAGGAGGCAGTAGTTTCATCAGTTCTGGGTTGGTTTGGTTTTTTTTAATAATAATACTTTAGAAGCAAGAAGAAAAAATGTCTCATCTGGGGAAAAAAGAAGTGCTGGTTGTTTAAAAGGAAAATACAAAACCCAGAAAAGTCTCAAATAGTTCTTCAAAAATTTCCCTCTATTTTTACCCTTAAAAAAAAAAAAAAAAAAAAAAAAAGCTACCACAATATTTGACTGAACAGGGTGATCTGCTGCCACAGATATATATATAGAGATATATATAGATATATATAGATATATAGATATGTATAGATATAGATATATAGATATATAGATATTTTTATGGTAGATATTTGTTCTTATCTTTTACCAACTTTTAATAGCTTTTAATTGTTAAAATAATGTGTGCCTTTTCCATGACTTCTACATGTGCACCTCTCTCAAACTGCATGCACACTCTGTTCTCTTTAAAAATCTCTCTGAAGACTGAAAAAGCAAAAAGAAAAAAAAATCTGTTCAGTGAAATTGTCACTCAATCCATACCTCACCTTGTTATGCTGAGATATGGGCAGAGTTCTCAGAGAACTGTGACTCTACATGCCATGTGCATTTTATGAGATCAATTTTTTTTCTACAGCTAATGAAGAAAAGAAATTAAAAGCAAAGCAGACTATCAGATTCTCTGTTTACTCTAGAAAAAATTATATTACAGAAACCAAATTATTTGTTGCTTGACATTTCCATGGACAGATAACATCACTCTGGTTTTGGCTCATAGTCTTGTGGCTCTGATTCCAGCTGCTCACTGGAAACAGAAAGCCCAAAGAGGCATCAGCCATTCATCTCAGTAGCTCAGAATTAACGTGCTTTTTAAGTAATCATAGTCATTTAAAATACTGCTTGGTCAAAATACTGCTATTAATTTACAGTCTCCAAACTGAGACCAAGCTCATTTGGCAAGTCTTTGAAGGAGGCAAACTGGGGGGAAAAAGCCAGTGTTTTCAGTGCTAACAGCAGAAATGGGATTAATTAGTGAAATAATGGCTGTAGTTCTATTGTGGTACTAAAATCTACTTCAGAATTGATATCACAGAACAAGAACAGAAAATCTGCAAAAAAGATCTACACACTTCAGCAAAACATTTTTGGATACTTGAGTGTCTGTCTATATATATCATATTTTATATTTTATATTTTATATTATTTTATATTTTATATTATATTTTATATTTTATATTTTATATTTTATATTTTATATTTTATATTTTATATTTTATATTTTGTTATATGTTATATGTTATATGTTATATATTTATTATTATATAGTTACTTTTTCATTTAAGTGTCCTCTCATCTTTAGTATCTTTCACATAGGTTTCATTTGGCTTGGCTCATGCTAGAAGTAGTGACTGACTATTTGTTGTTCTTAAATTCTCACTTAGACCAACTTTATATACTGGAAAGGAAAATATTGGATTCCCAAGTCTAAGAAGATTATTGGAAATACTTAGCTATATCCTTGCAAAGCTGTCAAAAATACAAGATGCAGAGGTAGTAAGGTAAATGAAATACGGCTGAATCAACTATTTTTTTTCCTTTTCTAATCTTGATAATATCATGTATTTTCAATTCTTTGGGAGCTTTATAATGTAGTTCTGTAAAACTTAGGAAATTACAGCCATTTTCTTTCTAAAACATTTTTGCACTTTTATGAAAATGGCCATAACATTCATAATTCATGTTTGCATTAGTGTCCTCCAATAAATACAGTCATCCAAATTTTTCAGATTGAATATGATTTTCTAGAATTTTTTAATATTGGGAAAGATGTTGATATGTAACCACCAAAAAAAGGACTCAGACAGCCCTTAGATTAAACACACCTTTGTAGCAGAAGAAAAAAAAAAGCATCAGCCACTAGATGACCTTTTGTGAATGAGGTATAGACAAGGAAAATGTAAGCCAGAATTTAAAAAACCAGACAGGGACCTCTGTGGTTCTGGAATCAGGGTTCAAACAAATTACATGTGACCACTGACTGGGATGGAAGGGGGCCTTGGAGGCACAGCACCAGGAGAATGGGCTCACCTGTGGATGGAGTGTGCTGGTTTCTCTACCATCACACTTTGCAGGTAGCCAGGAAGCACTTGGAGCATCCAGGGCACTCTCAGGAATGCAAAGAAAAAGACCTTGTCTCAAACTGCAGCATAGATTTCGCTCTCCCCATTCATCCTCCTTCTCATGCAAAATTCAGTCACTTTAGCTTCGTGCAGTTTAAATTAATTCCCTTCCATCAGAATAAATAATGTCAAGGAGATATTACTCCATTCATCTGTGTCTTTGCAGCCTGAGGATATTGTAGGGTAGAAGTTCTCACAGCATCTGAATGCATTCTGCAAGGGCCTTCTTTCTATTGTTATCCCAAATTGTCCTTAGAGGCACCTCCAGGATCTCTCAGAGGAACCAGGGCTGGGCTGAATAGCCACTGTGGGTGGATAGAGAGAGGAAGAGAGAGAGAAAAAAAGGAATATTGGGATAAATCTGCCAAAGAATAAAGATCCAAAGTGCCCTGTCACCAAGGAGCTCCTGGAGCTCCTCTGTTCTGAAGCTCAGTGACATGCCTGCTGTTTCATTCCTTGCTTTAATTCACACCAGAAGCTCCTGCAACACCTCTTTGAGAGGCACTGAGTTGGCAAGGCTTATGCGTAATTTCACAGTAGAGGCACAAGACATAAAAGTATTTCTGGGCATAATTACTCTCTTGTGGATCTGTTTTTAAGTCAAACCCACTAACTTGCAATCCATGGATAAAATTTGAGGAATTCCTGTCTTTTGGATTGGTCGTTATTACTCATTCCTTTTCAATTTTTAACGAACAAGCCCAACTTTTGATCCTATTTCGGGATTCATGTTCAAATTAATCTTTATATACACTAAAAGAATATTTTTATTAACTTCATTTAATACAACTTTCGTGACTTGTAAAATAATTTATTGTTTGTTATCACAAGTCTGAAGTATAGCATGCTCTGATAGTTCTCGAGCAAATGCCTAGAGACATAGATTGCCTGGTGCACAGGGCCTAATTTTCTGATCTTGCAAATTATTTCCCATTTTCATCTTATAAAAGGCAGGTCTAGTTGGGAATTAGGAAGGGGAGGGGGAGAGTATGGCTGAGTGACTTTCATGAACCATGGGCAATTTGGTAGCCACAGCTGAACCCAAATTCCCCAAAGCTCACGTGCTTGAGATTTGAACTCTGTTTTAACAAAGTAAATCCAGGTCTGAAATTCTGAACATTGCAGATTTTTTTTCTTTCACTCTGCTGTCTGGGTTTGCATTAAAACTTATGTCTAAAATACATAAGAACTGAAGAAAGGAGGACAAATACCAGAGGATGTATACACTTGAAACATGATTAGATTAATATCTGGATATCATCTCAGTCTCTTGGAATTAGGTGGTATAAGGGGTCCAGATCAGAACCTAAGTCTGCTTTGGGTTTGTGAGTTTTTTTAATCAATACTTGAAGCCATCAACACTCACTGAACCCAACACAGGTAGGAATTCATCTCAATTTGTCTTACTACTCCAGTGAGTTGTGGAGAAGTTCTGAACGTGTCCTGAGGATAAGTAACACGGTTGTCTATCTGAGTCTTCTCATACAATAGTGATAAACATTACAAAGGAGTGGAAACTTAATGCCTGAGAGTTCCAAGCAATGTTACTCCCACCAGTTCTTCCACCTGCGGCAACAGGAATATCACAGCCAGGATTGAGGTAGGACCACAGCATAAAGGGGACACCTATGTCATTATTTCCCTCCGTGTTTTAATTGCTTTCATCCCTGTTCTGAGGAAACATAAATGTTTCTCAAGGAATTTATTAACAGAGCCAGACCAAGATGACTTTGCTCTAAAACATTTAAAAGAAATGCTTGTGTCCTGACTGCTACAGTGTGTATCTAAACCACCAATGCACTGAATTTAGAGAAGGCAGTGCACAGCCCCATCCAGCAAGGTGTTGGAAGATGTGAAGCTCTTTAGGGCCTTCTTTATGTTACCATTCAGAGCCCTTGTTGCTGTAGCCACAAGATATTTGCCATAAATTAGAATACCAATTACATTCATGTGCTCTTCATATCTGAGAAAATAGATTGGTTTCACTATATTCATATGCTGTACTAGAACATAACAATTCTCTGCAATACTTCCAAAGTGCTTGCTCACCAAACATTGAGCTGTAGAGGTTACTGAAAACTTCGTTGAAACATAAATCTGACATGAGCAGAGAGATTTTTGATGGCCTTGGGGCAAAAAGTTTAGAGGAAAAATAATATTTTCCTAGATGTGGCCCTTGATATTCTCTGCATTGCAGAATGAAAGAGTTGGACTTTGTTCATTGTTCTCTCACATAAGTTTTTCAGATGAATATGTGCAATTTCCCTCTCTAGATAAGATAAATAAAATAAGGATTATATAAAAAAGAAGATCTGGATTAAAGATATAAAAGAATTTGGATGGTTTTCGTCTAAACCCATTGGCTAGTTACAAAGTAGTTGGTGTGTATTCTTTGTGTAGTGAATTATTCGATGGAAGCATGACTGAAAGGCATCAAAGAAAGTTTTGGCAGTTCCTTATCTGTTACATATCAGTGGACATTATACCTTAATGTGGCATCAGATAAAAGTTGCAATAGCAGATAAAAGTTGCAATCCTCTTAGGTGGACAGAAAAGGGAAATGAATGCATGTATTCCCTTAGATCACATTGCTGTGTATATCCATTAAATCTATCTAGACAGTTTTCAAAAGGCATGATGATTCCATGGTTACATCCCCAGTTATTCACTGATGGTTACGGTCAGATCAATTAATTTTAATAGTTTTGTTCTGTTGCATAGTAAAGTTTCGCTTTTCCTAAATCAAGTTTCAGCTGAGCCTCATGAATAAAGAGCATGAAATATGAAATGCCAGCCAAGTCTCATGGCAGGGAAGTAAAGCTCCCTTTGAAATTTTTAAAAGCAGGCAGGTGACAAAGGATGCTTGAGTATGTTTACACCACTATGTATATACATATATAAAGAAATTAGAAATTCCAAGGTAGCTCAGAATGGTCTACCTGTAAGACTTCTTGTGAGTTCTTTGCAGCCATGTGAACCAAACTTCAAAATCTGAGTGCAAAGCAGTCAGTATAACTTCAGAAACAAACGAATTCAAGGTATGGTAAAACTTTATTGAATTCAGTGATCTGCAGGAAAATTTGAGTGGTCAAAATGTGTCCAAAGGACAGCCAGCACTGTCATCAATCTCAGCATATCTCCATGGAAAATGTCAGGCAAAGCTCAGCTAGCAGGCTGCTCTCTCTGGAAGAGAAGTAACCTTAGTCTGCTAAGATTCTCTGACACATTTCTGAGAAGCAAAATCGTGTATTTTGGGTCCCATCCCTATTCTACTCTGCACTCAAAATCCTGAAAGTCAGGAGCTATTCATCCCCTGTCCCAGCCTCACTAAATGTGTTTTATTACACTGCTGTGTTTTCAAGGCTGGTTTACCCCACTTTCCTTTGCCCAGCTGAAATTATTCTGGTTTTGTAAGCTGGATTTATAAAGTTTTCCAAATGTACTGGGTCTGTAGCACAAAAGATGTTTCATTAATGGAACAATAGTGATTAACAAAGAAATATTGTTAGCGTGGCTGTACAAGTCAATGATTTTAGAAGCTTTACTCACTGGGAGTTAAGTGCTCAGAGTTGGCTTCCTCTCCATGAACGTCAGCCCCCAGGAAGAGAGGCTTGCAGCATTTATTTTCAGCTCCTGTGTGGTGGTTAACTGGAGTGCCGAGTTCTGCAGGTCCTCCTGTGATAGCAGGAGCTAATGAAGCTGCTCTATTTTAAAGAGCTTCTTAATCTGTGTTAATACAGTGAAGATTATTATAGAAGCAATAATAATCATAGAGAAATTGATAATGACTAGAAATCAATGTCTGGCTTGTTAATTATAAAGCTTTTACTATAAAAAGAAATCATTTAGCAACTCCAATTAACCAGTTAGGAAGAATTTTTATTAGAAACTCCATTTAATGGGTCTTGTGGTTTTTAATGTACTGGCTGAATCATTGCTATTTTTGCTCTAAATCCCTTCTCTATTTTGATGGTCAGGGTTGCAAAAGCAGGTGAAGATTAAAACATCCGTGTTTTTATCTTAACAGAACAAAACATCTTTGCTTTCAGGTGCCGCCATTCACCAATGTGTTGCACCCTTTCTGCTTGGCAAGGGTAAATCCACAGAGCTCTCCTGCAACAGGTGAGCTTTTCCCTCCTGGGCAGGGAGGGGCTCATGCCACAGAAGCTGAGAGTTCAGCCTGGAGAAGAGATTTTGGGGAAACCTTTGAGCCCCATCCAGTGCCTAAAAGGTGCTACAAGAGATGTGAAGAGGGGCTTTTTATGGCAAGGGAGAATGGCTTCAAAACTGAAAGAGAAGGTATGTTTAGGTTAGATATTAGGAAGAAATTCTTTACTGTTTGGGTGGCTAGACACTGGAACAGCTTGTCCAGAGCAGTTGTGGGTGCTCCAGCCCTGGAAATGTTCATGGCCAGGTTGGATTTGAGCAACATAGTCTAGTGGAAGATGTCCTTACCCATGGCAGAGGGGTTGGAATTATATGATCTTTAATTTTTAACCCCAAAAATTCAGTGAAAACTCAATAGGATGGGTTCAAGAAGCAGCCAAGGTCTCAAGCCTCCCTGAAAATAATTCAAGTAAAGGGAATGGAGGCGGTTGCAGGATTAGTTATGTAAAGGCGTTTGAAAGAATCTCTGAGATAATTTTTTCCTCCTTTTTTGGTAAAGCAAGAATAGGCTGTTATTATGTCTCAGTTCCAAATAAGGCTGAGTGCCCAAAAGTTGATCTAGTTTTTCCCATGCTATTTGCTCTGATAAAATATATTATCTGTCTTTAAGTTTCTTCTTCAGAGTTTTCTTAGGTTTTCTGCTTATAGTTCTGCTATAAGCACAAAACTCAGATCAGATTCACTTGATTTCTGTAATTACACATTATTTTAATTGCAGCTAAGTTTCTTTTCCAAACTTCTTTGAGTTTGCTTATATTTATTTTTATCCTGGAAATCCTGTGTTTTGACACGGCCTTTACACAAAACGATGATGAAACGCAGCACTTTGGCTTTTGTTTTGGTTCTCCAGGTTTATTAAAATATCCAAGCTAAGAAAACTGGACTGGTAGTAAACTTGTGTGTTGAAAATGCCTCAATGGGTGGCAAGAAAACTCTCCCACTCTGGAATTGCTTGCACCACAGAGGCTGAGCGTGTTGCACCATAATCATTGCAGAACTGGGCAGCGTCCTTGACAGATAAAATGCTCACAAAACACTCAGATTGTGCTACAGCTGCACAGTTTTAAACTTCAAAGGCTTCACTTGAACTTCTGACTGCATTTCCTTCATGGCGGCAAAAAAGAAATCTTCTGCTTTTCTCCTGCAGGTTTGTGGTGTGGCATTAACCTGTTTTGTGCTCCAGCTGGAACAGTTTGTGCCCCACTGTTGGCTCTATAACTAAAGATTCTGCGTGGCTGCACATCTCTGGGTTGTGCTTGGGTTGTAGCCTATTTCCCTGTCTAACTTCAAGGTTTGGAAATATCCTGACCGTGCTTGTATTCAGTACTGGGTTTCTATTTTGTCCCTCCTGGGGATGAAATTCTGTGTAGGAGTGTAAAAGACACATTGCAGCACCTAAAAGTAAAGACAGTGTGCAACACTGAGCAAAGCTCTATTCATAAAAGCTCCTGCATTTTATCTAAAATATCCTGGTGCTTCGTGACTCATTAATTTTTAATTTTATTTTCTGGAACACCTAGCCAATTTTATTTATCCAGGGGGGCAATGTAAGGTATTGGTGTAAGTGTCAAAACTTAGTTTATTTATACAACAATAATTGAGAGAATAGATGAGATTCCTGCAGAAGACCAAACTGCAATATGCACGTAGGAGTCTGATTAAGAACACTAATGCTAAAGGGTTTTTTTACTTATCTGCTGGGGCTATGAGAAATGCTTGTGATGAAACAAGAACCCACAGGAAACATTTCCGAGTTTTATTTTTTGTCTGTAACACGAAAATCACATCAGGTCTGACAAAAGGTTCATGAGTTTCTCAAGAATATATGGCCTTCAGTGGCTTGGAATTTTTTTATTTTTTATTTTTTTAATTACTGACACTTATTTAAGCAAAAAAATCTGTAAGACATCTATAGAAGTGTAACAAATATTGTTTTGGACTCTTAGCTTTTGATGCCTTGTTGTTTGGTTTTTAATAAATAAGGATTGGTTATAAAGGTATTTTCCTTGAATTATAAACCATAAAATCCATAGCATTATGGATGGTAAATATATATACACCATGCCATTAATACTTATTAGTATAAGCCTATTTCAGTTGTCCTCAAGCTACAGCATATTTCTAAGTATAATTTCTTTTTTCCTACCTGAATCAGATATTTAGAATAAGTAGTTGAATTAAATATAAGTAACATGAACAAGGTATGTGTTCATACATTTATTCAGGAAAGATATTTTACTTTCAGAAAATGGGGATCTGATGTACTTTTATTTTCTGAAAAATATTAAAAAATATTGAGCCAACAGATTTAACTTGGCTGCTTGTAGTAACCCCAAGATGAATTTTAATCCTTTCAGAATTTTGCTTCAGGTGGTTATAATTCACTATTGAACCCTTCTCAAGTTTATTTCATTTTTTTTTTTAATTTGAAAAGAAAAACAACACAGCACCAAATCTTGTGATCATGAGTGATGATAATGATAACATTCCTTGCTTAGTCTTATGAATAACAGAAAAGCTTAAGTTGTGTCTCTTTTTCTCAGACACTGCTTCAAAGAAAGCATTCAGAAAGTCTTGTGTTTCTGATTAATTTGGAGCTGAATTGTTTATGTAAACTATAAGATGGTGTGCTTAATGTGATATTTACCAGCAAAGCATTTTGTGGGATCCTGTCTAGGAAAATTTGTAGGAAATTATTAAAATTGTTTCAAATCACACATCTTTAAGAAAAACCAGAAGCTTTTCTGTCTTGGTCTTAAAATTTTAGTAACTAATTTGTAGCAGTTTTCATGGAGCATGCTTTTACAAATATGGAGTCCAAAGAAAAATAAATGCAGATTAATTTGGGTTGGAACAGAATAAGGTGATATCGGGTTAGTGGGACTAGACAATCTCTGTCTCAGAATTGTCCAGGAATTGGTGCAAGCAGGTCCAGTGGAAAACAGTTTTAGTAAACCATTTGAGCCAGCAGCGGTACCATCTGACTGGAAAACAGCAAATGTAATATTCATACTGGGGAGGATTATGAAGGGCTAATGCCAGCAGTGTTAGCTTTGAAGATTTTCCCTATCTCTGGCCAAAGCATAAATCTGGCTTGGACCAGAATAGGAGAATATCTGCCAGCAAAGGTCAGGAGACCCTAATAGGACTAAAGGGACCATCCTTTGAAAGAGGAGGATTTGTCTGAGACCTAGGTCCTCTTTAGGGTGTAGGGATCTGCAGAAGTTAGGACCATCAGTCACCAAGACATGACAGGGCTTTGTAAATTAGGCATTTTGGAAAACTCTTTTTTTTTCTCTTGCTGTAAATAATTTTTCCCACTATCACATTATTTTTTTTTTTTTGTTGGGAAGAAAAAAAATCCCAAATATCCACCCATTTACCTTTTAGAAGACTACTTTGCTACTATATATGGGAAGGTGACTACACTGAGGTATTTTCTAATATCCTTAACACTGATATAATCTCTATGGATATCCTTATTCTGCTGTAGCAGGCTCCACCTGGAATCTTACCTGCCAATAAAACTCCTAGACAAGAAAAGAGTCTGTAATGTGCCCCAGTTACCCATCTATGAAATGAAAATTATGGCACCTCCATCCCTCACAGAGATGCCATTAGGATTAAATGCATTATGGACTGCCAGGCACTCAGGTATTGTAATGTAGTCCTGGAAGTACAATAAGGGGCAGAGAAGGGAAAATGTGTCCCTCTGTAAATCATGGCACGTCAAACTCGTGGGATGCAACCAGCTGAGCTCAGAATGAGTCTTGGTTGTCACTGGCCCAGTTTTCAGGAGAATTTTTACAGCTTTGAATGCTTCTCAGAGTTTGGAGAGTGGGGCAGAAAGAAAATTGAGATTGGCTTCCACCTGTATCTGATGCTTTGATTTTAATTCTTAAAGAGGGTGAGGGATAGAGTAGAAGAATTCTTGACTGACATACGAGCTGGGTGACCTATAAGGAAGTATAAAAAGCATTAGAGGGATATTCTTTAATAGAGGAATATTCTAAGGACAAATGTAAGCCTTAGTGACTGAAAGGTTTCCCAGCCCTTTGGATAATGCAGTGGAATGTTTCCCACAGGAACTCCAGTAATTCAAAATGCACAAATTCAGAAGAGATACAGAGAGACCACAGAGATAACAGTGTGTATCCCTGGGGGCCTTGGCTGAGCAAGCCACTAACAAACAGATCCAAAAGATAGGGAATGTCACCATTCTGACAGTAACAACATTGAAAGAAGGGAGAAAGATATTTTCTTCTTTTAATGAGGTGAGGCAACCACTCCAGATCTCAGGAGGTGAGGATCCAGACAAAGACAGGATGGAAGGTTGGAAGGCAGAAGAAATTCGACTTCAGAAGAGACAGAGTGGGTTGGATGATTCACCTCTTTGTAGCGTTCACCAAAAGAAAAAGACTGGGGTTTTTTGTGCTACGTGCAAATCTCCCACTATGACATCCAACTCATTTGCCCCTAAATTTGTCCCCCTCCAGAGACCTGACTTGATAACTCAGTTAGATGAGGATGTTGGCTGATGGCACCTCTCTTTGGGAAGCTGTTCTACTCTGCCTTGGAGCTGCAGAATAAAGCTCTGTATGTCAGATGCCTAACTAGGATTATCAGAGACAGGTGAGGAAGCAGGAGCACATAAACTTTAATGTAGCCTATTCTTCTCCACTGGTGTCACTCCGTGAGACTTCTAGATTTGGGACTTCCCCTAGTTTAGAGGCTTTTGAGTGGCTAAGGGTTTGCTGGTTGAATTTTGTTTGAAATATTTTAAAATTAATGGGCAACAACTATTGCAAAAAGGGAAAATCTGTGAGACACTGATAAAACAGGAGACTGAAAATGAGCTGTCTTTTGCACCATTCAGTGGTCTTAGTGGGGCAAAAATACAAAAGATGTAAACTCACATTGCAGAGGAGGCTTAACCCTTCACAATCTTCTTATCTGTCCTTGTTTTCTTCTTATTTTCTTATATTCTTCAGCTGCCTACTCATATTTAGATAACTTCATATCTGAATCTGATCTGTGTGCATGAAAATTTCCATCTCTGTCTTCTCTTTTGTATCTGAATGGAAAGTCTGCTTAAGTACACAGCAATTGTGGCTCTCAGCCCCTGCTGGGGCAGCTGAAGGCTGGGGCTCAGCCCTCTTGCCTGTCTCCAGCTCTGAGGAGAATCCTTTTAGGTCGGGTTTGAAGAGGCAGTCTTGCTTCTCAAGTGTTTGCAAGGGAGGGAGGGTGAAGGAATTTCAAGTCATGAACAAAGGCACCTTCTTGTTGGGAACAGCAGAGGGGTTGGGTGCTGCTCTCCATCCCACCACGGTAGCAGTGTAAAGTCTGGAAACTCTCATTCTGTTTTATCACAGAATCATGGAATGGTTTTGGGTTGGAAGGGACATTAAAGACCACCTAGCTCCAACCCTCCTGCCATGGATATTTCTCACCAGACCAGGTAGCTCAAAAGCAGATTTTGGCCATAGAGTTTTTCCCAGATGGGAAGTTCAAGAAGAAAGATTCAGTCTGAATAATTGAAGGGGGAAAAGGTCTCATTTTGGCACTCTGGGGAAACTTTGGGAGTGTGCAGTGGAAGCCCACCAAGACCCTTT
The DNA here is from genome assembly GCA_013398615.1 of Brachypodius melanocephalos. Taxonomy (NCBI): domain Eukaryota; kingdom Metazoa; phylum Chordata; class Aves; order Passeriformes; family Pycnonotidae; genus Brachypodius; species Brachypodius melanocephalos. Next base: position 3,713,756 of record VZSR01001863.1, read on the forward strand.
GCAGCACAGGAAGCCAGAGCATGGTCCCTCTCTTACTTCTCCTAAGCTTGTGTGGAACTGGAGACTGACACTTTAAGCAATTTTTTTTCTGCACATCAGGAGTGGCTTAATTTCATTTTATTGTAAAAAGATTTTGATAGTTACATCACTACACCTGAGTTAAAATTTGTATGTTTTTCTATGCATAGGATAAATGCAAGGTAGGACAGCAAGTAAGAGGCTGTTGAAAAAGTTTCACCTCTGTGTGTGTGCGCTTGTTTGGGTGCCTGGACACCACTGTGTGTTGAAAACAGAAATATAACAAAACACAGGATGTTTTAGCCTCAGCAGTTTTGATGCAATAGTGTTAAGCTTCCTTTATAAGGTCTGTTTATGAATAAACTGAAAAATGAATTTTCATCCTGAGAAAACATACTGTCTGCAACTCTGAATTAGAAAGACAGGCAGATTAACAAAGAAGATTTGTGCAGCTCGCTTCCGCCTGAAGCATTGCTAAGCTTCCTCAACAGCATCACAAAGCACTTTCCCTGGGCAGAATTTGACACCACCAGGCTTTTCACCAGTGATTTTTACCACATCTTGCTTCTCCAAATGCTCAGGATTCTGTTTTGGGGGTGCTCCAGAACACAGTGAAGTGTGAGAGAAAATTCAGCCGTCTGGACTTGTGAATTGTTTGTTCAGAGTTCACCATAGTTAGACAATTCAAAGTAGTCGTGAGCATTTGCAGATGTGAAAACTGTTGGGTAAGATGTCTCAGTGTGTACCAGATATTCTCATTTTGTTTATGTCACAGAGTAACTGAAAATGTCATTGATGGGATGTATGTAATGTGGGTAGCCAGGACACCTAGAGAATAACATCTTGTATTAAAGATGTGCATTTTTTCAGTTAGTCAACCATCAAGGTGTGGACATACCTCATTTTTATTAGCTTCTCTTCTCTTTAGTACCTTTTTTCCTTTCTATTGCAATACAGGACAGCTTCAATATACTTGTGCCTTATATGCAGGCAAATGTACAGACAGCAGAGAGAGTATCAATAAAAGTGATCAATTTTTAAGTGCTGATATTTAAGAAGAAGGAAGAATATCCTCATCAGTTTTACCAGTGACATCCCCTCTCTTGAGGGAGTGAAAATGAAAATGAAAAATACAGATTAAGAGGTTTCCAAAGTAGCCTGCTGATGTTGCACACACAGCTGCTGGAAGGCAATTCCTCCTGTATGTTCAGAGATCCTTTCAGCTGCTGATCTTGATTTCACTTTTAAAATCTATAAACCAAATCATGTCTTTGGTGTGCTCAGAGTGAACCATGACAAATGTTTGTGTTTTGTTGTTTTCTTTGTCTCTATGGTTTGGCCCAAAGTTTCACTGAATTGAGAATGTGTGGGTTCATTCAGCTGCTGTTTCTGAAGGTTTCTTGGTAATCTGTTTTGGGGGGGATTTAAAAATAAGAGTCCGAAAGACACTTTTGAATTGAATTGTGTTTTGTTGATTTTCAGTCATGAACTGTGTGTTGTCATGTAGTTTTGAAGAATAACCATGCTTTTTCTTCACAATGAAGAAAAGTGGAGCTCTTGACATTATTTTTAAAAATGCAGTAAGTTACCAAAAAGACTGATAGGTGAAATACTAGAGAGTATAAATATGCAAAAGATATTTCCCCAAATATTTGTATTAGTGTTCTAAGAACCTGATAACACCCATGAACTGCACCAAGAATACAAATTGTATAACTAGCATATTCCAACCTCCAAATGCCTTTCATGTCAGTATGAGAGATACCATCAGGCACTTTGAAAGCACCAGCCTATTTATAAAGATACCATCAGAAACCTGCCTGATGCTGCTGACTTATGAATCAATTATCTGGACTTGGCCAATGATATATCTGTTCTGAATTTTAGAGCCATGTGTTTAGAGCAACACTGTACACAGGTAGGCTATTCAGCATCCCAACAGGGTTCTTATCTTTGTGTATAGGCCTGTCAAAAAGAGAGAGAAAAATATCCTTACTGTAGGACCTATTTCCCAGAAACACTTTGTTAAAAAGGAAAAAAAAAAAAGCAGATATCAAGTTATACATAACTAGAGGCAGAAGAAAAAGATTGATCAGCAGTGTGTATAGGGTTGTTGCTGACAGCAGACAATAAATTTAACTTATTTGGAAGCTACTGAAGATGGTCAGTCAGATTTGTATTTAAAACCAAGTTTTTCTAAAGTGGTTGAATGACTTAAAAGAGAGGCAAGGTTTTTAAATTTAAATTAAGAATTTAAACTGCTGTGGAAAAGTAGAAACAATCCAGCTTGGACACTGAAGTGAATAATTCTGTAGATATTTCTGTGGACATTGAGACCCAACGAAGAGTTTTGACAACCATCACAACTGAAATGTCGTGGCTCTTTATCTTTCAGGCACCTTCATTTCCTTGGTCAAAAGTCCCTTTCCCTTTCTAGATACACTTGTAAATTCGGTGCCTTTATATTGCTGTGCTTATGCTCTGGTACAGTGATGCCCTGAGATTTTAGCTTTTATATTTTTCATTTATTTGAAATCCTGCAATTCTTTAGTGTATAATATTAAACTCCATATACAGGGTTAGCTGCTGCTTTCCCATTTTGGTCGGACACAACAATTCTTCTCCAGCCCTGGCAATCAAGGACACCT
>VZSR01001863.1:3716521-3728844 GCA_013398615.1 Brachypodius melanocephalos
CTTTTATCCCCTTGATTTTGCCTGGCCTCTGTTTTTAGGTAGTCCCAAACAAGGCATCATAAAATTTGTTGCTGCTTTGATATAGTGGTGTTGAAATTGTAGATAAAGGGTGTTTGTCAAACCCTTTACGTTCAGGACCTGGCAATCACTTGTTACTCTCCTCACAGCCAAGGGCTCTGAGTTAGTCCAGACCTGAGCATCTGGCCCTGGGCTGCCAGAAAAAGAACAGGCAAAGCAGCTGAGATTGAGAGCAGAGAGTGGCACAGCCTGCTGAAGTGACTTTTCCAAGGTCGCTTTCTCTCTCCCTCTGTTTCAATTTAATTTGTTTACTCCTCTGAGGAGATTACGGTGCTGAGCTGTTGGACTGAGTATTAACATTTTCTGGGTTCTCCTGGGGAGTCTGAGTTGTTACACACCAACAACCAGGAGTGACAAAAGCTGGCACGTGGTACCAGCGCACAGGAGCCTGCTCATCTCCCCTCCTGGAAGAGTCACGCCAGCCCTTTCTCAGCCAGGAGAACATCCTGCCATGGTACCCAGCACCACTGGTGGTGTTTGCTGGTGGAAAACAAAATTGGAAATTTCCCTTATTTCAGAAGGAAATACAGAGTTGTGGATAGCTGGCAAGTGAATGTGTGAAAACCTGACAAGTTTTAGACAGGACTTTCATGTGTGGCACCCAGCTGTGTTTTTATCAAGTTACTGGAGATAAGGATTGTCCTGTTCGAGACAGATTTTTTCAGAGCACTGGTGTTTGGTGCTTTGGCAAATCAAGCCTCTTGAAAAGTGTAGCAATTTTTATATCAGCTTGCTTCTCCCCCACCAAAAAAGTAGACACATGGAAGTTGTATCACGAGCTCTTTCAAGATCTCAGTTATTACATAGGGATAACTGGTGACTTTTTGTGTATTTTTGTTATTGGTAACTGTTTTTGGGATGAGAGAAGAAAACTACCCGAAAAAAACCCCTGTAAACCTGAATTTCTTTTGCTAATATAACAGCTAATATTATAAAAGGGACGTGGGGTCATGCTCATAATTATGAACATACTGCTAATTTGAGGCAATTAATATTTGGATATTAATTGAAAAATGTAGCTTGAAAATAACTTGATCTTTTTTATCAAACTAACTGGTCTTAGTTTCCTAGAAGTTTTATTAATTCAATACTGGAGATAGTACTCTCCCTGCCCCCACAAAACATCCTAAAAGGAAAGATGTCACATAATGATATCCAGATAGTATAGTCACAGTTTCTGTTTCAATTGCATAAAACTTTCCACAGGTGGGAATTCAAAGATAACCTCTTGCTAAAAACAAAAACAAAACCAAGAATAAACAACAAAAAACCCCACCAAAAGCAAAAAAACCCGACTATGGATGTTCTCAACTAGTGATATTATTGTATATATGCCATTCATAATTTATTTTGAAGTAAGATTCTTTCTAGTGAATGGAGATTGTCCACCACAAAATCTATTGTAACTATAAATAAACTCTCAAAAGAGATCAGAGATGGTCCCCAGGTCATGCCTTCAGCTCTTGTACACAAATATTATGTATTGCAATAATAATGATGACCTATTATAATACATATTGTAAACATATTTCATTATAATACATAGTATAATAATATTTGTTATGTATTATAATTAACTTTGGGTTTAAAAAGGTAGGCTGTTGCATGAGATGAATCCTTTTGCTGGATGCTCTGTACCTGAGCTCTCTCCAAAGTCAGCAGGAAGCTGCAAGGGCTTTAGAGCACCTCTGCAGTCTGGCCTCTTAAGCACTTATGGATTTGAGGAATTAAACAGCATCAAGCACAGCAAATATTGACCTCTCCTCAGAAAATATTTACCATCCCATTTATTGTTGTATGTCCCCTGCACTAGCATGATATGTTAACATTAGCAGCTATGATTTGCTAGGTGAGCTGATGTTCCAAATTGACAAACTCAGCTATTTGTTCAAAGGCCCCTCAGATTGATTTCTAGATACTTTGCTCATCCTCAAGGCATCTGTTCCGTGGTAAAATGTCGCTGTGGTTTCAGGTACTTCTGGCTTTATAGAATAATTCTGAGCCTCATTTATTTTATATGAACAACTTGCCAATTTTGTGAGTAATAATATGGCAAGTGTTTGTATATATGAGGTATGTTGTGAGCCGAACATTTCCGAGCCTTGTTTAAAGAAACATTTTAATTAGCACACAAATTTTGCAGGCTGGGAAACTGAGGCATAAAATTGTAAGGGATTCACTGTAACAGGTTTTCACAGCAGCTAAAATCACCCTTTTCCTAAAGAACATGGTCACTTGCAAAGTGGGTGTTGGGCTTCCATGTAGTCAGGATTTCTGAAACATTTTTCTGTATGGAATTTCCAGAACCTGGATCTACAGCCTAACTAATGTATATTTCCCTCATCTCTTTCTCTGCACGTTGCTAGAACTCCTACATAATCCTTCTGTAAGTAGTCAGAAAGCAGAAGAAAAATCACCCTGTTGTAACTTTTTGTTCTGCAAGAGGTGTTCTGAGTTTGAAATTGGAATAAGCACCGAGTTCATAATTTAATATTCTTATGTTGTATTTTGGTTCACCTTTACCTATCCATCTGTGGGATTTGAAGCTGAAAGGAAGACCCAGGAAGAAGAGAAAGGGTCAATTGATGGAACCTGATCAGGCCAACTCCTTTGTTGTGATGGGAAGTGAAATGTAGCCCAAATGCCAAAATCATCTTGCATTCTCAGGCTATCAAGCTTTGAAAGCCTGACATAAAAACTGCTCAAGATATGTCTCATCAAAAGATTTATGCTTTGCTTCATAAAACTTGTCTGATAAAGAAGAAGAGTGTGTCAAGTCTTAATACAAATATTTAAAAGGAGAAAATATTTAGACTTCTGTTTCTATCCCAAAGTCCTGAAAAGAAAACGTTCTTCCTTTCAACCTCTTCCCAGGTGCATAGAAAACATTTATCAAACTAATTTCTTCTAGTTTTCTTCTCTAAGGAAGAGCTTTGAAAAGAGTGTTGAAGTGATTCACAGAGACAGAATCAAGAACAAGTTGGTACACAGTGCAATTATGGAGAGCACATGCTTAATGGTGATAGGCTATTAAGTTTTATAATCTGAAATCAGTGACATTTGCAATAATTATTATTAATAGCCCAGTTTCTTACTCATCATATTTAAATGGAGCTTTATGGCTCAACTATCTAAAGTAATCAACTTCCAATTGAACAGCTGGGTGATAAGATGTGCATTCAGTGCCTCTCTCTTACCACACATTATTATGCTGTAAATAAGGAAAAAAGCAAGTCTGAACATGGTTTATCCAAAATTACTCGGTGGTCACTAATGGAAAGCCCCATTGAAACCCAGATAAAGTTTTCCATAATGTTGGAAGAGAGACTGTGGCTGTTTGTGAACCTTCATTGAACCTGAATTGTACAAGCCAAAGCACAGCACCTTTATGCCAGTTAATAGATTTTGAGTTGTTCCAGCACCTCGGGATTGAGTCTCTCACCACCCAAACTTCACACAGCACCTTCTCTAGATGTTGTGCCACCAATAATTTCTTTAGTGCTGACGTCTTTGCTGGGAATCCTGCTTTCAGTCATCTGAGAGGGGGAAAAAATGAGATTCAAAACATCAAGAATAATGCAGGTGAGGAGAGGCTCATGAAAAATGAGTACAGCAAAGGACGATCTGGAAGATTCCTCTCAGAAATGAGTGGTGGGTGGAAGTGCCTGTCTGTGTCCTTGTCACATCTGCTGAGGACTTGAGAACTTCATGTCATTTTAAATAGTCTGAGGATCCTACAAAAGCTCTTTTGATGCAGCGAGGGCAGATATGCTTTAAGAAGTCACTGGGAATGCTTTTCCTGAATAGAAATGTGACATTTTAAGAACCCTTTTTTTTTTCCTTTTTAAACTGCAATCATGCTTTTATCAAAGGCTTTCCTTAGAAACTGTTTTATTTCTTAATACTCACACAGACAGCATTAACTGGTTCTTTTAAATAGTTTAAAAGTTAATTTCAAAGTAAAAAGTGTTCCGTTCTTTGAGGTTTTCGGTTGTTGATGTTTGGGGTTTTTAAGGACAGACAACATCCAGAACAATTTACAGAAGACATATCTAGATTTGATGTAGGCAGAGAGTATCATTGAAAGAGATAGATAAAACTCTTTTGTAACAATAAGTGAAATAATTCTTAAAAGGTGAGGAACTAATTGACTCTTCAAAGCCATTTTTCTCAAAGGAGTTAACATCCACAGGATGCATGAAAAGAGCTTTTTTTTTCCTTCACCCTTACTAACCTTGCATCTTATTCATTGTAACTTGCCTGTGTGTTTTACGCCTATTTTAAGTGAATTAAAGATGAGCAATTCCCAGAAGTAATGCATTTTCTGTCAGGCCATTACCACTTGTTTTCTCAGCATGTTCTGCAGAAATCAATTGGTGTGCAAGGTGGTCAGTATTTACTGACAACAGATAGTTAGAACTACAGTAAATACAGGGTTTAAAGGAGGCACTGGAACTATGTCTTTGCACTATATCTGGGTCTGTTAGACAGTGCTTTGTGTTATAGGTAGGTGGTGAATGTCAAGGTTTGCTTTCATTCTAGATATTTCATGCTGCAGTGCCTGTTAATATCTGCGTGCTTGGCACTCCTGTCAATTTTGTGTCTTGACCTCTGGGTCTGCTACAAAAAAATATGCTGTATGCCAAATGTAAGTGGGGTGGGACAAATGTCAGAGCTGAAATAAAAGCAGAGTTATCCTACCACAGTGGATTTGGAATATCATGCAATAACAGATTCCTATTTTTGCACTGTTTAAGAAATACTCATTTACATAATTTTCATCTGGCCACCTTAGCTTCCATTAAGAGCACAGCTGGAATTTTCCCTAATGTCACTTGTATTTGCTGGCCTGTATCCTTCCACTCTGCATCCCAGAATATGCTGATTCTCTGTAGCCCCCTAGCTGGTAGCTGAAATGAGCAATTGAATCCCTTATCCTTCTCCTACCCTTCTCTTCTTCAGGCTAAATATTTCCATCAGCCTCTACCCACATGTCCTGTGCCTTTATTAACCATCTTCATGGCCCTGTGCTGAGCTAACTCCAGCCTGTTTCTCTGGAGGGACACAAAGCTGGCTGACCAGTTGGATAAGCTGGATTCAAGTGTGCAGTGACATCATCCTTGAAGGAAATATCAAGGTGCACACTAGATATAAAGTCAACATTAGGTTGCCATTTAAAATTCAAGAAGAAATATTCTCCAGGTTTGCAGCCTTTCCAATTTCTTTGTTCACTTCTTCTCAAGTGCCTAAGAGGAAAATGAGAAATCCTGGGCATCAAAAATTGCAGGTTCCATTCCTAACTTGGCTTTCTCTGCTCACAGAAATAACTTTATAAAATGAAGATCCTTTAGTGACAGTGAAATGGAGACAAGTTGAAAATTTGAATATTGAATAGTTAGAAAAATTGCCACCAACAACTGGTTATTTCAGTAGAACTTTTTTTCATTATTAAAAGTATTATTGATTTCTGTTAGGCTTTTTCCTGCCTTTCAAAAGTACAAAGTCCTTAAATAATTTGAGTTTTCACTTATTTCCTCAGAATTGCGGCATATGACTGATAACTGCCTTTAGAACTTCTAATAGCTAAATTACAATTATTATGCAAAGGCCTACAATAGACAGTTATATGGATTGTTAAATGACTTTGCCTTTTTTGCAAACCATAATCATTTTCCTTTATTAGCTGAAGGATTTCATAATTTAAGGGAGATGAGAACCTATAAGTCACACTTTCAAATAAGGAACATGGATATTGCAAACATTAAATTCTCCCATAAAAATGTTAAGGCATCATTAAACTAGGATCAGATTAATACAATTCAGTCAACTCTAGATAGATATCTCCTGTAATAGGCTGAAACAATACCTAGTGATATAGGACGGATAAGATTTTACTGCTATCAATTTATAAACCTATAAAACATACAGGTATCACTCAAAGCCACCATTAATTTTGTAAGCCCTGTATTAAATCAAGTGAATTTGGTAAGGAAAAATATTCCCCACCCTTGCTGTAACTCCCTTTCTATTGTTAGCTGCTATCACAGCATCTTACCCTACTGTAAGTCAGATGAGAGATGCCTTCTGGTAGAGGTTCACCTGAGAATCTGTGCTTGATTTATCCATCTGTTTAAGAGTTTGAAAGATTTTAAAATGAATTTTCAGGGCATAATTTAATTCTCACTCGTAGCACTGTAAACTTGGAGTCGTCCTGTGTTTTTTCCAGAATAACAGCAAGCAGGATTTGATCCTGAGTTTGATCAAATTAAAACCAAAGCCTTGTATCCCTTCCAATCAGCTGGGTAAAGGGAGGGAGTTAGCTGGGGAGAAAAATGATTTGGGCTAAAGAAGGTTTGGAGTAAAGGCTCTTCCAAAGGTACAAGATAGCTCTGTGGGTCTGGAGAAATGGAAATTTCAGAAAAGCAGGGCAGAGCCAAAGAGATAGAACTGAAAATGCAAAAGTTCCAAAGCATGATCTGTTTATCTCTGCAAGCCTCACAAGTCCTGGTATGCACATATAAAGTGTTGTTTTTATATATATATATGTATATATACATATATATATATGTATGCACATATAAAGTGTTGCCCTAGTCGGACCCCTGTATGGGTATGTCTGCATTGGAATATTTTAGCATGGATTTACAAAAACACAATGTATTTTTCTATTGCATGTGCACATGGAAAGAGAAGAGAGAGGGGAATGTTTCTCCCATGCCATCCCACTGCCCCAGACATGTATCAGTGCATTATGTCAAACAGGGATCAGGGCATGATCATAAACTGTTCTGTATCTGTTTTATGTATTAATAATCAGAGTCTGCTACTAAATTCTTTGCAATAAGACCCAGGGTTAAAGCAGGACTGAGAAGAAACAACAGGAAGGAGGAAAGAGTGGCTTGCCAAGATGAGCAGAGCTGCTGTGGCTCCTAGGAAATTTACAGCAAAATAAAGAAAAAAATCTCTTTGAAGGAACTGTTTAAAAGGTGATATGAGAAAAAAAAAAAAAAAAAAAAAGTTTACCTCGTTCTGTGAAGCCAGACAGGACCATTCGGGACAGACCAACTTGCATATACTGACTCTCTTTTTAACATAGGCCTGACTGCATGCAGCCTCTATGCTTAGAAAAAGCTCCATGAACAATAGTATAGGTTTGTAAATCTGTATTTATGATCCAAAATGTAAGCAAACAGAAGGAGATGTCAAATACAGTAAAAGATGAGTATGGATTAGGTTCTTTGTAAAGCCTTTCCATTTGCATTTAAGATAAGTTATGTGATTTAGTTCAGTATTTGCAGTATTCCCTAAGGTCTGTATAGGGCAGATCCCAGACTGCCTCAGTCATTTAGTGAATCAACTAATGCAATTGAATCCTGAGTGACAGCCACAATTATATGTAGTTAGTAAAAAATGTTGTTGTATTTAATCATATAATTGTGCATCCATTTAGATCAGCCCAGCAATCACAAGAACCCTTATCCACAAGTACCTTTACCTATGTGACTCATGGTTAATAAGCAGGAAAGCTCACTCAGAAGAGAATTCTCAGGCAGAGAATTTGAAGAATAAGGCCTAGCTATATGCCAGCAAGAGACATTACTAAAAATCCATTGTTGTAGATGAGGATTGTTTTTAAATAAGGGGTTTTTTGTGTGCAGCCACCTCATGGCAAAGTAAAAGATGCTACCTGGGTGGTATCTCATGTGAAAGAAACTATGAAACAATTTCTGTTATAGTTTGCCAATTTAAATATATAGGGGTGGAAAAAAGTGGAAAATAACATTTCAGCCTAGATACCCACTGAATATTCTCCTGCAACAGCTTCTGAATCTGTGAGTGAAATTTGAAAGTGGAAGTAAAGTTTCAAAGTGCACTTTAAGATTATTGGGAAAAAAAGTCTCAGAATATAAGGCAGAAACCCTGCTTGGCACTTTTAGTAAGGCAGCCAGCAGCATGCATCTTCTGGGCCTCTCAGTCTAATGTTTGGGTGCTGTAGTGCTGTAATAGCTGGAGCTGTGTTCAGAAACTGTTGTCCCTCTGGCCTCACCTCAGTGGCCTAAAGAAAACAGCTCACTGAACAACTTTGTTGTCTAGTTAAGCTTCCTGTTTAATGAAATAGTGTGAATTAGAGCCATTTGGTGCCAAATCCTCCAGCTGCAAAGAGAAGGACACACAACAGCAAAGGAAGGCACAAGTGGTGCAGGGATTTTATGCTGTCTGTTTGGAAGTAATGAGCTTGGTTCACTCCATATGGCTGGTAATTGCTATCAGAATAAGGCACAAAGTGAGCTAATGGCTTTGCTAACACACAAACTGTAGAAACATATTTTCCAAGTCAGAAAACAACCGATTAGTTGAATCATGAGCTTGGAAGTCGGGAGACCTGATTCAACTTTCTGCTCCATCTTAGGTTTTTGGAGTTACCGTAGCCAAGCATTTAAAATATGCAGACTGCAGTGAAGCATCAAGGTCTGCTAGTTAGTTTTTAATGAGCTAGCTTGGAAGCAGACTGTGGCAGTACTCAGTTAACTTATCCTCAGCTTCATTTCCAGTTCATCCATTAATTTAACTTGTGACAGTTGGATTTCAGGGTGTTTCGTGAAGTTCAGCAGGGATCAAATATAATCCAGCACTCTGATCAATCATATGAAATAAATTTAGCATTAAATGACCCAGTGGTCATCTCAAGTTAGATGTTAATTGTCTAACCATAGGCACTCAATTGACTTTGTAAAATAGGACAGATGGGCTCTGTAGTGCTGAAGATGAAGGACAAAATAACCAGCAAGGAGCCCCCAGAGGCCGTATTTGGAACATGATTCATCTCACCTAACTTCAGAGATCCCCAACGCTAATTATCTTTAGAGTTGGTGGAGACTTTAATGCTTTTTGGAGAGTGACTCATCTACACGATTTGAGGCATCACCTCAATGAAGTAAGTTGTTTGGTAGGAAGGAATATGGACGAGAGGGGAATCTAGAAGCAGATCTCTGTACTGGGTCGGGCAAACCCAACCTCGGGGTCTTTTCAGGAAGTGACCTTGCTTATTTAGAGGTTGATGCAGTGCATCTGTACTGCAGCTTGCAGATAAGAGAAGAAACACTCTTGGCTAAGTCCAGCTTTGCTCCCTGCCATGTCTCTCTGTCATGCTCTGGGGATAATACCTTCAGGAAGCTGTAAAAAGACAAGGTGGAAGTCAAACCTGTGCTCAGACCCATAGTTGTGTCTGGAAGCAGGAGAGAAGCTTTGGATATGCCACTGGATATCCTACTTGAGGATATTAATATGCATGGAGGGTATGCTAACTTTATTTCAGTGAAACAGCTGAGCTCAGGAGTGTCAGCCGTGAAAAAACCCCACCAACACCTGCAGTTTTACTAATAAGGATCCTCTCGAATGAAGCCTATGAGATGTCACGCTGTTAAACACAGAAAAATCCATAGCAAAAGTTTACAGCATTGGACGGCAGGAGGGGTTTCACCTGTAAGGCTTTGTGAGCTGTGCTCTTGGGTTTAATAGCAGGGATGTTTCAGCCGAGGAGGGATGAAGTGTGAGGAAAACGCCACGAGAGGGAGATGTTGGAAGCAGGAAAGCTGTCGGGTTTGTCAGCCTTGCACAGCGGGTTACATTCAAAAGGCACTTCACGAAAGTTTGTTGAACTCTCAGGGAGCTCAGGGCATCTTTAAAATAAAGTTTATTCTGGGAGGGTATTCGTCTGGAGAGTTAGAAATCGCTTTGGAGAAAACAAACAAACAAACAAAACACACTGCAACCAGAAACCTGTGTGAAGCCTATTTAAAAAGTTGTGTTTATTAAAAATGAAATCTTCACCAGACACCACAATGCCTACCGTTTTAAGGTCGCATGTTTTAATTTCCGCTTCTTTTATATTTATGTCAAGTGGTAAAATAATATAAATATAATCTATAAAAATAATATATAATATAAATATGATGACACTTTGCTGCTCAATATGAGCAGAGGAGTGTACAAGGAGAAAGACCTGCTCAGGGAGATTGCTCTTCTCCAACTTTCTTGTTTGTAGTTTGTATTTCTCACTATGGTTAAGAAACCTCCCTTGAAAAACTTTGGATATTTCCCGGAGTTCAGCAGTAATTAAATATGGATCTGAACTCCTAGCCAGTCTTGAAAAATGAATATAGCAGTAAATGGCTCAAGTCATGTCAAATATATAAGGCTAAATGTGGATATTAATTACATAACCAGAGGGACTCAATTTACTTTGTAAAGCAATTAAAAGAGGACAGAAATTTACAGTCTGTTTCTGGAAAAGAGTAATGCCTGTTTAAAAATAACTTTCTACCCAGAATAGCCTGCCTGTCTCACATAATATCAATTATGGGGGGGAAGAATCCAAACCAACACAACAGAAGACTTTGGCATTTACAGCACTGCTTCTTTATGGAAATATCAAACCCAAGTTTTAAAACAATAGAAGCTGACAGTTAGTTAGGTGCACTTTTAGGTGTGTAAACAAAGGGTTTGCTTTTCAAACTGGCTGAAGAGCATATCAAAACTCATCTTCCTCGTGTTTTCATTCCCCATGGGCACATTAAGGATATTAAGAGGCCTGAGTTCCTATGGACAGGAGGTAGAGATTTCATGCTTTTCAACATACAGTTTAATATTGCTCTAGATTATTCTAGTAGTCTTTCTGTCTGTCTATCTCTCTCACTTTTTTTTTTTTTTTAATGCGTTTCTTGCTTCAAAGTGGATAGGCAAGGATTGCTTTCCAGATGAATCAGAACTGGACTTTGTTCTTCTATCCACAAACAATGTAGGAAACCTCATTGACCTAAAGCACCTATTCCAACAGGCATCCTGATGGAAAATTTTCATGTTCTTGGATACTAACTGCACTTTAGCTCTGCTTTGAGTGGTTTTCATACTCCTTTTTAGTGTATGCTCTGAAGATACCATTGGGTGATTTGGGTCTGACTGTTGGTGAAAGGATCACAGCTTCTGTCCCTCTCTGTGTCTCAGAGATGGAGAGAGTGCCAGGATCACACATCTTCCACCATCATCTTCAAAGCAGTATAGTCAGAGAGAAAAAAGAGCATCAGCACTCCCCACATGACTCAATGTCCTCCTGTCCATCACTTCAGAAACCAGCTTCTACCTATGGGCTAAAAATACAACCTATAGTGTGGACAGAGATAGTGCTAAAGACAATCTTGTGGCTGATACCTTGCAGCTGTGTTAATCACCAAAGAGTGGAAACAGCCGTGCCCTCAGGGCTGAGGGTGTGATAAAGACCTGGAGCCAGGAGGAGTCAGTTGAGGTTTGCTGGCTGTGCTGCGAGGACAAAGGGATAGGAGGTTGGCCAAGGGACAGATCAGGTGAGCCACTGTACGAGGGACAGGTGGCCGTGCAAGGGACAGGAAGCAGCGAGCGGGGACTGCAGAAGGAAGAGAGGAGAAGGAGAGAAAGAGCTGGATCTGCACATAGAAGGATACATAGAAAAGGTATGAAAGACTTTTTGCATAACAAAGTCCTGATACTTGAAACTCCCTGAAGTTTTTACTGAAGCACTCTGAGTGCAGTGGCTGTCTCGACTATGACACTATAGCAGTTACTTTTGTCTTCAGCGTACAGCATATTTGGTTGGTCTACTCATAACTGCACTTAATGATTCCTTTTTTCTAGGAGTGTCATCTCTAAGTTTTCTTGTAATGTTTTCCCCTCTGCCCTGTTGTGAACATGACTATAGTGGGATTTTCTAAAAGAGTTTAACGCATGCAGAAATGACAGTGGGAAAAGGAGCTGAGATGGTGTTAGTCTAAATTGTTTATTTCAAATCTGGAGTGGGAAAGAGCTTCAAAAACCCTGGAAGTGCTCTGAGAGACAGCTTGGGAGCAATGGGCTATTACCTTTATACTTCAGTAGAATCTCTTTGCTTTTATGTCACTGTTTCCAAAGTAAAAACGAGTTGAAGACAGTGAGAAAGAACATCAATTCTGTGTGCCTTTCTCAGGCAAAATTCTACTGGCACTGGACAGTTCATACAAGAAAGGACTTCCAGGTATGGCAGCAAGAAGCTTTTAGTTCTTGTACAGCAATTTCAAAATCTTATGGTGAAAATGGATGGGGTTTTATGCTGAAGCAATATGTGACAACACAAATTGCTCCACTTCCATACTCTTCAATGAGGCTGATATGCTCTAGGTGATGTCCCTGCCAAAGCTGAGCATCAGACATCATTTACATTATTTACTGTGTTATAT
>VZSR01001863.1:3728944-3824891 GCA_013398615.1 Brachypodius melanocephalos
ACTGAAGCACTCTGAGTGCAGTGGCTGTCTTGACTACGACATGTGCTGGGTGCTTTAGTATGCTTAAGTCTTAACCATCCTGTTTCTAAATCCTTCAGCTGTTTCAGGTGGTTTTCAGAGGAGCACATGGCCCAGATGCCAGCTACTGTCTGTTCCAATACTTACTTAGATGAAAATACTATGGGCTATACTACAGGTTCCATCCATCTGAAAGCCCACATTCCCAGGAATATGAACAAAACTAATTGACTTCTCTGTAGCTGTCTTGTAGTAATTTTTAAAGGATAAAGCGTTTTTAAGGCTCTCTTCCCTTCTTAAAGGCACACAAATGCTTCTTCATTGTGCTCAGCAAACGCAGCCAGAAATTCTCTTTAGTGCAAGTGGCTGATTCCCAGATTTACCTTCTCTGGTTTTACTTTCAAACCAGCAGGGTTCTTCCCTTTTACAGCAGTCAAATCAAAAGTCTGTAGCTTTATACCAGAGTAAAGGGAAAACAAAAAACCCCACATTAATACATCCATCTTATATCCAGTTTATTTAATACCAGAGCAGTAAATACAAATAAGAGTTCTGGAATTTGGCAATGCTAGAGCAAGATAAAGCTACAAACATCTGTCAGTAGTTCTGGAACTCTGTGTGGGCTGGGAAGCTGGAGGGTGTACATGAGTAATCTGCACCTTCAGTCTCATAGATATTGACCATACAGTTAAAATACAATTTCCTGATATGGCAGAGCAGCATCTGCAGAAAAACAAAGCAACCCTGTGCCTGTCAACTGAGAACTATGTTCCGATATTTGTAGTCTTATAACAAGTGAAATGAAACAGTATCTTTTGCTTTAAAAAAGAATGTGGTCTTTGGTCAACACAATAAAATGTACTTTAGTACTACTTTGCAACCTTACTGCTAAGATTATGCGTAACCTTTTTACATTGTCTTGTGGGTGAACACTCAGAAACTGAAAGTAACCTTTCTAGTTTCAACACAGGTAAAATTTCAGAGCAGAGGTAGGCTTCAACTCAGCATCCTACAAAGACTGGATCCCAGCTGTCCCCTGGAGTGGGTAGGAGGCAGCAAATCATCTTCAGATCACTTCCCCTTCGTAATTTCTGTATGAGCACAGCACTTGCAAACACACTGGGCTAAGCCCTTATTTAGCTGTCTAAAGTAAGAGCTCTCAATGTCAACTGACAACATATTTACACTCATCTGGTGTTTAATAGCCACATCTGAAAAGTGTAGCTAACAGTACTCAGTGCTCTCTCCAGTGGCATTTCAATACCACAGTGATGAGTAGTTGTAAGGACATTGGTTATTAGGGAAAAACACCCTCTGTGAGCACAAGCCTTACCATCAGGCTGACCTTTAAATCCAGGCAGACATCCTAAAGAGCTTGTGCTCTTTGCCAGCCCACATGCTTTCCAAGCTTCTGCTGCCATCTGAGATTGAACAGTCACATCCACCTCACAGCTACTGAAACTTTTGTTAAAGCTCACAAAAACTGTTCTGTGGAAGGGATCAACCCAGGCCTTATGCTGGCCCTTGCTGTAAAATTATTTCACTCAACAACAACCTTGCCAAAACAGTCCAGTGCTCTCTGGCTAACATTTCACTAACATTTCTGTTCCCACACTCCTCAACCCTCTCTACTTTCTTTCATCACTCATGGAATTAAAAAAAAAGGTACTGAAACAGGAGACAATACTTCTTTATATATCTGCTTCCCTACTTCTGGTGCCTCTGTAAGGCAGCTTTGCAGGTAAATACCTTTTGTAGATTTGGAGTCTAAGCATTTAATTCATATGAATTTCAGCAAGTGTAAGGCACACAAGGACCTGAGTTAAATACAAATACATTATGGCATGGAGCCACGGTATTTTGGTTTTCTTTTGTGCAAATGTTTTTGCACACACAAAAAAAATCTACTCAGAATTCTGAAGTAAGATTTTGATCAGCAAGGTTGAGTTTTCTAGATATTATGTGGCACTTAGGGATGTGGTTTGGTGGTAGACTTGACAGTGTTTGGTTAATGGCTGGATTTGATGATCTTATGGGTCTTTTCCAATATAAGTGAATCTGTGAAAAAGCTGTTTATGCTTCAGTTGCACCTAGAAGCTCTATCCAAGACCATGTTGGTGTTGAATAAATACAGACTAAACCTCTCCTCTGGAGCAGTTTACAGTTTAAGTGGCACAGGCCTAAACAGTAAATCTGTAGCAGAGCTTGGAATAGAAGGTCAGGTCTTCTAGGTCTAGACCATTCTATCTCTCACCTTTGGTTTCTACTGTCTTACTCCTCCAGATATTGACCTTTGGAGGAAATCAGTGAATCCCAAGAGCTGCTTCTGCTCCATTATTTCAGCTTGTTCCAACTTCAAGACTAACCATCTCTTACACAGATTTCCTTCTCTTTCCAAACACATTGTTGATTAACTTGGCCATTGACTTGGAACCACTTGGTCGTCTCTTTTCCTTCACTTTGAAATTGGAAGTGATATTCCTCAGGACTTTGGTGAACATTGCCACAACCTCCTGATAATGCTCTGCTGCAGACAGTTCACAGAATTGGCACTTGTTATCTATTGCCAGCTTCTGTCCTTCCTCCCAGCCAACTTCCCTCATGTGGCACAAATCCTGTTTATTGCCAACCAAAAATATCGATGACTCGGCCATTCTGGAATGAGAAAGGTTCCAGTTAGAGGAAAGATGTGTACAACACTGTGTCATATGCTATATTCAGTGTGCATGAAAAATATTTAGGTTCAGAATTACAGACTTTGCAAAAAAAAACACACAAAAAAAACGACACCAACCCAAAATGAACTAACCAGCCCCCTCACCTTCCCAGGAAGAATTCTAGTTTTTCATTTGGCAAAGGATTTTCCAGACAAGCTATTCTCTGCCAGTACATTTTAATCTTGTTTTCTCTACTCAAAGAATTGATGTATTTTTTAATCCACTGCGTTTTTTTCATGATCTATGCTGCTGAGTATATTGTCAGCACCTGGACTTCATGAAGAAGCAACCTGATTATTATCTTCATTTGCAGGCAACAGAACAGAGTCTGAGAGACACATCAGTGTCAGTGGCATAACTCAGAAGAAAACATAGGAAATCTAATTCCAAGCTTCTACTAAAATGATACCTTTCAGACATGAACTTAATTAGGTCAGCAGTAAAAGAGACAGAAAAATGGGGGTTTTACTCTGCTTCTGATATAGGTAAAGGATTTCACTCTTTTACTTAGAAAGAACCTCAGCTGACTGATGCAGGATTACACACCACCATCCACACTCATGCCTGCAGTTCTGGTGATTTTTTTTTTTTTTTTTTTTTTTTTTTTTTTTTTTTTTTTTTAAAGTACTTTCTTACCGTATGGTCACCCTTGTGCACAAATGATGTTGGGGTCACTGCTAAAGGCAGTTTAGGAAATATTTATGGTATTACTTTCCTTTATTGTGGGAAATTCTTTCTTCAGAAAGAAAGTCTGTGCATCTCCACTTGTAATTGAGTGGGAGAGTAAAAGCACAGACTGACTATGCCAGGCTTTTTTTACCCATGTAAATCACAGCAGAAATGTTTATGGCAATCATTTAAATATTAGTTCTGTAAGAAATAAGAACAAACATCCTGATGTACTTGGGTTTGGATACAGTAAAATAGATTGAAATTTGCCACATATTTACCGTCAGGTACCTTGTTGTTGGCATTGTGTTACGTCACTTCAATGCTGCTGGATTTTAATTGCTACTAGGATGGCCTGCAAGCTTGTAAAAGTGTTCTCAGATTTTCTCTGTGTTTTCTGAGGGGAAAAAAAGGTAATAATGCCACTTACTTTTTACAAACTGCTGTGTGAGACTCTCGGATCCTGTACAGCAGTGCTTTTGCAAACGCAAAGGATGCTCTGTCGCTGATGTCGTAAACGATGATAAATCCATCAGCCCAGTGCAGCTCATCTGCGAGGGAGAGCTTCCCCTGCTGTGGCTGAAAGTTCAGATGCACATGGGAAAAGAATGTTACTCTTGTCACTTCAGAGCCTTTTCTCTGTCACTGTGAATGCTAGAACACAGTAACTTTCATTGCAAAAGATATTTAATAGGTCTAGGTGCTGGCATTGAGTTCAAGCTAGTGCTGCTCCAAAAGCCTTATCAATAACCTGCAGCAAAGATGGCACTTTAGATCACTGGTAAGTTCATTATGAAACATTTACACTTTGCTTAAGCAGGGAAATTCCAGAATATGTGCAGCCATTGCTTATGTTTAATATTCTGCAGGGCTACATGAGAATGAAAGACACAGGAGCCATCAACATTTGTGTGTTTTGAGGTTATAGCTCTGGTTTGCATATTCCTAATATTCTGACTACTGTTAGCTTGATGATTTTCTTTGTTTTCTTTCCTGTTTTAATTGTTCCAGTTTCAAACACTAATTACCCGTATGTTAAATTTCTGAAGAACTAAGGGAAAAAAAAACTTCTTTCAGTCTGCAGTTGAGTTTAACAAAACTAGTGACAAAAGTCACTTGAGTGATAATAGGGTTTTACTAATCCTTCACTCACTTCACACCAAGAAACTGCCACACTTCTGATTTCCAGAAAGCAACAGCTGTAAAATGTCCCATTAAGAAAAGGAGTGTCATTTCAAAATTATTTAAAATTAGCTTATCCCTGCACATGATTTGGCAGCAGATAGCAAGACCATATGACCTAAAATAGATAAAATACTGGAAGCTGATCAGGAAAAAAAAAATAAAAAATACTTTGCTAAACAGCTAAAGTTAGGCCTTGTTCCTAAGAAAAAAATAGTACAAAACAGCTCAGAGAGTACTAGCACAAATGTGCACATATTGTATTTCAGTGTGGGTCAGACTTTCAGTGGTTTGGCTTTCATATTACCATTCCTTACCCCAGCTGGTAAAAGGCAAGACAGGTGCCTGAAAGGAGAGCAGTGTGATCAGCCAGACCTAAGCCTGCACGTGTTACACAGTACCTAAGCTTCTCTATTCCTGTAAATTAAGTAAATTAATAGAAAACTTTATTTCAGAGTGGTTTACTGTGATAAAATTTTAATTGTCAATGCATACAAGCTGCATTGTGGCTTTCCTTGGAAAAGGAAATTGTTCTGTGAATGCAAGCCTTACTTCCAGGCCTGTCTGCTTTGACCATTTGTGCAGCCATTTAATAAACTGTTTGCTTTATAAGCTAAATTTCATTCATTTAGGATATTTGAGAAAACTGCATGTAATTCAAACACTTATCTCTGTATTTACCTATGTAAAGCAAAAGTGGTAAGTTATTTCTGGTAGTATTATTCCAAAACACAAATGCATTTCCAGAAAATTTCAGCAATGAAGGGTTTCTTTGCTGAAATGGGAAATTACTCAGTAGTTCTGAGCCCCAGCAACTATAAAACTTCAGTCTTAAAAAAAAAAAAAAAAAAAGAGCAGGCACAAATTGCAACAACCAAAAGTTTGTAAACCTTTGATCCTTTTAACCATATACACAAGTAATGAAGCTTTTCTTTACCCTCCTTTTGCTAAATTCTTACCTGAGAGCAAGGGTCATAAATTTCCAGGTGTATCTGCCTCCCATCCAGGCACAAGTGTTTAGTGTAGATGCATTCTAACAGAGAGATATTATCCAAAGAAAATCAGTGTTACTGACTGGGGATGACAGTGAAAACAAAAGGCAACAGTGACATTTGATAATGCTGAAGATTCCTAGAATACTGGTTATTTGGTTGGTTTCTCAAAACATTCAGAATTTTTTGACTTTTTTTTTTTTTTTGGTAGGTGAGGAGTGTTGTTAGGGATGGATTTTTTTGGTTTGTTTTGTGGTTTTGGTTCTGTTGTTGTTGACTGGTTGTTTGCCTTTTTTTTCTAAACCCACACACTGGAAACAAACATATTTAATTTTACACCAGTTGACCCCTTAAGCAGACCAGCACCATTTCACTGTGGTGTTCTCACTGAAGTCGTGGTGAATGAAGACTTTCAGACTTTGCTTTTCCTCTTCCAAAATGGAGCTGAGGGGAATTCAAGCCTCACAATCAGCTACATGCTGATGAACATTCAGCTTGACACCAGGGCTCAGGATTATAAAAGTAGTCAGCCAGACTATGTGCAGTTCTGATTCTGCACAAAAATTGTTATGTAGCAATAATATTTATTGACCAAGGCTTCTGGTGCTTTAAGGGTTCCCATACCAGGCAGCGTTAGACTAAGAGTATTTACAGGACCATGTCCATAGGATCTTGTCCAAAAATATTTCTGTAGCATAGATTTAGGACTCTCCACCAGCACTGGCAACATTGGGAACTCTACTGCAGACACACCATCACTACTATTTTAAGCAGCAAGTGTTTTAAGCAGTTTGTGGTTGCCAACAGGCTTTCTACACTATCATTTGTCATCTTCTGAACTACAGGGACAAGAATTGGTGTTGACACTACAGAAAACACACTTAAAACTGTGTAATGAGGGATAGCTCTGTCATCTCTGGAACTCAGCATCTTCAGCATTCTTCATGTTCATCTTAAGAATTCATCTGATGACAAACTGTCAGGCCCAAACCTCTCAGGGTATAAAATCTACAGACCCTTGTTTGTTTCCTTAATTAAACAAACTTTTAATTATTATTTTGACTTCACTAATAGTGGCATGATCTTTATTTTACCACCCCTACTACCACTTTCCTTATCTCTAGAAATAGGGCTAAACTTATCTTCCAACAAACATTTGTTAAAAAACAAAAATGTTCTGGGTGTTTGACGTGCCTTTTACAGGACTTGCAGTACTGGAGGCTGAGAACAAAACCTGGTTTGGGTTTTAGGTGGCTTTGAACACACACAGAGCACGGAGAGCACATAATTTACTTGTGGTAGCTTAGACCTAGAGCAGCAGAGGGACACAGACTGCTCAGTCTGAGCTTGTATAACGAGTGATGGTAGAGCACACGTGTACAATTGTAGCTCTTCCTTCAGAATAAGTTCATTTGAATATACTCAGTACAATTCAGCTCAGTACTTCTTTTGTCTTTGTTATTTACAGATTACTAGAAGCTACTCTGATTCCTGTGGGAGGGGGGCGGAAATAAGAAGTGGAGAAAAACCTTCCCTTTATCAGGGAGAGGGAGGTAGATGGCAATCTCTGTGCCTCGTTAAGTTTGGGGACTTCTGCCACGTCAGCTGGGGTGGCAGCACACTTTCAGAGTTATTTGTGCATCAGCTGAGCAGTATTTCCACCCGGGATGTAAAAGCCCAAGCCCTGGTTTGCCACCTTCCAAGACTCAGAAGTGTCTTAGCGATCGGCATGCTCATTCTGGCACGGATGTGACATTCTGTCCTGTGTGCAGCGACCCTTTCCACAAAGCCATCAAAACAGAGCCCTCCTGCCTCACTGGGGGCCTCGAGTTACGCTTTGATTAACCACCTGAGCCAGAGAAACAATCTGTCTGGAGCCCAGGAGGGCATATTCCATAGAACAGGTGTCGTTTTGGGGTTTTTTTAGTCTTATTCCTTTACTCTCTCTCCATCTCCTCTCTGATCGAGCTGACCCCTCCTCTCAGCCCGGTTCTCTGCCGCTCTGCGAGGAGCCCCTCTCCTCGCTCCGAAGCCATCTCTCCCCCGACACCCTGCTCACCCTTTCCTCTCCTCGGCCCTTACACCCCACCGGAACAGAGCGGAAACTCAAATCTCCCCGCAAAGTTCTCCCACACCGCAGTTTTACCCAATTTCTCCATCAGAGAAGTGCTTGAGGCGCCGCATCTTGCTCTCCGCAGAGAGCCCTGCATCCATCCCTCCCTCCCTGCCTCCATCTCTCCCTCCCTGCATCCCTGCCCGCGGTGCTCACCGGCGCTGGACGCGTACTCTCCGATGAAGCGCCGGGTCAGGAACCGCACGGCCAGCGCTGCGGGAGGAAAAGCAGAGCCACGGTCAGCGGGGCCGCTCCTCCATCCCTCCGCCGAGCCCGAGGCATTCCCTGCCTCTCCCCTTTCCTTACCCGACTTGCCGGCTCCGCTGCCGCCCAGCACAGCCACCTTCACCTCGGTCATGCCGCCGCCGCGCCGCCCCGCCGCCTCCCAGCCCTTAAAGCGCCTCGGGCGACACCGCCCCGCATCCTGCATCCCTCATCCCTCATCCCGCCTCCTCCCGGCTCCCCGCCCGCCGGCGCCGAGGGAGGTGCAGCTCCCCGCGGCGGGGCCCGGCCTCTTCAGCTTCTGAGAAGCGCCTTCCTCCTCCTCATCCTCCTCCCCTCGAGTTTCCCCGGTGCCGTCCCCGCCGCGCAAACTTTCCGCGGGTCCCTTTCCCGCTGCCACCCTGGGGGGGTCCATCGCCTCCTGCTCCCCTCAATGCCCTCAGGAACTTGGGGGGAAAAGGAAAACAAGAAAAAAAAACAAAAGGAAAAGGGGGGGGAAAACCCAAAACAAAACAGCCATCGTGGTTGTTAAAAAATGTGTGTTGTTAAAAAATGAAATTTGTTTTTTTCTGGGAGTTTGACATGCTTTTTACGGGACTTGCGGTACTAGTGGCTGAGAACAAAACCTGCGTGTGTGTGTGTTTGGTTTTGCTCTAAGTTTGTTTTGCAGCCTTGTCATCGTTTCATACCGGGAACATGAAAGCAAAGAAGTTAAAATGATGATTTTTTTTTTTTTCCTAAGTGATTCCGGGGGTAACTTGCTATTAAAAAAAATATAATGGTTTGCACTCATCTTTTCTTCAGCTCAGTTTTCAAAACTCTCATCTAACTCTCTCTAAAGCTCTGATCTTGTAAAAAAAAACTTCTGTGGGCTTGCCTTTTTTGCACCTGAGATTGTTTTTATTGAATTTGAGTTTCGAGTTATGTGGTGCATAGTGTTTAGCTAAGATTTGCAGTACACCTGTGAAAAGGGAAAATGTGAAATTGCAAAATCCTACAGATGTGGAAGGTGAGGTAGAAAGGGCTTACCCCCCTGCAAAGACACCCTGTGTCTGCTGTACCTCTTATTTTTTGAGGTTCCTCAAGTGCTCTCTAATGTCTGTTTTGTCCTGAGCATAGACTAAATCATCTGTGCAAAGGTTTACTTGGTCCACTGAAATAAGAGATTCCTTTAACATCCAGGTTGGTTGCACTTCTGCACTTCTTCTGTTCATGTTTATTTTATTTGGTTTATATAACAGCCTGGCTGCTGCAAAGGAGGTTGAACTGGGAGTGTATAACTATCTGTGTTCTGTGAACAACAATAATGCTTCAATCCAAAAAGCTCAGCTGGCAACCACTGGCCGAAGCAGGTGCCTGCTGTTTGCTGTGTGTGGTAGAGAATTTCTGTAACTTTCTGAGGTCCATGCCCCTGCACAATTAGTCCCCTTTGGGCTTATGGAGTAATGTCTTCCAGGTAAGATCTTCTAAAATCCGCTTTCCACCAAATCTTCAGGCGGAGTGCTTTAAATTTTAACATTTAACTTCTAACATGAAAGCACAACTTGGCTGACTAGGCCAGGGTGTCTAAAACCACAGCAAAAACTAACAAAACCAGAAGAATAGGATTTTCAGCTGAATTTGAAGTTTCATCATCTATAGGCTTGAATACATTCCTCAGAGGTATTTATTCACAACAGAAAGAAAACCGGGTAGCACATAATCCCAGGTACTTCTCTTTGTGGGGTGCAATGGAATTGAGGAAAACTGCCATTTTCCTCCCCAAAATGCTGAACTGCTCTTAGAGGTATGTTGTTTTATTAAGGGACTGAAATTTTATCTTGCTGACCATAGAAAAGTGCTTGGTTTGGGGTTTTTGTAGCAGAAATTACAAATTTTGCTCGATGATAAAGTACTGTTAGTGCACAAGGTAAAGCATCAAGTTGATTTTAAGTTTCTTACTTTAAGTACATACCTGAACCATTTGTTTGACATCAGTTCTACACAAACTTCAGGACACAGATTGTCTTTTGAATGTATAGCCATGAAGGGACTAGCACAAGATAAAGACCTCTACATTTCACTGCAATGCAAATATTACAGATTTAAAATAGTCTCATCAGATGTCTTGGGCTGCCATATGAAAGCTTTAAAAAATCCTTCTTGAATAAAGTCTTAATGACAAGAGGTCTTAAATGATATCTATCTTCCTTATATATAATTATTGTACCTTCTAATTTTAGACAGAATTCTGCTTTTCTTGAGTCTCATACCAGAGACTTTCCCCAGAAAACAGAAATCCTTAAACATTTAACCTAATCCAAGCTCAGAAAAATGCGAGCTGCAAGACTAAATGCTTGCAGAGGGTGTTTATACCCAAATCCCAACATAAAGAAGATAATTTTTATTTTTAGTGCCTAGGGGAATGTTATCTCAAGTTACAGAACTCTATTTGTAACAGAACAGAATTTATTGTGTTTTTTAATTATGTTCCGTACTAAAATTATTTTTTTGAATTTACATTCAAAATGAAACACTGTATACAGAGGAAGCTATTTATAATCTCAGTAGAAATTAAAAAATAAAATAAATCTGTTTCTGCAATGGAATTTGCCAGAAAGGAATATTGCTTATTGAGATAATTCTAAGTGTTTGAGATTTTTTTCACTTCTTTTGGTGTTGGAAGAAAAAATAGTTACTTTCCAGATATGCTTAACAAAAGTTTTAAAATAAGACAGGAAATATCATCCTAAAGTAATTAAACAGCTGTGTGATAGAGAAATATTTATTTAAGGTTTGAAAAACCCAGGCTCAAGTTTGACTTGAATCAAATTGAAATATTTGACTTAAATCAAATAACAATTTAAAATTCTGTTTCTTCCATCCCAGGTGATTGCAAAACTCTTAAGTGATGAAACCAGTTTTTATTCTCTGTCACTGATGTTATTTATACAAGAAATTAAAAACAAACAACCAACCCACCCCAAAAAGACCCAACAAAAAACCAAAACTCACAAACCAGAAACAGCTGTGGTAAAAAGAAGCCATGACATTTCATGGAAGATTAACCTTTGCCACCAGTTTATTTTGTACATTGGTTTTTTGGTTTTGGGGTTTTTTCTTACCTAAATTTTCATCTCCAATTTGATAAAAATTATGACCAAAGACAATTTCTGGTGATTTGCCCATTTGGATGTTCACATATGAAAAAGAGAAATTAATGAATTCATTAATTAATGAAATAAATAAAGGAAAAAGATTTAAAAAGCAAAAACTACTGAGCTGTCAGAAAAATGACACACACACAAATATGTAGTGAAAAAAACTTCTATCATTTTCATCAACTGGAGAAAAAAAACTTGCAACTTGGATTCCACAAGCAATTAAGACTTGACTTCTTTTAGGAAAGAACAAAAAGATAGTGCTTGATTTAATTAATGTCTTTTTAAAAATTAGTTAGGAAAAAGATGCGGGGGGTTGTGATATGAAGAGGATTTAGTATAGTAGAAAATTAGTGCAAAGTGTATTTATATATTTTTTTTCCCACAATCTAGAAACAAGTGTCTCATGTACAAAAATGGTGGGAACTACAACTGATGGTTTCCCCTAAAATATGTGAAAGAAACAGGGGCCTGGAAACAGATGATACAAGCAAAGCATTAGATTAGGAGTTTCCCTGACTGTGAGGTAGGAAAAACAGACCACAGTGAACTTTGCAATGGTTTGAAAAGCCAGTCACTGCTAAAGTTTAGGGCTGAAAATGACACCTGCCCTATTTCTGCTGTGATGGAAAACGCCTTTTAGTGATCACTGATGTTTGTTGAGTCTGCACCGTGATGAAAGTCCCGCTGAAAGTTCTGAAATAGGTTACAGGGAGATAAACCAGTGTTTGAATTTGCAGCATTCTGCAGTAAAATGCTGGCACAAATGTTCTTATCTCGAGTGAACGGGTGAGATAAGCTGATCTGCAAGGGAAGCCAGGTCTTTCTGCAGGGGATTTAGCTGGGAGTGTTAAACTCTAATGCCTTGCCCTCTGCTTGGAGCCCTTCAGGTTTAATGTCAGCTCTTCCAATAGTCAGGAGAGGTTTGAGGTGGCCTCCATCAGTTCAGAGATGAAGGCAGACCCCAGCTGAGCTTGTTCCTTGTCATTGTCAATTCTCCTCACTCTCAAAATCAGATCTTGTGCATTTTTTGATTGTAGATATACTCTGAAAAATCTTTGAACAGTATATATGAAACGGAGGATTTTTTTTTTCCCAGCAAGGCCTATCTTGCCATAAATACATTACTTCAATCATTATGAGGAGGGCCACAGTTCCTTTTTTAAAGATTTTATATTCTCTTACTATACATTTAATGTATTTTTTGATGTTTCCTTGTGTTATGTGTTAAAATATTTGTCTGTGAGTTATATGGCATCTTGTGCCAGTGTATTCCAGATTAGGATTTCATTAATCTGTCACAGCATAAATAAGCAATTACTAAACTCTTTAGTAAGAAGCAATTACTAAAGTCTTAATTTCTGCTAGATTAGTACAGTGAAGTTCAGAGTGCAGAAGCTGTGTTATGGCCAATACATATTAGAAGAATAAAGTAGAAAATGAAAATAGTCAACATTTATTCATAACTTGCTCTGTGGGAGTTGTTTACCCTCCCAATACAATATGCTAAATGTATCAGAATCTAAACACTGCAGGAAAAAACAGAGCTGTTTCTAGCTCTGTGGTTGCCATGGTTTATATCCAGGAAAACACTCAAGAAAAGATTTAATGTTCATCTTGAGCTGATATAAAGTTGTTTACATCCAACTCTACCCTCTGTTTCCTCCTGTGGATTCTTGTGATTTCTGTAGAATTCAATAATAACTTCTTGCTGCCCCTTGACTGAAAGGATCAGTTTGCTGATATGATATAAAAATAAACTGGAAAAAAAAAAAGGGGGTTGCATTTGGTTTTATCTTGAATCACTTAACTGAATGGACCCGACATTGCCTCCCAAACAGTGGGATGGAGTAGGATGTGGGAATATGTAACCATGAGCAGGATGAAGGGCACAGCTGCACCTTTCAAAAGTAACCTGCAGTTGGAACAGCTTTAGGAGAGTTGGGCAAATTTCAGCTCAACAAGTCTCTGGGAACAGCTTTTCTGCATCCCAGGTTTCTGAATGTGTTCTCTGTCTTTAAAAACTATGGAGATAGATGTCACGGAGTCATTGATGACTGGGAAAAGATGTGTTTTGCACTCATCCTCAGGAAAAGCACAGAAGGGACAGTAGTTTGTGGGAAGGGATCATCTCCTCTGCTCATCATTCATTCGACCATGCCTGGAAAACTAAATTTGGTTTTGTTATCCCTTTTCCCTGGAAGAATGCTGAGTGACTGGAGGAAGTACTGCCAAGATGACGAGGAGCCTGGAGCCCTGTGAGGAGAGGGAACTTTCAGCCCCCCAGCACATCTGAGGAGCTTGTTAAGAAGTTGAAACCAGCTTCTTGATGTGGTGCACTGTGGGAGGACCAGACATAGCAGGCTCAGATTAAAGAGGGAGAGTTTCAGACTGGATATAAGGGAAATCCCACCTGCCACGAGGACAATCAGACAGCCTAACAGATTGCCCATCCTCATAGACTGGCTAGGGAAATGGCCAGTGACACGGATTCAAAACTGGACCATTGGAAGGGCAGTGTCATGAAGTCCAGAAGGGATCCAGTCACCAGTGGTGCCCCCAGTCATCAATAATGAGGCCAATGTTGTCTAATATCCTCAATCACAGCCTGGATGATAGGACAGAGCATCTTGCTGTATCCTCATTTGATAGTAAACTTTGTTGAATGTCCTTTTAAGTCCATTCCCACTTCATTTATGATTGAGCCACTAAAAGCATCTTTAAAACATTTTGTAAATTCTTTAAGGTACTGTTGTTGCAAGATGTAATCCATGTGAAAAGGTGCTGAGCCCTCCAAAATCCATCAGCCAGAACAGGTAATTCAGAATACACTGTGTGATTTTGCTTACATTCTGCAATGGGCTTGTACTCTTGTAAAATAGTCCCAGAGAATTTGCAAGTGGAGTATAATTAGAGTTATTTATTAGTGTATTGTAGTGTGTCATTCTAAGTGAGAACACTCCAGTGACTCCAGTAGATCTGCCCTTGGAAAGCTGGCACTTACACTCCTGAGGTTTTTAATAAGCCTCTGACACTAAAGCTATGATTTGGCTTAAAATTTTATGGTCGGTTTTTCTAATTAAATGCATCATCTTTTCATTTTATGCTACTTAATGTTTTACTAAGAGCAGTTTCATCAGAATAAGGTGCTTATAGTCCAAGTGTTCAGGCACAGAGTTCAACTACAGATAAAAATGGTAGCAACTAGATATTCTGGTTATGTTTTGTGTATAGATACAAACAGATTCTGAAATGATTTTTATAATCCAAATTCCTACTAATAATTATATTGCTTATGTACTTTTTGAACTTTTCCCTGTTTGGGCAATGGAAATTTGTTACAGTTGAGTATGGCCAGTGTTATTTTCAGGTTCTCACCAAGGGTTTTGTTTTGCTTGGTGCAGTAGATAATAGAAACAGTTCAGACTTAGAATTACTAATTTAGAGGTGTTGCCATTAGAAATAAAACAAAATGCATGGAATATTTTTCTTGGTCTCAAATCCAGTAGGAGCTGGTGCAACCCAAGTTTGTCTTGATTGTACCACATTAAAAGGGTATTTGGCAAGGGCCTATTTGCACCTTTCTGGCTTATAAACAGTAGAGAAAAATAGAACATATTCACAGAAAGCTTTTGGGTTTTGGTTGTATTTAGTTGATTTTGTTCAGGGTTTTTTGTTTTGTTTGGAGTTTGGTTTTTTTTATTTTCTTGAGCATAATGTGTAAATTTACTACTGACATTCTTTGGACTTTCTTTGGCTGTGAGAAGTTGCTGCAGGTAGGATCTTATGAGAAATTTATAAACGATTTTATTTTCATGCACACTGTGAAGATAATGGTAGTTAAAATCCAAAAAAAGAATCAAAGGTAGCTGTAAGATTTTGGAATTCGGGAATAGAAACCAACCTCAGGTATATAACACTGCAGAGCATATTGCAGAGGCACTAATGGGGATCATGACTGCAAGGAAAAAATACCTAAGGGTTTAACATCTGAATCTTGAATTGTTTTAGATGCTTTGTGTGCCCACAGCTGCTGAGTGCTGCTGAAAGAAGCAGGAGGGAAAAGAAGAATAAAAACACCCGTATATCAGCAGGTATTTTCATGTAAATACCCAGTGGCAGACACTTTACTTCAGAATTAGTTCACTGGAATTTTAATTAGCAGACGTTCTATATGAAGCTTTAATTGGTGTATAGAAAACTGTAACCGCTCAGAACACACTTATATAGTGATGACAACTCGGTGTGTGCGGTGGGAAGGATCTCTGCTTCCAACGGAGCTAAACAATTTGGGAAAGATGCACTGAAAGCCAGGAACCAAGCAGACTGTTACTGAATGGATTTGCAAAAGCAGACAAACCAAACTGGGGAAAAGACATCCATTTTAGCATGTTCTGCTGTGAACAACTCTTTGTGGCAAAAATGCTGCAGTGAAGGTAATGAATTTTGGATTTGAAGCTCTCATATGGCTGGATTATGTCCTTGCTTGTCTTTTTGTTCTGTTTCCCTTTGGAGGCCTGCTGGTGTCTCAGAATCGATGGTTGCCCAGAGGGCAATGAAATAGGAGAATTTCAATGGTCCTGTACCTTGATGATTTGCATTACAATGTTGCTGCTCCATTTAAAGGGCTCAAATACTTTCAGTGTAAAAGTCTTGAGTTTGCTAAACCAAGAGTGTTTTGAGTGGGGATCTATCACAATTTATAAAATGGAGCCTTAGTGAGGGGGCTGTGCTTACCTTCTAGATATGGTTAGGAATCAGAGATTTTCCACTTTATTACAAAACTGATCTGCAGATTCCAACAGAAATAGAATAAGTTTTGTTTTCTGTAATATCCTTGGCTTGATTTATTAAAAAAAAAAAATCATAAACCTTTCTGTTTGTTGAAATGAAAACAAATGGATGTAGGTCTCCAGTGATCTGAGCTGGGTCAATAGGGATATTTTCTGCCTGTCTAAAGCATAGTGAGATTTTTTTTTTTATGTTCACTTTGTGTGTCATAAGACTATCATTTATAAGATAAGAGCCTCATCCTGTTCCTGCTGAAGTCAATGGGTGTTTTTGCAATTGCTTTTCAACAGTAGTAGGATTGATGACTGGAACACAGCAGCTGCTGAAAGGTTAGTTTTAAAGCAGAATTGTGGTCAGAGAAGCAAAGCGACCCTGTCAAGCTGACATGCTGAGAGCACTACATTTATTTTTTTCTCAGTGACATCCAGACCAAATCTGCTCAGTTTACAAGTCAAACATTTTTCATTGACTTCCAGAACTGCAAAGTCAGCCTCAGTCTGGAGAATCAAAGCTGTTACTTCTGCTTCAGTCTGCAGAAAGATTCAACATTTAGAGCTTGGTTGACATGGCACTGATGCATGGCTGGATCCAGCCTGCCTTCCCATGCCTGTCTAGGTCTGGAGGGTGAAAACTGCTACAAGAAAAATATATTTGTTAGGACAGCAAACAGACATGGCTTGCAGAGATAAGGAGATATATTGTGGAAGTAAGGGCCATTTTTATATCTTGCTTCTAGCTGTACCTACATTTTAGTCCTTAACCTCATGCCACAATAAAGATTCAATGTTTTCACATCGTTTTAGTCTGGGGCTACAGCCTGACTGTTCTCATTGCAAAATATGTTTTCCAGAAGTGCTTGCTTTTTATGATAAAGCTCATTTCAAGGTCAGTTTAAAACTTTAGAAGCCAAATTTGAAAGAGGTGACTCCTTCCAGTTAATGCAATTCCTTGTTCACTCTCAAGGGTTCACCAAAATCAGGAATATGGATTGGAGAGGTAATTCAGTTTATCATTTAAGAGATTTTAACATTATACAATTGCAGATGGGGCTTCAGCAGATGCTGGCTTGTCAAATCTGTGCTTTGATCTGACCCTGACCTCACAATCTTGATGTGGCTCTGATTTCTGCCATGCTTTATACCACACATACCATGTTGGATAGTGTTCGATGAAGTCTGCAGTCTGAAACTATAGCTATTTCTAAGGACAGCCAAGTATTTATTACTGGCTCTTCTGTAGGTGTGAGCACACACCATTCCCTGAACTCAAATGGACTTCTTGGATGCTACAAAAGCTCATCAGAATTTTGCTGCTGGAGGTTTTTCTCGTGCTTTTTCTAGGTCTGGGGGTTTTTATCCCTCAAATTCAATGAAAGGTCACAAAAAATATCACTGTTTGCTTTCACCTCTAGAGTTCTTCCTTCTTCTGTTGTTTGCAGAACTGTTTAGTGAGTTTATTAATCTGCATAATCTGCAGGTGAGTTTTTTTGTTGGATTTTTTTTGTTTTGTTTGTTTGTTTGTTTGTTTGTTTGTTTTGAAAGGACAGTCTGGCTAGATTGGGGAGGAGCTGCTTGTTGATCTCTTCCTTTGTCCTTGGTCGCTGATGAGCTTTGGGAGGGCAGGGGAGGATTGCTCCTCCCTAGAGAATGACTGAGCATGCACAGGTGAGGAATACTTGAGTGAGCTACTGGAGAGGGCAAAGAACAGGATAAAGGATGTGAGAGGCAGGTAGAAGGCTGGAGAGTGAGAAGCTGAAGAGGAGTAGGCAACTTCTGTGCTGTCTTGGAGACAGTAGAAATTGTGAAGATCTGGAGGTTTGTTCCAGCCAGCACTTCTGCATGATAAAGGATTATGGAAAAGTTTCAGCCTTCAGGAGCACCACTCTAGGGTTGCAGGTTGGTTTCAAACCTTTCTGTTTAGTGCCTTGCCCAGTAAATCCAAAATTATTCTTTCTGAGGCTTTTAATTTTTGCCTTTTTATGTTTTCCTAATTTGCCTTTGGATTTTTTAATGGTTGTTTTTGTGGGATTTTTGTGGGGTTTTTTTGTTTGTTTGTTTGTACCTTCAAGTGTCAGTGTCAGGAATTTGAGGTGTTTGGTACCTGTCAAAGTGATTGTTTTTAGAAAAAGTTAAGTGATTTGCTCTTACTTTTATAAGTTATATAAGATGTGATCATCATTCACATGGATGCGGCTTTTTCTTTCTCTTGAATTGTGTACATTCTTCAGGAACTGTGATCTCCTTCCACTTATATAAAAAAACCTGAGTGGAAACATAAAGTAAAACTAAACTGTGTGTGCATATAGATCAATGTATTGAATCAAAAAAAAAAACAACTTTTTTGCTGCTTTTGCATAGCTCAGATTTCTTTGCACAAGCAATTAAACCTATTTATTTTTAAAAAGTCTGGGTCTTAAAAAGAAAAACAAACAAAAACCAAAAACAATCTAGCAGGGAAAACAAAATACTCTCCCATCCCCCATTTGAGAAAACAAACAGACCAACTCACTGGAATGTATGGAAGTGCTCAAATTAATGACATAGGAACCTCAGCCCTGCCTCTGTGCCCTTGGAGTAGTAGAAAATCCAATGATTGCTCTTTTTGCCAAAAGAACCCCTGAATCATTCAGAAAACAGCTCATGGTTTAGAGGCAGTCTGATAGCAGAAGGTGCTCATTGACTCAGACTTTGTCAAGGAAAGATAATATGTAATTAGTCACGTGTAAGTGAAAACATCAACTGTGAGGTGTATTGTACACAACTGATGTGCATCCTGTGTGCTCTTACAGCCATGCACAAGCCATAAACTGTTTTATGTAATCAGAAAATTAAAAAAAAAAAAAAAAAGTTTGAAGTTGTCCTGGAAAAGGCCTTCTTTCAGCACTTCATAATGACCCATCCCCTTGTCTGTGCTGTTCATCCAACTGTGTTTGCCTCCAAGTTCTTCTGAATAGGTGGACAATGTGAGGACAATATGGGCTCATGAGTTTCTTGCTGAAATCATTTGTTTATGAGCAGGGACATGACTTCAGTAAAGCTGAAGTATAGTTTAGGAGTGAAGACACACCCTCAAATTTCTCCTAAGGAAGAGAATTAAATCTAAGAAGTCAGTGCTATCTTGCTTTTTCATGGATGTCATATCTCTCCTCCTTTCTCATAATACATATATGTGCAGAGCTTGGATTTGTGATTGTGGTGTTGCTCATGTTAGGCAGAAATGTACAGAAATTGTATTTATTTCCAATTTGTTCATCATAATATGCTTTTTTTAGACAGTAAAAAATGAGTTTACCCAATTTGTATTTTACACCTTAAGTCTTGTCTACCTTCCAAATTCAGCTGAATACCACTAATATACTAGAGTTTTAGAAGACGTGGATGAAAATAACTCTATGGACAAGCACTTGTTATAGAAACAAACATTTTATAAATCAGTAGGAAGTGTCTCACTTCCTCACTAGAAAAATATATAAACCACAGCTTGCCCAAAGTCAGTTGATATTTTTTGTCTTACTCTTTGTGGTGTTGAAGTGTCCTCCGTTTCTGTCAAGTTCAATCGGATTTGCAGTGGTTCAGGATCAGTTCTGTGAGAGCTTTTGTAGTGTCAGGGCGTTCAAAACCATAAAACCTTTGGTTTGCACAGCCTCATCTATATTTAATTTATAAATGACACCACAGCCACGTGGATTTGACAATGCCTACCTGTCCCATGAGCTCCCTTGACTTCTGTTCGTCAAACAGAAATCCTTTCTACCTTGGTTTGGAGATGGCCAGAAACGGAGCTCTCAGTATTTATGTGATTAGCTGGCTCAAATATACCAATCTTAAAGTTAAACAGCAATAGCGATGCATTCACTGCGGTCTGAACCTGTTTTCACTTCCAGCGGTCGATTCCCAGGAGGATTTTGGGAGCACCTGCTTTAGCATGTCACTGTTGAATGGGAGTGTGTCTTGAGCCAGGTTTGCTGACCCTTTTTCACCCCTGCAGACCCCCGAATCCCCCTCACACGGGTCAGGCTCCTGGAGCCGGCTGATCCCTGCGCGTTCTGGCGGTGGCAGCGCGGCTGATGCGCTCCAGCTGTGGAGCCACAGCTGGAGCTGGGATGAAATGTCCCTGCCGTCACCTCCTCCTCTCCCTCAACCCTCTCCTGGCATCAGGCACCCTGCAGAGCCTTTCCTAATGGGGCCGTGCTGCCTCCTGCTCGTGTAAACAAAGCCTTTGTTAAAGGTCAGCTTAGTGCACGCTGGCTTCAGCCTGTGAAAGTGTTTGCGTGGGGTGTTGTAGCATGGTGAGGATCTAAAAAGTGTTCTAGTCAAACAGGCTTGGTTTTTTTTCAGTTTGTGGTTCTTCTGAGCACAATCTTGCTATTCAAAGTTCTTTAGCGATGTTTACATCTCTTTAAAATAGCTTTAAAAATAAGAATACTTTTATTTAAAAATACTCTTATTTTTAAAGAGTACTGACCAGAATACTCAAGGGTATGGTTCAAATGTGACGTAGAAGTAAGGGATATTCAGCTTAAATAATAGATTTTATTCAGTTGGAAGGGACTTTTAAAGATCATCTAGTCCAGCCCTGCTGCAATGAGCAGGGCAATCTTTTACTAGACCAGATTGCTCAGAACCTATTCCAATCTGACCCTGAGTGTTTCCAGGGATGGGTAATCTACTGCCTAATCTACTGTTCCAGTGTTTCTGCACCCTCACTGTAAAAAATTTATTCCTTGTATTGAGTCCAAATCTATTCCATTTTAGTTTAGAACCACCACTTTTCCTACTGAAAAATCTATCCTCATCTTTCTTATAGGCTCCCTTTCAATATTGGAAGGTTGCAATAAGGCAAATTGTACTATATTTGGATACAGGTAGGCCATAGAAATAATTTGTAAATATATTTAAAGTCTCCTCTGTGAGGTATCCAGGGATATTAATATTGTGTTTATCTTTCTAGGCGTTGTTTAACATATTCCTTAGTTACTAATGGACTACAAAGTATTTTATCATCTTGTTGTGATATTAACCCACCATCCTGCTTCTCTCCAAGCATACTAGAAAATCTTTTACCTTCTCTGCTTCATGAAAAATATTTTCACATAGGAATTTCCATATAGAAATTCTTATAATTGCTCATAAATTCTACATTTGTCAGCCAAGTTATAGCAGCATAAACTTAAATGTTAAGAGGTCTGCAATCTCTGGCTCCTCAGGCTCTTGGTTAGTCTGAGGCTAATTTTAGAGCCAAGGTGCTGCAGGTCTGAGGGTTTACATGTTTGTATGGATTCCTATTTGCTTCAGCTCCTTGCAGCCTCATTTAAAGAATAATTCTTTTGCCATTTTCCTTCAAAACAAACAACAGAATATTGTTATGAAAGAGAAAAAAACCCAGCCTAAACCACTACTGAGACACTGTCACAGGCAACTTTGGTAAGAAGTTCTTTAATTTACAAATTCCTGCTTAAGAAATGAAAGCTGACTTTGGAGTCACTAAAAGTAGGGGAACAACAGTCCAAAACAAGCAGGGTTGCTGCACTGAGCAGGAGCTGAGCAGGCTCCCTTATCTGTTGCACTGAGATGCACACTTTGTGTTCATGTTAATGCTTCTTAGAAGTGCGTTTTATGTTAAGTTAATCATTCCCTTAGATGTACACTTTACATCCTTGGGAGACTCCTGGGGATGACAAAACTCAAAATACTCACCAGAGATCTAATTTAGAGTAACAATATCTTATTGTCAAGAAGTATTTTTTAAAAATCAGGCCAGCCAGCAGTGCTATCCTCTCTTAAACTTTAGCAAAAAATGTTTGCCCTTCAGTGTGTTTGGTTCCTGATTTTGAAGAAATGCTACAAGCTGAGAGCCTTCTCTGTTTACAGCTGGCATTTTTTTCCTGCAATTAACAAAATTGCTCTTGCCTCCTTTTAAATACAACTTGGCCACCTCCTCTGTATTGTTCTTTCATGAAGAGTATTCTTGACTTCATTGACATTCAGTAATGTTGAGGTATGCTGCTAATTATTCCCAGCATGAATGCCTGCTTATAATTGCAATTTATCATGAATGCGTAAGATTGGTTAATGATTTTTTAAAATATTTTATTTTTTTTCTCCTCAAGTCTTGAGGGTTTTATTGTTTCTAAAGCTGCTGAATAACCTGCTGGCTTTAAAATAATAGTTAATGCATACCACCTACTGGTAATAATTACATCAAAGCTTTTGCCCCTTCTAGTGTGCTAATACTGCAGAGCTTTATGAATTCTTTCCAGCCACAGGACTGATTTTTTTTTTTTTTCTTGAGTGCATCAATGTTATGAGGAGACTTCTAGCAGAAGATGACTGACTTTCCTGTGTACCAAATAAGTGTGTGCATTCCACCTGCTCCCCTGGGAAATTCCTAGACAGATGAATATAGTTCGTACATAACCAACTTCCTAATGTGGTGTAGGCAATAAAGAGCCCTGAAACAGTTTTTCTGAAGCCAGAGCAGAAATGAGATGGAAAAGTTGACTTCTCTAAATCTAATGGTGGCAATTTAGTTATGTTCTAGATAAATGCCTGTCTATGGGCTTTCTCATAGCTCAGAAGAGGCCTTTGCTAGATATGGTTTGGTTTGAGCTGATTCCTGGAGCAGATATTTAAAACAGGCTTCTCTCACACTGTAGCTCTCCATTTCTCCCGGGACTGACTCCAGTTTGGTGGGTGGCTCCACTGTTGTGTAGTTTTGTGCCTGGAACTGATTGCTTTTAAGGCTGGGAGTCATAATTTCTGCCTTGGAAGGAACTCTTTTGTATAGTGGCAGGGTACTGAATTTTATTGCCATGTTTCTGCGTAGAGAATGTGTCCTGAATGGAGGTGGCAACAAGTAGAATAATATATATTCTGCTAATAAAGATTAGATTTGTGTATTTTAAACTGTAGACCCTGAAACAAAATTCCTTGGCTGTTCATGATACTTACTACAATGCTCATGGACTTTGAAGTGAAGTAGATCTTTCAAGGACTAACCAAACGTGTCATTCTGAGCATTATTACGAAGAGCAGTGTCTATATGCTCACTTCTGGAGGAGGAGAAAGCCAAAAAAGAAGGTATTTGGATAGGACTTGATTCATCACTAAATCCCCAAGTAATCCTATTTTATTTTTTGGACTTGCTGCTAACTACTGGATTCGTGATACTGCTAATTGAATTTGTGGCATAGGCTTTCAAAGAGCTTTAATTCCCATTATATTGTCTGTACTTGATATTGTGTGTGAAGATTCACTGAAATGTGCAAAGCAGCAAGGCATATAAAAAAGGGAAATGATAGCATGAACTCAGAGTGACCAGACAGATTCAGAAAACAATTATGAGAAGGAAAGTTATGTTATTTCTGCCCTGTGACTTCTTATTTGGACCGTGACCTTGAAAGAGCAGCTGCTTTCCCCACTGCATTTATCCATGCATTGATTAGGAAAAGAAGGGGTGGGATTTGTAGAGCAACCTCCATGAAATTTGTGCCTCTGATTACTTTAGCATGGAGATTTTCTCATCTTTTTTTTGTGGTACAACCAAGTATTTATTCCTCGATAATGTGTTCCTTTGGTGGAGAGAGGTTTTTGGAGGATGGACCTGTGTAAGCTGTGAAAATATTTAGTATCTGAAGCCATGTTGAGAATTCCTGCCTGAAAAACCAAGAGCTATCTTGTTCAGTGCAGATCTGAGTTGCTTGAAACAGGTGAAATTATTTTTTTCTTCTGAAGTGAAACAGACTTGAGATTGCAAGGGGTGCGAGTTGTAGCTCTTCCTTTTCTCTGTTTTTTGGAGGGTTTTTTTTTAGTTTGGCAGCATACAGTAGAACCTTCTTCCAGAGGGCAGCTGCCTGGTGTAATTCTGAGTAAAGCAGGATAAAAACTCTGTGTCTGCCTTGCTTCCAGAGCTGGGCACAACAGTGTTTGGGCACAGTGAAAAAAATGGTGTCAGGAGGATGAGGACCTGATGAGATGAGCAAGACGCACTTTTCCTGAGAACCGGAGTTCCAAGCCAGCACAGAGCTAATCCTGTCCCTCTGATGGGCCAAATGTATTCCTAAATGGCCCTGACATAAAAGTCATGCCAAAATTCCTTTTCTTTTTCTCTTCTCCTTCCTATTCCAGCTGCAATTGGATGGATGAAGAAAAATGGCATGCTAAGTGATTTATTTAGGGGCATGAACAGCCAAAAATATTAAGCAGATTTGTTATCATCTTAGAAAAACCAAAACATTGAAACCCACACTATTTTTAGACAGGTCTACTATTTTAATCTGATTTTTTTTTTTTTTTTTAAGAAAAGAGGGCCTGTGTTTTCCCAGAAATTATATTCATGTTGATACATATCTGATATCTGTAGAGGCCAAATGCAGAGAAATAAAGCAGCTAGTACTGGCTGTATTCATGTAAGTCATGTAGCAGTTCAGTAAGGAATAATGTGTAGGTAAAAATTGAGTTAAAAGTTAAGCATCTTGTACTCAGTGTTTTAAGGGGCCAAAGTATTTCCCATTTTTCTGTTGCAGTAAGAGATTGAGCAGAATGTCAGGTCACTGAAGCTCAGCTTGACTAGGAAAAAATGCTTACTAATTTAAAAACAAACAAAGCCAAAAGTGAACAAAAAAAAAATTACTGTGCATTCCTATTGCCACTTCAACTCATTAATGTCATGGAAAAAGTTAGTCTGTGGTTCAGCTACAAATTCCTGGGATAGACAAGGGCTCGATGCTGTGGTCTGCATGAGATGGAGGCAGGATGGAGGGAGTGCTGGTTTATCTCCAGCAGGAATTTCCATGGACTGCTTATATAGGTACCCCATTCAAAAGCTTTCTATTTTGCTTGGAAATATCCATTGTACGTGGTTTAATTTCATCAAACTTTATTTTTCATACTTAAAAAAAAAAAGTGCATTATCTATTTTTTTCATCAAAAATGCACTCGAGCAAAAGAAAAAAAAAAAAACCTTTTGCTGCTTCTGATGTCCTGCTGTTACTCCCCAGTGTTAATGTCTGACTTAAAGATTAATTAAAGTAAATATCAAGTGCTACTGAAATAATTAATAAATTATACAATTTACATTCGATTGTAAGTGGAAGAATGTCTTTCACTTCCCTTTAAAAAATCAGCATGGTTCCAGCAAGGAAGGAAGCATGTTAATTACAATGCCTCCATGAGACTTTACAATTCGTGGATGAGAGTTGATCAGAAGATGCAAAGGAGGCAAAGAAAGTATTTTAATGTTTGATACTTCAGTGCTTCTAATCCCAAAGGTTGCTATTAAAATACATAAGGAAATCTGCTGTGCCTTTCCAGCAGTTTCATATTTCCTGAACTTTTTTCCTTAGAAGAGTTAAAGAGGTTTAGGATTGGATGCTGGTTCCATGCAATTTTTGGCATTGCACTAACAATGGATTTTTTACTAACTTATCATGTGAAATCAGAATTAGCTTCTTTAGCTTTTTACAAAACATCCAAATTTTTCATAGTTTGGGTTTTTTTTGTTGGGGTTTTTTTGTGTTGTTATGGTTTGGTTTTTTTAACATATATGTCATGAGCAGCATTTACACACATTTTCCTGGCAGAAAATAAGATTGAAGCAGCAGATATAATGTATCCAAGGCACAGGCAAAATGTCTAGTGTAGTTTATAAAATAATTTGAAGATGTTAACACATCTCTGAAGGTATTGTAAGTTTGGAAAGTAATAGCATCTGTGGTAAGACGAAGGAAAATAGACAAGTGTCTCCTACAGGGCTGGATATCAAGTTATCTATTTCTATGAATTATAAAATTATCTGAGATATATACAACCACAAAACCAGCTGTGCAGGCTCAGATTGAGCACATTTTGGAAGAGGGGGGAACTATAATTCAGATCTGTAGGAAGTTGCATGGGAGCAAAACTCCTTCTGAGGTGGAGGCCTTTGCTATTTCTGGCTGAACTTAAATCTCTCTTTGACGGCATGGCAGCATCACAGCCCTCATTAAAATATTCTCACTTAGTGTTTTTGGCTGGTTGGCTTGTTTGCTTGTTTCTTTGTTTCCTCCCTTTATCATCTTATTATTTGAAACAGCGAAGAAGGCACTTAAAAAACCAAAAAGGCAAATACCTGAAAAACGTGAACCAAAAGGGATAGCATGGAAAAGCTTTATAAGGAACGAAGACAGGGTTTTGTAACTGGAGATTTGGGGCCAGTAGAAGCAGTGCTGCCTCCTCTGCCTGTTGCAGGACTCTAAGCAGAACATTTCAGACTTTCACCTCCAGGACTAGATTTGAGTGTGAAGTGTGACCCAGTGTTAGCAGCTGGCTCCCAGTCTGGGTTCCAAATTCATGGTGTTAACACAGTCCCATCTGGCAGGATTTATCCCAGGATTATTGCCCTGGCAGGTCCATAGGAAGCTTTTCCGGGGAGATGTTTCCTTGTCACTGTGAACTGAGCAGGGAAATAAATTCATGCCTGCCTAGGACTCCCAGGCCCTTTTACTAAGTCTTGTGCTGTCCCATTCCCTGTAGTATATATAATTTAATGCTGCAGAGCAGTAGGAGACAACAACAGAAAGCAGTTGTGTTTGTGATGCAGGCATTTAACCAATTTTCTCAGCAAATCTGGACAATTACCTGAGTGCAGTGAGGAATGTGTCTGTTAATTGTGATGGTCATTAGTCACTCACTGCCTGGAATCCTGAACTCTTGCAGCTATTCTGCTGCTTAATTCCAGACTTACAAGTACTCGATTTATTCTCTGTACATGTTTTAATCATGTCTATTTCATTACAAGCACTACCTTTTCATTTTAGTTGCAAAGCTCTTTTTCGAGGCAGGAAAGGTTGTGGCTCTCGTAAGTAGACAGCAAAGTAACATCTTGATTATAGTTTGGAAAAATCAATCAGAAATGTATCTGACAAAAAGGTCTGTGGAAATAAAGAGAGTATTCAGTGTGGATAAAGCATTCAGGCTTAGGAAAAATTCATGGGAAAGGATTTTTTGTTGTTTTATTTTGCTTGTTTCTAATTTGGATTAACAACTTTATTTTTTTTTTCCCTGGGGGGAAAAAGTGAGGAGCACAACAAAAAGAATAGTTGTTTGATTTTATAATGCTGATTACTATTGGGTTTTGACCTAAAGGCTCATTAACCTTTGTCCCAGAAAGCTTATCTAAATAGTTCAGCGTTTATATTGGGAGTGGGAGAGCAGAGGATGTGGATTTTTGAACTCTATTGGAACATCACTGGCTCTGCATTTAGAACAGACTTGACCTTTCTCAGGCTCAGGTCCTGGGCTCAGTGTTCACCAGACTTTCTCAATTACTTCTTGTTCTTAAGGAGGAGGGAAGTCCACACTTGTCTGGCTTGAGAATGTTTTTAATGCAGGTTTTAGTTTGTAAAATTAATTACCTTCAGAATACAGGATGTTTGAGGTGAATGTCACAGAAAGAGAATATTCTGGTCCATGGCCAATTTTGTGGAGTATGTGCTGCTTCTTGCATCACTTGGGGAAGACAGATGATGTTGATGCTTGAGAGACTTCTTGGAAATTATTTAAATATATTTCACTGCCCTCTTGTACTGTGAAAAAGAATAGCAAGATCAAGTGAGGGGAAATACTTCAGTCAATTTATAGTACTGTGCATCTGTCTTTGCAGCTGCAGCAGCATGGCTGATCGTTTTTATTCCATTTCCAGAAGAGTGGACATATCCATAGAGACTTCCATTAGTTAAATCTACATATTTGTCATACATACAGCATGCAGTTAAGTGGTTTTACTAAAGAATTTAATATTTCGTCTTAACTTTTCGTATTCTGTAGATGCAGATGCTTTAAATGAGATAGCAGAGATTAGTTAGTTAAAGGGTATTTGTGCATTTTAATTTCTCTGACAAAAACAAGGAATTTTGAGGAGCTGAGATCATCACAAGTTTGGAAAAGGAAGTTTGTCAGGAACAAATACTAACTTTATTCAACAAAAGTCAGGAATCACTTATGCAAGGGAGAGATTCCTTTCTAGAGTCTGATTTCACTTCTTCATACAGTTTTTGGGGAAGTTTAGGAGCTATGGAAGCATCAAAAGAATAAATTCTTAGTTCATCTCAATAAATGTCATATAAATTATTACAAGATCTCTGTGGAAGTAAATGAGAGAGCAGGAAACTGATCCTCTAAATAAAAAAATTTGGGGAAATTTGCCATAATTGCATTCAATTTTTGGACAAATTCAAACTTCAAAACAGGTTGCAAGAAGTTTTTTGAAGAAACAAAAGCATTAAAACCCTAAATATTTTAAAAAGATAGATGGTTCAAGTTGTTTCAGGATTTTCTAGACTGGGTCTTGTGAGCATCTTCTGTGATGTTAATTGCATGTACAATAATTTTAAATTTTAAATTCCTTCTGACCACTTGCAGTTGCAAAGAAGTGCTGAATTGAGCCCTCACTACAAGTGAGCATCAAGCCAAGTACAGCACAGCTGAAAATTAGTGAAATAACCAATCCACCTGAAGAGCCTGAACTTCCAGAGGGAAAAGTCTGTTCTGTGCCTAAATCAGGAAGGGTCCACTGTATATTCCACTCTAAAGCTGAACAGACACTTCTCAAAAATATCAGTTGATTGCATCTTTTGAAGTGCTTCATTTTGTGGCAATTTCTAGACTGAAATACTCTAAGGCCTCTATAGAAATGTTGTACACTTGAATATTTCAAGTGGATGTGTGCGAACTGCAGGAAAATATCCTGTGCAAGGGTTAGATTCATCTTGCCTGAATTAGCTTTGTTTCCCTGTGGTGGAGGCAGAGGTTGGATTCTCTCTGTGCTCAATGAACACCAGACCGTGTGTTTATATTTGCATGCCAGGATTCTTGTCCTGAGCTGTCTGTTTCTTTCACTTGACTGAAGGAAGTCTAGACAATCAGATCAGAGCAGGATGTAGTTGTCTGAAGCTGACTCAGCAGAGCTCCCTTTTTTTTTCTTTTTCTTTTTTTTTTTAATCCCCAGCTCGAGATATCTGAATGTAAAATCTCCAAAACAGCTGTTTAGTTTTAAGTATTTCCTTAAAATGGTTCACCGTGCTTGTCATAAGGATTCATTCGGATTAGTGAGTAAAAGTAGTACAATGGAAATGAGAAGAAACAACTTGCCTTGAATAAACCTCAAAGCACCTAAAAGATTTGTATTCACTTCAAGAATGCTTATCAATTTTTAGCTTCTTTTGTTTAGGGAATTTTTGTTGGTTTTTTTGGTTTGTTTTTTTTTTTTTTTTAATCTGATATTCAAAGTTAAAGCTGTGAAATTTCATGGGGAAAAAAGGACTACTTTCCTTGCCCCTGATATTTTTTTTCTCCAAGCAGAGGAGCTAAGCAGACAACCCCAATATTGTAACTGTGAATGGGTTCATTAAATAAGCAGAGTAGCTGTTTGTGGTGTAGCCTTTGGGAACTGAGCTTACAGCAAGAAATACCAAACTCGGGTGAGCCTGTTCTGGTAGGATGGGACTGTGCTGAGCTTTCTGCCACTGAAGGATGCTTAGAAGGAGCTCTCCCTGGAATGACCCAAAGGAAATGTGAAAAGTGAGGAACAGTCCT
Source organism: Brachypodius melanocephalos (assembly GCA_013398615.1). Taxonomy (NCBI): domain Eukaryota; kingdom Metazoa; phylum Chordata; class Aves; order Passeriformes; family Pycnonotidae; genus Brachypodius; species Brachypodius melanocephalos. Next base: position 3,758,360 of record VZSR01001863.1, read on the forward strand.
CTTCTGGCTGGGTGTTTACCCAGCAGTTGGTTTTCAGTGTAGGATTGGCTTGGAGCACTTGTGCAGCCTGTAAATAATGTTGTTTCACAACAGCTTCACAGCTACCATTTGGGCATGGCTGAAGTTCACATCATGGTTTTCTCTCAGAGCTGGCACAGCAGTGTTTTAATGGAATGAGGGCAGCTTCTGGGACTCTCAGTTAAGCTGAGACTTTTATTGTTCCTCTATCCCCAGTAATTTTGATGTCTGTTTCCCAAAAAAAATTTTTTTTTTTTGTTACGTTGTTCTGCTACATAAGATGACAGCACCTGATAGCCTCTCCATTGTGGGTAGAATTCTGTAATTTGGCAGCATAAGTAAAAAAAAAAACAACCAACCTGACTCAGCAATCTGCTGGAGTTGATATTTATTGTGTTCACATGATCCTCCATGAGGAAAACTGGTGGTTCTAAACCAAAGCTTTGGTGCAGGAACCTTGATGCTGTGGCTGCTGATCTGTGGCTCAGGTCAAGACTAGTGTCAGATACTCTGCATAAACAAAGTTGTGTGGTTATTTGTGTTTAGCCAGTGTATCTTATGAGATGGCTGATCTTTCCCTGGGTTGCTTGCCCTATTCCCAACCCTGCAGTGGAAATCATAGATGAGAGACAGAGACCTTTTCACTGTCCATAGCAGTCCCCCTACATCAGCAGATTGCCATAGTTTGGCTGTCAGGATTGCAAGGCAAGAGAAAACCAACGGAAAACTTCATCCTGAACAGAACAAAGAGCTTATAAAATCATAAATGCATGCAAAACCATCACTATGTTTATCCCTGTGTCTGTAATCCTTGGATTGCTGTGAAAAACCATTATATTTCATCTGCTTTCTAATATTTTAAAACCGTAGCTGGTGAGTTGCAGTCTGCCACCAGGAAAACAGACACCACTGTGCTTTGATAGTTTTTTGACACGTATTTGCAGCATCTCTGAGACCAGTAAATCAGTCAAAATGTGGGTTGTTAGTGGAAGATTTTCTGTTTTGGGTATGGGATTTGCACTATGACCTGCAGAAGCAGCACAAACATTTCTGGACAGCATCAGATTCTGGAAGCTGTGATTCTTAATAATTTATGGCTTAGCAGATGAGTGCTGGTGGGTCTGCCAAGGTCAGTGACTCAGGGAGGTCTTGAAGCTGCACCTCCAGTGGTCTCTGGGCTGGTTGCCATCCAAAAACATCCAGGCCAGCTCTGTGTTCTAGATCCAGTGTGTGCAGAGGCCATAGATGGGCACAGTCACAAACACTGTGTGCAAATTAGAGCTGTGCGTGATGGATGTGTTCTGGGACACCAACGCCTGCCTCCTGTGTCCTCTCCTGCTCCTTTGCAGCCACAGGCATGACCAGCCATCAAGATGATTAACGTGTGTGCCTTTAAAGTTTATCCCCTCTCCCTCTGCCTTTTTCTTCATGTTTTCCAGAGTCTATCTGCATCAGCTCTGGCACAGAAGTCCTCTGTCAGCTTTCCAGCATAGCAGAGGTTTGTGTTTGTTGATGATCAATGACAGTCATCATTTTCTAGTTAAAAAGGTTCGAAAACCTGGTCCCCCTGCAGGTGCAGGCTGCTCTCACCTCTACCTATCTAACCCATGGAAACACATCATCCAGCAATGTACCTGCATGTCCTGGCTTAGTGTTCTGTGCCCAAGAGCCAGAGATCCTAGAAGTGCATCCCATTCCAAAGTTCCCCAGTCTTTTTTAAGTGCAGGTGCAGAAAAACACTGCTGCTTTAGTAGAAGGGAATTTGCTGGAAAGGCTCCATGCTCCAGGACTAGCTCTACTGGCACATTTCATCCAGAGGGGAGGGGACATCTTTGGATAATGTATGTAGAAAATATGCCTCTCTTCATTGCCTCTTTCACCTTTTTTAGTTTGTTGAAGCCAATGGAAGTCTTTTAGAAGTCACTTGGTTCAAAAACTCTGCTTCTGTTGGCTTCTATCTGCTTCTATGACACAGTTTATACAGAGAGAGTCAGAACATAAGCACAAAGCCCTTAAGGTAGAAGGAACAAAACAAGAAGGTATTTGGCAGAGCTGTTATATCTCCCTCTGTCTGTAGTAAGCACCAAAAGTCATCAAGTATTTTTGCTGTTCTAAACCATGAGTCAGAACATTTGGCTCTCTGCACCTTTATAAAGGAAGGTATCCATAGAAGCAAGTACACTGAAGAACAACCCTTTTATAAAATACAGAGGGGAAAAGAAAATAGTGGGGAGGGCAATGGAAACAAAAAAATCCCAAAGCATTCTTAAGATTATTGTAATTTTTTTTAATGGTTTGTCTTTGGCAGCCAAGAAACAGTTGTATATGGAAACTTGAGCTATTTTCTTAAAAATAAATTTGTCTGCAGTGGGAAAACTGATCTGAGAGAGTTCTTGGAAAATTGGCTTTGCTGCTCTACCATGGGTGAGTAGGGCTTGCTCTCCAAGAGCTCAGAGGTTAGTGTACTTTATTAGGACTAATCTCAGATTTTTTTAAAGACCTACTGAAACAACTGTCATGGGAAGAAGTCAGGCCTGCAATATTTCCCTAACTTCTTAGACAGAAAATTTACTCTGGGTATGCAAGGGCCAAAGAAAGATAAGACAATAAGCTATAAAAAGAGAGTAAGAGGAAAAGGAAAGGGAGTTCAAGTAATAATAAATACTCAAGATACAGTTGTGAACTGTGAGCAAACATTAACCTTTTAAGCTTTTTAATATCTGTGTTTTAAGAGAAATTATATGTAAGTGTGGTGTTTTGTTTGAACATTTTACTTTGAGTCCTTTCTGGGCTTTTCAAATGCATTAAATGAAATGGTTTTCCAAGCCAGAAATGAATCAGTTTGTCTTCTCATAGCAAGAAGTTTAGGAAGGTGTGGGAGTAGACTAGGGACACAATACTGGTATATCAGGACTAAATTATGGTTTTCAGAATTTTGAAACCAAGATAAATGTTGATGTTTCTGCAGGCAAATGATCTTTTGTTCCTGTGCAGTCTCTGTAAATGCAGTAAGATTACTCAGATGTAAATGCTGGTAGGGCACTGTCAAGCTTGTGGATTTTTTTCTTTTACCTTAAAGAAAGTGAAAGTCAGGAACAAGGAGAAAACGTTTTTAAAAGTTGTTTGGTTTATTTTTTCCCAGACCTGTAGACTGATTCTAGAAGGTTGAAACTCTTAAAAGGATGTGTGTATGTGTAGATGAGTGTACACCTACTTGTACTTTAGTTTCACGTGTGGAACTCTCTCTCCTGGAAATGACTGAGTTTTTGATGGCTAGACCTTATATTATTGAATAAGATGTTCTAGAAAAAAAAAGAAACTTTTATTCTAAGTTTACAGTTGGCTTTCTTTTTGCAATGAACTAAAAAAAATGCTTGTAATTGTCTGTAAACAAGAGATACTGAAATGATCTAATGGTATATAAAAGGGGATGAGAAAGCACAATGGAATGTAGAAAGGCACCATAGATGATAAAAGAGTGTTGAGAGGGAAAATAAATATTTGTACGTATGTTTTTCAAGTCTGCATGCAGTTGTGCTTCTGTCAGAGTGAATTGAAACTCCTGGTTATTTTCTTCCCAATTGTTGCTATTCTGGACTAAGCTGTACCTGCACTGGCTGTTTAGTTCATCTAAAATTCTTTAGGACCTGAAATTAAAAATAAATTGAGGTACTGAAATGAAATTTTAGTTGTGTTCAAGTTGGACCAAAAAAAAGAATGTTGTTGGAGAGGACGGTTGGAAATGCAGAGTGCTGGAGTAGCTCCTGACTTTCCAAATGTTAAGGTTTTATTGCTTGGTACTGGCAAGCCGACTATAAATAGTAGTAATAACGATAATTTTATTTATTGGGCACCCTTCTGTCGCTAATATCCTGTTAGATGGCTCACAAAAGGTGTAATCTGCTGTTAATGTCCTGCTAGGAGCCTCATAAAAGAAATAAAATAGAAAGGCAGTTTAATTCTTAATGGTTTATGCTTTTTCTTTCATGTTGGTGTAGAAGATTACAGTAAAAAGTCCAGTGTTGCATCTCCATTGAAATTAATGGAGTTTCAAAAACTTATTTTGGATCTGAAACAGGTCCAAAATATGTAATACTTGTTCTTTACATTCAGTCACCTGATGCTTGAACACTTGTGATTGATTTGCAAGGTACCCCAACAGGATTAATTAGAAGAGAAAAGTACTGTTCCCCCCTGTAAATTCTGCTCACTGCAAACTCCACTTGCTATAAAATGCCACGTTCTGGAGGCTCCTTTTCCCCATCTTCTGACTAAACTGCCATTTCTTGTGCTCATTCGATTCATCTTTTATGTTGCTCATTAAAAGTGTTACGTTTTATGCCCCGTATTGTTCACAGTCTACAAGGTTTTTTATCACTTAGATAAAAGCAATCTACTTGATGCACAGCTGGTCTCCAGAGTGATCTGATTGCTTCTGTGATGGGCCTCAGACACCTGACGCTGTGCAGAGCACTTCTGTGCTGTTTGCAAATAACTAAATTGAATTACTTGCAGATGAGTTTGGTTTATAACAACATATTTGAAGGGGATTTTTGGATTTATGGACAGTCTGTAGAGCATTCTAGCATTCTGTGGTCTTTGAGTGGCCTCACTGATTTCTTGAGGAATGAGGTTCAACTCAGCTTGAGCATGACTTTCTTTATCTCACCCCTCTGGTGGAGTGAGAGCAAGGGGAAAAGCAGGAAAATACAGCAGGAAGTACATGTTTTTCTACTAGTTTGGATTTTGATGCCTAATTACTTACAAGGTCTAAAAGCTTGGCTGTGGTTCACCTGGCCCAAATACTTATGCCAATCCTGTTGTGTGTTCCTTTTCCTTCTCCATGTCTCTGAGACACTGGGCACTCTGATCCCAGCTCGAGATTTTTTCACCGTATTTAGTATGATGACTAAATTTTCCTTGCTGATTTAGTCCTAAAATGAGACTGGTGGCATCCAGCTTCTCTCCATTGTGATTACATTTTTACCTTACATAATCTACTTGTTCTAAAACAAACAAAAGCCTCTTGATGCAAAAGTTATTACTTTTGCTCCAAGCCCCAAAATATTTTCATATAGAGTTAGCTCATAGTAAAGTGAACAGGAGGTTTTTAAACAGAACTTTTGTATTGTTTAGTGCACATGCTGAGACCAGCTTTTCTTACTTCACAGCTTTTCTTCCTTTTATTGAATATTGGTGTTCTTTGGTTTTTTGTTTTTGTTTTTTTTTAAGCTGTCAATCTGCTTCCAGATGGTGTCATGCATAGGTAGTAACACTCAACTGGTACCATTTACATCCACACTTCCCTAGGAATATATTACTTAGCTGGCTTTGGTCCCAAGAAAATCCTGGGTTATTAGGCTTCATCAAATTCTAGCTAAGGTTAGCCCTGGTCACCATGTTGCCAAGCCAAAGTCATTAGACTTTTTTGCTCATGGCAAATGTAAATCCCATTTAGATTTGATTAATTTTTCAGAGTTTTTAAACCTATTTGCTCTAACAAGAAGTGTGCCATCCTCTGTGGGCTTGAAACTGTTTTACAAAGTCTTTTCTGTGGCTTCTTAAGCGCTGTCTGGCTTTGTCCACACTTCATTAAAGGCATGTAGTGGCTCAAGAGGATTAGGATAACTCAAACCCAGCCCTTCTACTCCCAGTGGAAATTAATCTCTTGCAAAGAAAGCTGTGCAGGTTTTGTTCTTGCTTTATTTCTTAAACTGCCTGTGGCTCTGTCATCATTTCAGACAGTGTTTGAACACCCCAAGTGAGGCCCTGTATAGTAAAATATTTGATTACGGCTCTCCCTGATAAAGTCCTATTTCAGACTAGTTACTCTATCTTTGGGCTTCTAAAATATTTTCTACAGCAGCAATGCCTATTGCTCTAGATATTGCTACAGACTAAAACTATCAAAACTAAAAAGACTGTGAGATTTTGCATTTCTATGCATGACACAAGGTGAGCTGCTTTTCCCAGCACCGTTGGCTACCACGGTAATTCAAATCTTTCAAGACCAATTTGGATGGGGCTTTGAGCAACCTAGTCTGGTGGGAAGTGTCTCTGCCCATGGCTGGGGGCTGGAAGCAGGTGATCTTTGAGGCCCCTTCCAACCCAAATCATTCTAGGATTCTCAGTGGTGGTGAAAGATGTGGCAGCAAACATTTGCACTCTGCTTCCAGCTGCTGTTGTAGTTCCTTTTCTACTTCTTTCTCTTTCCCCTAGCAAGAAATACCTAAAAAACAAAACAAACAAACAAACAAAAAAAAAACCAAAAAAACCCCAACAACAAAAAAACCCCACACAACCCACACCCAGTAGTTCTTTAATTACTTGCAGTTTTCACAAGTAGAACTGGTATACCCACAAAGTGAATCTTCATGCTTATTGTAAGAAGAGCCATTGCACTCTATCTTAAGTGGCCATAGATGGAGATTTAAAGGCGAGGCAGGAAATGAAGAGAGGAAGAATTTGATGCAAGTTTAGCCAGGTTTGTGAAAGTAAATATGTCCAAGAAACTGAAGAGTTATAGTCTAAGAGTCAGCAGCAGGCAGTCCTCAAATCTGTAATGTCAGCCTGTGTTGTGTTGTATCTCCACACCAAGTCAATGTTTCCATGTTAGGAAAAGGGTTTGGGTTACACCCCAGGACTTTCAAGGGAGAAGAACCAGCAACTTCTGTGCTTCACTCATTGTAATTGGCCCAGTGCCAGCACAAAGGCACCTGTTGGGTCTTTGAAATGCACCTCAAAACCTGTAGCTGTTTCTATTGGGCATCTCGCAAAAAAAAAAAAAAACCTCCTCGATCATTGTAACCTTAAGGAGGGGCACAAAGTCTCTTTTTGGGATGCCTTAGCAGGTGTGATGAGCTTCCCTTCACTGTGCATGGATTTTGTTTTTTGTTTTGTACCGTTTCTTATTTTCTCTTTAATGAAAACTTTTTTGCTTTTCAAAGCACACCCGATCAGCCGTCTCGCTAATTATTCATAAGCCATTTCTGGGAGGCTGCTGGACACTTGTTGGAATTCTGAGAACTTTGATTTTGGGGGTTTAGTGATAGTAATACATGGGGGTTAAGATGGAGGAGTTTGAGTGTTGTCTAAGTCCTTCTTCCTTCTTCTTCATGGGTTTAGGTGGTTTTTCTGTAATTGGTTGATGGAGTCCGCATTGCAGACTTCAAGTAGTCAGTTATTTGATTTAAAATAAAAATAATTTGGGTGGCATTTCATAATTGGGCAGTTTGTCTTTGAAAAGACCTGGTAGAGATAGAGCATGCTTTGCCTTCATTTACCTTCCATTTTACCTTCGTTTTCTGACTTGCTGGTTAGAGCTCATGGATCATGAGACTGTACATAGATAAGAAAAAATAAACATCCCAGTCCAAACTGGAAACCAGCGTTACCCATGTATTATTCATCCTGACTTTGGCAGAGAAAAAGAAACCAGAACTGTAACAGACCCCCTCAGAGTGTGTTAAACTCTCTTGGGGCTTCTAACACCCTGGCCCCATGCAGAAATTCAACAAGTGTGAGTCTCAGCTGAGCCCAGAGTCGTCACTTTTGTCTGGACCAACACGTGTTGGCTCACACTTGGGTGGCCTCTTTTCGCATGGAGGGAGCAGCAGCAGCACTGCTCTGGAGCAAGTCAATTGTTGAGTCTTGGTAGCTCATTATCTGTTTGTAAGCCTTGCAGAATTCTCTATTTCTAATGTTCATGGAGCTGAAATAAGGTTCTTTTTATCTTATCTGTTTAATCAAAAGAAGATGCCTGACAATTCCCTTTGTAATCATACTGTAAACAACTGTGGGTAATTGTTTTTTATTTTCTTTTGTTCCTTACTTCATTTCAGTCTTCTCCACTGATCTGTGTTATGCACCACTATACAAAGCAGTAATCAAAGAAATGGAAATATATTCAACATTTGCACTTCGTTTTGTTTTACAAATAAGAAATAATTTCAGACAATACTTTGGCTGTGCCAGTGTATATTCATTTTATTCCTGGGAATCTCCTTAACTGAAAGTTAACTGTACAGATTTCTGGGTTGGAATACTGGAGCACCTGGGAACAGGAACCTTAATTGAGTTCTGTAATGACAAATTTTTACAAGCTTACAGAGAAAAGATAAAAGCTGAGCTTGATAAATGTTGAGGTTAGACTTGAGACTCTGCTGACAAGATAGTAAAGCTGTGCAAACTTTTCTTGTTTCAGAAAACTTCAGCAGGCACTGGGAAGCAGCATGTCTGAATGTGAAAGTAAATATCTCGTAGTTTTGATGTCAAACAAACTTTACATTTTATGTGGAAATTTTTTTTTATTCCCCAGCTGTAAAACATTAGGGCTATTATTCCTCATGAGGCAGGACCTAGAGCAAAATGCTTGAATTTACCATAAATTGTCTGGGTTGTTTGTGTGAGTCCTTCAGCTTTGATAAACCTCTTTCTTGTACTTTTCTTATCACATATGTATACAAATACATATCTTCCTTATCTTAGAAAAGAGGGCTTCAGGTCAACATTATCTTTTTCAAATGTCTTTATAGTAACTGTGTTTCACTACTGCCCCAGACACCATCATACAGCAAAAGCATCATCATTCATTCACAATGTATGGGAATTTTATTGCAGTTTCTCATACTGATTTGTTGGGTTTTTTTCTTTTAAAGAAGTATCTTTTGACAGAGGAAGTTGGGAGGGGTTGTGTGCAAGTTCATCATGCCTCTCATGACCCCCATTAAAAAAAAAAGAGCCCACTTTATTTTAAAAAACAAATCTGAAAACAAACAACAAAAACACAGACAACAACAACAAAACATAAAAATGCTTGCATTTAGTAGCATTTTCATTAAGGGTGGTTTACAGGTCTATAACTGCTCAGCTGTTGCCAATAGCATTTTCATATTGCACCTTCTGGGGGTTACTATCTTGCTATTTAAAAATAAATAGACTGATATATAGGCAGACACACGAAAAAGAGGCAGCATTACTGGCAACTCCACTATAACTTTCAGCCCGTTAACGTAAAACTCCACCACTAAATCTCTCAGGGTAAACTATGCAGAGATAGAAAAGCCCCAAGGTATTAAGAGTGATTTTGATATAAATTCCAATTTTATTTTATGACTATTTTACAGCTGCTCCTAGATATCTTCTCTCATAAACTACAAGGTACAAGGCAAATGTTACATCTCTTTTTTTTTTCCTTCTGCAGGGTTTCAGACAGTTGGTTTATTGTGACATGTTAGCAGCCTTTTCTCTGCACTGCACGTTCAGAAGAATGAATTTTAATGAAACTAAGCCAGCAGAAGACCCATAAAGAAGATGAGATTATGCTTTAAGTATTCATAAAAAAAGTTACATTAAATTTACACGTTTTGATTTTGTCTGTGACAGTCAAAAGAATTAGAGTACATTGCAGAATCACAAAATGATGAGGGTTGGAATACTCCAACTCCAATAATGCTGGAGATACTCTAGTCCACCCTCTGTGCTAAAGTAGGGTCACACTCCTTCCAAGGGGAAAAAAGTGTTTTGTTCTACAAGAAATATTCTCTCTTGCTGTGAGGATAACAATGCCACAGTGTTTTCGATAACCATGAAGCAGTTTTGCTATGTATCAGAAGGTAACTTTTCATCTTCAGACAGAGACATAATTAATTGACCTCTTCATCACTCTAGCAGGTTAGTAAACATTAAAAATTATTAAATAAATGTTGTGTACAAGCTGTGTGAAAAAGTTATAAAAACTGCATATATGTGAATGTTGTTAGACTCCAGACATGCCCAGAACCCTTGATGTGCAGAGGAAAAGCAATTTTAATTGTACTTATGTAAGTCTGTGATACCTAATAGATGTTCACTCCTGTCCTAGCTGATACCCTGCCCTGCCAGAAAGTTTTAAAAGTGTGAACTGAAATCTTTTCTTCTTCTTTACTAGTGTCACAGAGGAGCCTGTCCTTTGGCAGGCCAAAATAGCTGTCTCCTGATCAGAAGGGTATTGCCTGTTTCTCCTTGCTAGAAGTCTTTAAAATAGCCCAAAAGATCTCTTTTTTTCTTTTTTTTTTCTTTCTTTTTTTTCTTCCTCCTCCAGCTGTGATTTTTCTCATAGGCTGAACATGTGAGGAACAAATAGTTTTGCTTCCAAGTCTGTGAAGTCTTTCTCTCTTGAGCCCTGTTAATGATTTCTAATTTTAATTTTGTGGGATTAATTTTTCATAAATACAGATTAGCTCAGCATAAATATAGCAATCAGTGTTACATTGTGAAAAGCTCCAGCTAGTTTTAATCTCAAAGAACTGGGAGAATTTAGAAATGGAACTTTACACGGCCTGGTATAAAATCTCAGTTTTACTTTACCCTAACATTTAGTTGTTCCTTTCTAATCTGAGTGTCTACATGCATTATTATTTCAAAAACAAGCATTTATAAAATTGCATCTTGTATTTTGAACACAACTCCATTTTAGACTAAGGACATTCTTGATGATGCAATCGTTTTACAACTTATGTGGTTGTTCCCTTTCAGTTAGTTTCAAAAATTATATTTTATATGACGTTGGTGTCTCTGGACAGAAAATAAGACATTGCAGTGTTACAGAGGCAATGATAGAATAGTTTTCCACAGTAAGTGGTCAAAGTATACACAGGTTTCATCTTGGAAATTCAAATATTTTGGAAAAACTGCTTCTGTTGTATTGTATTCCTACCTTTCAGAAAGAAAAGGTAATCTATGCAGTGCATTGAATCACAGTAAGTGATTATTGATGTGTTGGTCATTAATTTTTCAATGACTCTCAAAGAAGAAGAGATCTTGAGCAATATTCATCATTGCAATAAACCAAATTAAACAAGATGTTTCCTAGTGTGCTTTATCCTGGATAACAGGAGCCTGTGAAATGATTCCACAGGGGAAGGGAATGTTCAGTGCTCTCGCCCCAGGCTGAGGTGCCACAGATACCATCTCAATAAATTGATGTTGTTAGAGAGCACAAACTCCCAGGGGGATGCTTACTTGGGTTTAGAGAGTTGTTTATTTTAGTTACAGCTTTTTCTGTTTATAGCCAGTTTAAGGGGAGCGGAATTTTATTATTTGCAAACTGGGAGAAGATTGTCCATAGCAGAATCTGTTTCCATTGGTTTAACCAAACAAGGTTCTAATCTCAGCTGAATATTCAAATACAGCACATGTAGAAAACAGGGCAGATAAATACTCTTGAGTTTATGGTGTATTTGGATTTGGCTGAGTTTCTCATCTAGGCTTTGAAGATCTTCAGTACATAAGCAGCAGTTTTCTTCCCTCTTCTCTCTGATCATTGCTGCCATTGTTGACTGAATAGGTGCTGTAATTCAGAACAGAGTTTGAGGAAAGCATTTCTGTATTTCCCTATTGTGTAATCAGAAATAGCTCCTGGGCAACAGGCTGCAGTACGTTTTTATTGTATTTTTTTTTTAAATTTTGATTATTTTTTTTTTACAGGGGAGATGAGGAGACAAGCACAGAACTGTCTGATCTTCTTCTTGATGAGTTAGAGTTTACCTGTGTTGTTCACTTGTGTCCTTTTGTTAATTCATAGCTTTGTAGTTTCCAGGCATTGCTTTAATTTGAGCCTCCTGTGTGAAGTGCATTTTCTGCTTACTTAATAGCTGCTCTCCTGGAACTGTAAGTGGGGATTTCTGCGTTGGTTCTCCTCTCCTTCATTGTTATTTGATATTCTTACCATCTAAGTCTGGCTTAGCTGTAGCTCAAGAAAAAAAAGCAAATCAAAAAATAAACCAATGTCTCCATAGATGAATGAAACATCCCTGCTGGAATAAACAACCCAACTCATTTTAAAAATATAATCCTAATCTGGAGATGTAACTGCATTCATGGTCACACTGGGAAAGTTCTTCCTCTTGTTCAAGTGGAACATCCTGTGCATCAGTTTCTGCCCCCTCAGATTTCATAGAAGCAATTATAAGTTCATTTAGGCTATCCAAGTTTCTGACAGTTTGTTTTTGTTAATAACAAAAGAAAAACCTTCAAGAAAGGAACAAAGTTTTTTTGACCTAGATGCACAAGTTTGTGCTGTAGATTGCAAGGAAAAAAATTTGTGTTTTCTCCACAGGAATGTGAAATGCGGAAAAAAAAAAAAGTAATGAAGTTATGGTAAAAGAAAAGCCTATAAGGACTACAGAATTTCTGCAGTAAGTAATTTTGGTATCACCGTTCAGGGTTTCTCTTATTACTGTTCTCTATGCAAAAATGGCTACCAGAAATATTGTAAACCATTTCTTTTCTAATACGCCTTTTATTTTGTTTACCCATCAGACCCACTCCAATCCTAGCCTACTAACTTCTGTTTTGGAGTAAACTGAAATGTGGATTTGACAAAAGCTGTCAAGTACTTTACTTGAACAATACATCAATCAAGTAACAAGGACTTTTTAATGGCTTTTTGTTTGCTTGTTTTGGGGAAGAAATGCCTCTTTGTCAGCGACAAAGCAGAAAGCTAACTGAGTAAAAAAAATTCATAGATAGTGTGTTAATATTCAGAAACAGACAACAGGTAATGGTGATTTATTCAAAGATGTGAAGACTAATGTCAAAAGCATTTTATACCATAAAGCGAAAACATCAAGTAAAACTTTGTCACTCTATCTAAATGCATTGTTCTTAATTTATTTTCATAGCTTTGGGCGCAATACTTCCTTATTAATGCAGAGATGCAGTGTCATCATACAGGTCACCCTTCACATCCCTGCTGCTCTGTATTATCTGTGTGCCTTTTTGTATGCAAGCATGCTTTTCTACAAGGATGGAAATTTTCTGGTGCTCTCATTAAATACATCATGATAATTATGACCTTTATTTTAAAATCCTGTATCCTTGCTGCTTTCTAGTCCAGCTATAGCAGAGAAATTTTGATTGATCTCATGCAGTGTTAGAGGGAAGGAAACTAATTCCTCTTCTGTGATAGAAAAAAGAAATGAGGGGTGTCTTTGTGGTGAAGTTTCGTGGGGCTTTTTTAGTTACTTTCTTGTGTTTTATTTTTTTTTTAATTTTGTTTTGTTTTGGCTTTATTTTGTTTGTTTTATTTAGTGATCATTTTAGACTTCTAATTTGGGAGTGGATGGGGAAAAGCTTGCAGAACATTGCAGCACGAATAATAAACATTATGAAATTGATATGTATAATAGAGATAATACACAGATTGTCTTTAATGATGCTGAGCCCAAACATCCATAATGGGGTTTTTGTAAAGAAATCCCAATTTATTGGTTGTTTACAAATCTTTGTTTTCCCTAGCATGGGCATACACTATATAAAATACTAAATCTGGATTGTCCCTAAAGTAAATCTTTTGAGATAATTCTAAGCAAGCTAATGGAAATCTATCCTGGTTTTCATCCTGAGCAAATTCATAATGTGTCTCTCCATTTGTTTTCAGTAGTTTTGCTTTCAGTAATCTGTATAAATATAATTAACTTTTTCTTAATGAAGAAAAAACTGGAAAAAACAATATGCAGTGGTTGGTGATCTTGTTATGGTAAGGTTGTTGATAAGAGGCAATCTTTGGTTTTAATTGTTTTATTCTAGTTTTAACCTTTGCATCCCACTCAGTTTCATTTTGGAATCACGCTCTGATACTGGTGCTCTGTTTCAGTTAGTCAAAGGACAGATAATTCATGAATTACAACCCATGTCAGCAGGAAACAGAAGAAAAACACTTAATAGTAATTATGTTTATAGATAGTAAAATCATGGAGGAACAAATAAATGTACAGATTTGAACACCCTGGTCAAAACACAATTGCTTTATAGGATGGCTGATAGTATAAATAATATAAAGAACTTAGAACTTTCTGAACTTAGTCTGTAAATTTTGTTTGCTAAATATAAGTTGAATTAAGGTTTTCATTTTTCTTTCAGGGTGACATTGAGACATTCAGTAAGGCAAAGTGAAGTACCTTGAACTGCTGTGAACTGAACTGTTGTTGAATATCCTGCACTGTTTTATGAAGTATTTATTCAAGTTAGTGACTTCTGCTGATAAGTGAAAATTAAATAACTACTCCTGTTTCTTCTTAGTACTCCACGGAAAAACACAGGTATGAAAATGATTTGCTAAAATGATTTATCAAAGTACTTTGTTAAAACAAAAAGCACTAGCAAGATTGAGGGAATCTGTGATTCTGTGAATCTCTCAAGGTTGTTTTTGTTATTTCTTTATTTTTCAAGAAGTAATTAGCTTTATAAATAATAAATTATCATTTATTTTACTCTGTGTTTCTTGTGCAAAATACTTTCACACCTACTAGATTGTGTCTTTACCTTACCCTGACTTTCAGGAGCATTTGCAGGTGTGTTCTCAGAATAGAAAAATGGGTGGCTTGGTCAAGTTGTCCCAATGCTTCTCAACATCTTTGCAATAATTACAATGTTTGGGGTTTTTATCTTTGAAGAGGCTTAGTGGATGGTGTAGCAAATAATGAAATTTTTAAAATAGGGTTTTTCTTTGAGTCTGTAAATCATGCTCAGTAGCAACTCTTGTTTCCGAGTGAAGAGAGAGAGAACAGTAGAGATAAATGAAAAGAAGTGGGGGAAAATGAGACTTGTATCTTGCCATGAAAAGATCCTTATGTTTTCCCTGCTCAGGTTAGAAAATTATGAGCCCTATTTTTAATCCCCAATTCACAGCAGCAGAACACCAGGTAGTTATTTCTAGCATCTGTTTGACATAAAGTAAGGTATACCCTAAAGAGACACTCTTCATAAACACCAAGCACCAGAAATACTGTTCATATTAAATTGGACCACATGAATAATACAGGAGTCATGAATTTAAATTATTACTGGCATTTGTAGAAAATGGCAGCATTTCAGCCATTAAATAACAACTTTGCTTTATTTCTGGAAACAGAAAGTTATTAAGTTTTAAATCATATTGATGCCATGGCTCAGATACATTTCTGGTTCTCCAGCCGTCCAGACCTGCCTTGACAGTGCTGTGTTGCACTGGAATTGTTTTCTCAGAGGTCTTCAGCCCACTGCTGTGAGATAGTTGAGCTCTACTCAAATGGCTTTGTCACACTGGGCAGAGGTGCCACTGTGTGTGGAGTTTTTGAGGTGCATTGTCCCACCTATGTTGTGTTTGTTTCTACAGTCCTGGAAAAGGGGGCATCAGAGCAGTTATTAAAGCTAAATGGGGTACAGCACACTAAGAAGCATTGTCACAGGAACTCCTCCCTGTTCTTTGGGGTTTGTCTGTTTGTGTATCCTTAACACAGCAGAACTAAATATAATTGGTAAATGCCTATCTTTGCAGTCTGCAGTGCTCAAGGCTTCCCTCCCCTGTTCCTGCTCTTCCTGCACCCCTCACCATGCTTCCCAACTAGTGAAATCAGGTTGAGGAAAAATAAGTGTAGGAACAAGTGCCTGCTTGTTGATGAAGTCTATATTGGGTTCATATCAGAATACAGAGGAGGAGATTAAGTTTGAATCAGATAATTTCAGCAGAGGAAGCCAAAATCCTCCCTTTTCTGCTTTAAGAAAGGTGTCCTGTATGATCTTGAGAGAAGTCATTTAGTCTTTTCTTGACTTTGTAAAGTGAAGTTTACTTAAAAAAAGGTGTTGTATTTGCACAAGTTCCAAAAAATAAGTACAAGGACTGTAAACTCTTTCAGTTTGCCAGAAGTCTCTCTGGTTCATATTGACTGGTGAAAAAAACTCCAAACTGGATATGGTGACCATAAGAAAAGAAGAGATTTCTTTGGACTTTCAGGTCTCTTGCTACTTTAGTTGTTACTTCAAAAGGGGAAATCCAGGAGAAGATAAAAATAACTGGTTAGAGAAGTGACCTGACATGAAAAGCTCAGAGGCTTGAATAGGTAGGAGTTACACACCTCTTTTCATCAGAGACACAAAAAGCAATCAGAAAGCAGCATACGAAGCAGAGGAAAATGCAGCTATAGAGGAGTTGCAAATCCAGCAGAACCAAAACGAACTCCAAGAGGAAAACACCTTTGGAGATTGAGAGAAGCACTGAGCATCACAGGAAGCTGCACGCTGGAGCTCAGGCTGTGGACAGATAAGACTTGATAGGAGCCAGGCTGACACAAATTTTGTAAAGCAGTCAAGGCTAAAAGGTAAAGTTATTTTCAGGTATATGAACAACAAAAGAGGCTAATGAAAGAAGGTTTTGAGTTGGAATAAGATAAAGAGGCAAAATAAATAATATGACTCACAATTTGCGATTTGTAGGGATGATGAGGCTGAGTGTTGGACTCTCAGATAGGAAAAGGCAGGAAGGGAAAAGGGAGAGAGGGACTAAAAGCTGAGATGCAGTATACTTTATTTGTATTTATTTAACTTTGAGTAATAAAAAGAAATTGAGGTTCAGCAGTACAAGTACAGGCTGTTATGTCTCTTTTTTTTTCTTTTTTTTTCTTTTTTTTTTTTTTTTAGGGATTAAAATCATCCATTTCTGTTGTCATGCGCAGGCTGCTACTTCAGAAGCAAGCTGAGCTGAAAAACACATGTGAGCACTCACAGAGACCTTCTGAGCCACCACTGCTGTGGTGTGTAAACCTCTGTGTGTGTGTCCTGTGTAGGACAGATGCAAACTGAAAGGGAAACAATTATTTCCACAGAGGCAGGGCAGAGGAGCTATGCTGCAGAAGCCACCTCTATTAGAGCCCACAGCTCTGAGCACTGTTCCTCCAGCAGGATAAACACAACCTGGGCTAGAAGTGCTACAAAGGAAATTAAATGACTTCTAGAGAAATCATTTTTAGAGTGCTACAAAGAGGATGAAACCACTTTTAGAGAAGCTAGCCAAGAAGGGGAAGGTAGAACAGCTCTGGTTTTTTACCATCTAGTAAAACTAACTCTGAACAAGGTTGTTGTGGTAATGGAGCATTAAAATAAGAAACATCACTGATATGGAAGTTTCTGTGCAGAGGGGAACTCTGGTGTCACTGAGGTCGTTTTGATTTGGGATGGGGGAGAAAGTCATTAGCATCCAGTCATTAGCAAACAAGCTGTCCATCTTGTTTAGAGTCACAGGGACTTTTTTTTTCTTTTCTCCTCATCCAAATATCCATATATTATTCACATCCAAATCTATTAAGGCCAGTGCATCACAAATCGTGTTAGTTTTTTCTGCTGTGAGGAGTGTTTTTATTTAAGAAACCTGAGTAATCCCACATTCCTACAACAGTTTTTATGTTACCCCTTTCCTCCTTTGCACATTCCTGAAATTCTCCTGGCTTTTGAAAGATAAGGCTTGAAAATTAACTTTTTTTAAAAATTGCAATATTTTTCACTTCATCAAATACATTTATATGAGCCACACGAAGACAACAATAAGACTTGGTTTTTTTCTTCTTTCTGTACAGGAGAAGATAAAATGGAAATAGTAATTCTTTAGGCAAATTAAATCAAAGCAACAGCAAGGCAGTCACAGTCTAGATTAAGACACTTTTCAGGAAATCAAATTAAGAATAGGTTAAGGCCCTCTTTTTGTGTCCCATGTAAAATATTGTTAAAGCCCTACTCCTTATCCTTAGCTTTCTTGTGCCACTTCTCAATTAATTTTCTCCTCACAGAAATAAACATTTTAATCAGCATGTACAATAACACCAATCACTGATGGTAATTACTCTAAGTAAAATAGCTTTTTTTATTGTAGCAAATATAAAATGACAATTCTAATTAGGTAACATCTCTAATGCCTTAATGATTTTAGCCCATTTTCCATGTTTGTACATGAAAGCTGGCTCCATATTTTTACTGTTACCAAAGTTGCACAGAGATATTATTGGGCTTTAAATGTTTATTGTCATCTTCGCAAAGTGGCTTTTATTTTGTGTTTATGTTCTAAAAGCTTGGCAGAGCAATGGCAATCCACAGACTAATGGCTAATCTGGGTCTGTGCCAAAGGAGCAGTAATAGCTACAAGCACAGAAAAAAACCATCAGAAGAGTAAATGCCAAATTAATCCCTGATGGAACCCTTTTGCCTTAGTGCAGTCGTGCTGGAAAATGCATCTCTCACAGTGTGCATCCTGTTAGAACCCATTATTTTCCAAGGGGGACTGCACATATCAGGAAAGTCGAGCTCACAGGGTTCAGCCCCTGCCTCTTTGTCTGAAAGGATCCCAAACCACGCTTCAGCTGTGGCCTGGATGCTCTGGAAACAGCTAAACCTGCTCCATCTCCCACTGAGAAACCTCGAGGAGTTACACCCCCCCTCACAAGTGAATTTAGCCTGTTATAACTCTGAAATGCCAGAAAACCCTCAAGTTTGCCAAAGACAAAATGGTTGTGTGTTTTAATGGTAACATTACATTGTTGTTTGTTTTTGTTTTCTTCTCCTGAATGGTACCATTTTGATACTTGCAGCATTTTAATATTTTTTTAACTAGTAGTACATTTATTTATTTCCACAACACAGGAGAGTTTTTTTGGAGACAAGAGTTCATAAGCTTCTTGTCATTTGTTATGTTCTTTGGAGAACAGCAATGTGCCTTTTCTCCCCCCATGGCAAAAGGAGGAAAGAGAAGGAGGGTCCAACCTCCCTAAAAGGAGGTTTTGGAAAAAATGGAAAAGTGTTATTTTATTATGATGGTGTACTGAAGAAGATAGTTGCTAGAGGCTGAGCCACTCACCTCTGCACACTGTTGTGAAGAATAATTTGTTTTACACAGGGGCACAATGCCTCACTGATTTAAAATGGATGACAGCAGAAAGTACTTTGGACTTTTTTCCCTCCTCCCTGGTATTTTTTCTGCATTCAGGAGTGTATTTCTCCACGATTTCTCTAGCCAGCTGTATAGTCAGGGTGTAGTGTGACGAACTTTTGGTTCATCTTTATCCACATGGGCTGCTAGCCCTGAAAACTGAATATCTCTGTATGGTTCTCTGATCACTGCTCGTGGACATGGTGCTTCCCTGGCTAGGTGAATTCTGTTGGATCTCTAGCAAGCTCTTCTCTTTTATTTTTCCGTCTTCCTAGTCTGCTTTTGATAAATTTTGTTAGTAGGACTAACATGATTATCATGTCTAAACAGAGGCACCAGTGCCTGTAGTGAGTGGCCAAATGTAATGCATTCACTGTTTCTGTTTTCTGTCTCTGTTACCAATGACTGCAGCAGCCTTATACATTATCTCTCAGAAGTTTTATCCAGTTGTAGCATAGTCTTAATCCATCAAAATCCTGGCCACATTCATGTCTGTGCTTGCAGTCATCCCTGTTTGATTTGTTTTTTATTGGAGCCTTGCTGCTATTATTTACAGAAGTTTTGTGATCTCCTCATCCATCATGGGAGATCATGGTATCAAGTGCGCCTTGAGCTGCATACTCTTGGTGGGTTGATGAGTGTTTCACCTGATCAGTGGTGGTATTTTTCCTGTGTAAGTGAGTAATTGTCCTGAATTCAGAGCCTTCATAGTGTGAAAAAGTTTTCTTTGGAGATATCTGCCAGTACCATCTGGTTCAAATGCCATTGTGAACTCAGATTTCGATAGTTGTTCTAATAATTCATCAGGTCTATATCTACACTTCTTGGGGAATGAGATCACATTTATTCTCTGTAAATCTGTACATAACCCAGTGACCCACCTGGTCTGGAAATCTTCATTACATATTTCTCCAAAGGTCTGTGTCACACTATTATCCCCTTGTTTTAACAATTTTTATATATTTTTAAGCTTAATTCATCTCTTTCAGGTTCCACTGGTTTATCTGCAAAGCATTTACTCAGATATGGACAATATGGTCATTGAATGCAAGTAATTTCCTGTTTTCCATTAGGCCCCAGCAAAAAAAAAAAAAAAAAATCATGAATTACTTCCAGTTGCATTCTCTCATGTGGGATTTTTTTTATTTTACCTGCCCCTTTGCTAGCAGTGATGTTCTTGATTTCCTATATTTCAAGATTTCTGTTCACCTTTTACTCTTTAAACATACTAACACGTTAAATGCAGGGAGTTTACAGTTCTAAATTCTGGTTGATGATTGTGATCTAGTCTACTAAGCCTGGCAGGCTCATTACTAACAGCAAGTTATTGAGTGGAAAATACTGAATACAGACAGGGAGATGGCAGAAATGGTAAACAGACTTTTGCTTTTATGATCTATGTTGTGTGTCTTATCAAATTGTTGCATTATTGTGGATGCTGCTCTGTAAACAAAAAGAAACCCCAAACCAGATTCTGGAGGATGATGCCAAAGGTGAGAAGTTTCTGATGGCACCAAGATTAGGTAGTATCAGTTAATACACTTTGAGTTTGAATAAACCCACGAGGACACACAGCTCTGTGTAGTGAAATCCTGCCCCAGTGCTTGCAGTGAAGATAATAATGGTAGTTGACAGGTGAGTTGGTAAACTTGCGTCTGTTTCTTTTGTTTTATGACTAAAACAATGTCCCATCAGAGATATGAAATAAGTTATTAACCTGCTGAGGATGTTACTAGAAGAGTTTGCATACCCTTTGCAGAACAGCATAATCTTTACTGCACAGTTGGGAAAGTCTGACAGTGTCTGATCTGCTTTCCACAGTTGGAAGAGTAGCTCCAGATTGTGTACATTGAACAGACCCAAAAACAGGCTTGAGAATTGTTTCTCTGTTTCCTCTTGCAGAACAACTCCCTTGGGCTGATAATCAGTAGGCACATATTCGATTCCTCAAAAAAAAAATAATAAGATTGATCTGAAAAATCTTCTCTGTATGTGCTGGTTTTATGTAACACTTTCCATCAGAGGTAACATGAATGGTTTAAGACTCACCTAGAACTGAATGCCAAAGACAGTGAAATAGTGACAATCCTTCCTCTGGTTTCAGTGGGGTGTGGGGAAGGCACAAAAACTGTAAAATATTATTCTGTGTTACAACCAAACAAAACAAAAGGAAACAAAACTTGGGCATGATTGTTCCAATATTATTTTTGGGTTTTGGCTGTCCCTCATGTCTGCAGCAGATGGTTTTGAGCCAGTAACCAGCAGCGTTCCAGTCTCTCACACAAGGTAAGTGCATGTTTAGTGTGTGTTTGAGGGTTGCACCACCATACCCTGATAATATGTGATGAAATTGGATCAGCAGTAGCAGGAAAACACCTTTTTAGGGTGACTTCTCTATCATGTTAAATACTGCCTGTATTTAAGCATTCTGCCCTCAACCTTCTACAATAAACTCTTAGCTATGTTACAACTCACAGGTCTGTCTAGAATAGTTTACTTATTAATGCTTCATAGTTCTGAAGTCAAAACATCAGACATTTTCTAGCACTGTTCATAATTACATAGATCTTTTACTTTTTTTTTTAACTGTTATGTATTTATTTTCCTAATTTCTCTCTGTACCTCAGTATGTAGCTCAGGTCTCCAGCACTGTAGGTCTGTCATGTAACCTCAGTGATCTCTCACTCTGTGTTCTCAAAAATGAACTGTATTTGCTGCAGGCCTGATATCAGTGACTGAAATTTTTCCTTTTTGTGCCATTTGCTTTTGCAAATGTATTTCTGTCACTGTCTATGACCCTTGCTTTCTCCTTCTCTTTGTTTTTTTTGGTTGGGTTTTTTGGGTTTTTCTTCGTTGTTGTTGTTTTTTTGTTTTTTTGTTTTTTTTTTAATGGTTGGTTGGTTGGTTGGTTTTTTTTGATTAGAGGAATGTATCACACTTGCTATTCAGGTTAGTTGTCCTCTGTTTCAAAGACTCTGCAAAGACACGTAACGTCCATTGAGTTCCTCAGCAACTCCTCTGTGTGTTTGCCCTGGAAAGGAAATGTTGGACCTAAAAAGGAAAGGCTTCTTTCCACTCCGTCTTCTGCCAGCATTTCCAGTTTACTGATGTTTTGTGTGAGAACACAGGACCATCTTTGATCCGTCTGCCTGCTAAGTTTTGTTGTCCTATTGATGTGGCTTTTGGGAAGCAGTTTAGGGAATGTCTTGTCTTTGCTGATTTGACAAAGATGAGAACTAGTTTGTCAATTGTTTCATGGCTCTGCTCCACATCTCACTGTTACCAAGTCCAGTATCTGCACTTATTTTGTAGCTGTTCTTTTCTTGAATTTTGAACCATGAAAGGATTTTAGCCCATCATCTTTCAGTCTTCTAGAAAAAAAGCTCTTTTTAGCTGCTTGAAACACATGAAATTGAAGACCCCAAACATTTCCATTACTTTCAAATACAGTTGGTACTAAATCCATGTATTAACACTTATTTACTCTGTTAGTCTGGAATCATTCTGAGGTCTTGTGAGGGCACTCAGAGTGAAAGAATAGTTGTGATCTTTGTTCATCACTATTTCTGTTCTCCTGGAACCATAGTCCGTGGATTTAGGATGGGTTTTTTCTTAGTTAATTATAGAACAACTGTATTTACCAATTCAGGGAATGTAGGACAGATGAGAACAGGCCGCTGTGAAATATTTGGGTTTCAGACAGAATTAAACTGGAAAGACACAGTTCTAGCTGATGTCCCTGCCCACGGCAGCAGTTGGTGATCTTTAAGGTCCCATCCAATCCCAACTATTCTGTGATTCTATGTCCAAAGCCACTGACACAGGATGGGATGCCCAAGATAAGGCTGCTAAAATGATCTGGAGTGGTTCAGCTCACGAGCTCTTTTTCCCATTAAAGTACACCCAAAGCACTATTGACTGTCAGACTTTAAAGAGAGTAGTTTCTGCTTTCTGCCTTCTTGCTGTAAAATATCTGTGGGCCTAACTGACCTGAGAAAGCCTTGCTGCTGCTCTGAAAAAAGAAAACAAAGCTAAGCTGAAAAACAGAGTTGCATTTCCTTATAATAATTTCTTCATTGGCAAGAAATTTGCCAGAAAGTATTCCTGGAAGTCTTGGATAAGTTTTTCTTTAATCAGAGATCACAACACAGGGGTGAGGAGGGGGAAGAGCACTGTAGTTTCTCTGACAATTTGATTATGTATTGAGCTGAGCTACTAATTCTTATGAAAGCAGCGAGCGTTCTGGGGAGCTTCATTGTTAGAGGCTTGCACAGTTTAACACAGGAAAAAAAACAAACCAGAAAATGAATTATGATAGGATTTTTCTTTTATCACTTTAATAAACTTCTCTGGGGTACATCAGTAATCCACTCCACAACTACTCCCACCCCCTCATCCCTTCAAATCCATGTATTCCACACTGACTTGTCTAACGTGTGAAGAATGATACTACAAAGAGACTCAGAAATATGTAAAGATCCCTGTGCCTTCCCTGAATATGTTAAAATAGTCAACAAAAACATGGTAATTTAAACTCCAGTTCATTTGATCTAATATTAAATTAGCTCCTCTTGGGATATCCTCTTTTTAATCAGTCAGAACACTTTTGTATGCTCACATTTTTTTCCGTGGGGTTCATTAGGAGTTAAGAAACTGAACAGAACTGCTTCAAGTAGAGATGAGAGACTTCTCCTCCGTGTTTCCCAGATCATTTTGACCTTGTGATGTTTGGGGCATCAAAAGCGTGAAACCTGCTTTACTGTTTGGAACCAGGGCCATCACTGATGTCAGCTCTAAAACATGGGGACAAAAGCTCCATTATTTCTCAAAAAATCCACTGAGTAAAACATATGAGATCCAAAATCAGTTCAAGGGTTTGGTTTGGAAAAATTAGATGTAAAGGCATTGGAAAAAGGCAAAGATAAGGTGAAGTTTTGTTCTGAGAACAAGTCCATGTGAGTGAGGTGGTGAGAGGAACAGAGGAACAGCAAAGCATATGGAACTGGGAGATTTTTTGTTTGTTTGTTTATTTCTTCATTTCTTTACTTAACAATTCTATTTAACAATTTCTCTGTGAAAGGTATGGTAAATATTCTTGCATATAATCACAATAGAGGCAAGTAGACTCTGAAAAAGGATTTATTACCATTGGCCATCTTGCAAGACCAGGACCTTTATGGCAGTGGAGGTTGCTGGCCACGCTGCTAGGGGCTTGTAGTTTACTTTTGTGTGTGTGTGTGTGTGAGGACTAGAAAAGAGAAAATATATTATGGACCTTTTTATGTAAGAAACCCAAACTACCCAAAGCGAAAAACAACCCTGCACACACTCTGGAGGTTTGGGCTTTTTTTAAAAAAAAAGCCCCTTGAGTCCATTAACTTCATTGGATGCAATTCTAAAAGAAATAGCTTTGGATTAGCTGGCAATTGAAAATCCCTCAGGAATGGGTTAGCTCGTATACATGCTACCCAAGAGAAAACAAAATTGTCACATATTTTGCTTAAGGTGTGGGAGGAAAAAATCAAATCAAATAGCATTTTACAAGTGCATGTAATAAGTGGAATTTAAAACAAGATATGTATTATTCAAGTAATTCTAAGCATGGTATAGTGAATTTTTCATGAAGGTTAAGAAAAAAAATGACAGAAATATCATTTAAACTGAATGGTTTTGATGCTGAACTTGAAAGTGGGAGATTTAATAGAACTTTTTTTAATATGACGAGTCTCAGATAACATCATATTTGGCAAAGTGCTTTATTGGTTTTTGGATTAGAGTTTTTTTGTAAATTTTTCTTTTCAAATAAAATTGATGTAGCTGTCAGTTTGGATTTGATCCCTATTTTGTTTTGCCTCAACAGTGTAATCTCAATCAGTCTAACTTATTTTTACGCTGCATTTACAAGGTATAAAGATGACAAATCACTCATGTCTCAGTGCTGGTATTTTATCAAAAGTTTGAATGAATATCAGGGCTGAGGACAACAGGGGAAGATGAGGCTGAGAACAAGAGCTGTGTGACAACACAGGCTGGGCAGATTCTTCTTTCTTTTACCCCACTGCTCAATAGTGAATTTACAGTCCCACATAAATGAGCTTTGCACTGGCCAGCATCAACCTTACTTGTCCTGGGCAAAGGCAGCAGAATCCATGGGGAAGATGGACAGTGGGATAACTTTTCTGGACCTGCTGAGGTCCTTGTTTTAACCTCCACCTTGCTCCTGAAATTGTGTCGTCTGTGGTGCAACCTTTGAACCTTCTTTTGATGTTGGTTTCCTTCCTGACTCTTGGTAAAAGGGGTGGTCTTGAGAGACATCCAAAATTACCTCAACTCTACTGCAGAAATAAGCAGGTCTGAGAGCAGGAATGTGATACATAAATGTCTTTACTTTGAGTATTGTATTGGTTTTATCTAGATTTTAAACACACAAGGGAAAGGACTGTTTTCTCACCATATTTTCATGCAGCACAAGCCAGAATGGGGTCTGAATGTCAGGTGAGACATCGAGGTGCCATTTCAGAATGCTATAATAATAAGAGTTAAACTGAGCTTGAGAAATGTGAGTTTTCTTTCCTAGGAATTTATATACTTGTTTTCTCGGGTTGTTTTTTTTATTTTTGGGGTTTTTTTGTTTGTTTGTTTTGGGGTTTTTTTGTTTTGTTTTGTTTTGTTTTTTAGGGTTTCCCTGAACTTTTTGATTCAATAATATTTTATTCTGGCGTGTAAGATGACATTGAGAAGACAGAAGTCCCCTGAGCATCATTTGTTGATCAGGTGAAATGTTTCGGGGGAAGAAGTTGCAGAGAGGCATTTTTCAATTACAGTTTCTTAGTCCCTAACTTGTGATGACTCACAAGCCAGCAGGAATGTTAGCAGTGGATTTATCCTCTGAGGTTCCATCTCGTGGCATTTGAGATGATTAGAGAATTAGGAGGTGGGATTAATGTGAAATATCAGGCACAGGAACATCTTGTAAAGTTGGAGGATCAAATATCAACCTTTGGAAAGGAATGGCAAGCTCTGAATCAGAATTACAGTGGCCTAAATGAGAAGGCTGAAAGGGCTAGGGATTCATCTGCAACATCAGAAAGCACACTCTGGGCCTTCAGAGGAGAATGGAGATGCTAGAAAATTAAACTGAACTTAAGAACTTGAAGTTGCTTGGCATGAGAAAGAAGAACTGTATGTAAGTGAAATAGGGACATGATCTAGGAGTTGCTTGGGCTTTCCTTTTTAGCTGCAATTGAAGAGACACAGAGATATACTGTTTACCTCAAGTTTTTTCAGCTGTTAAAGTACATTTCACAGTGGTGCAGCCTTTAATGGAACTCTCTTATTTGTTCAGGAGGCCATAAAGAAATACTGGTGTAAATGAAAAGCACCCAAGACAAGAAAATCGCTACTATTGCCTAAGGAATGTACTGCAGGTGAAAATGTATATTGTCCTCATCTGGGAAAGTAAAATCTGTATCTCAAGAGCCAAGCAGTTTCTCATCAATACAGAAGAATTCTTGGGGTTTGATTGTTAAATTGCCTACTTTCGCTTTCAAGTTCTGCCTTGTGCATACCTGTGAGTATCGAAAAAGAAATTGCAAAGCTCTTTCCTTGCATGTTTTCTTGGAGGAATATGGTTAGAGAATTCTCCAGGAATAAACAAATGGAGGAATTTAAGCACAGGGAGAGTGACTCAAGTTCAGAGTAGATCCAGTAGCTGAGCCCTGATGTCTTGAGGCTCTGTCTGATGCTGCTGGGTGCCAGTCTTGGATGGCAATGCTGAGGTGGTCTTTTAGGATTTCACCCTTCTCCCTTAAGAGATTTGCCTTTTTCTGAAGGGCAGTAAAGGAATATATCACTTTGTTGCCAGGAGGCCTAAGTAAAATGGGTCAGTAGTCTTAGTCCTCTCCATGTGGTCTGTTGAAGTCTGGTAATATTAGAGGTGTGTAGGAAATTGCATCTCAGTAGGGAGATGACAAAGACTGGAAGGATAGAAATATCTATCATGTCACAAAAAAAAGAGATTCTCCTCAGCAATGGCATGAGTTTGTTTTATCAATATTAAGGAAGTGTTGATATATGGCCAATAATAGAGGCATACTGTCCATACCATGACTGCTCAGTGGATTGAAAACCCTTCAGCTTTTGGCTTGCTAACATGGCCAAGAGCTAACATGGCACTTTTTTCCTAAATCCTGAAGGAAGAAACATTTTAAAGGATTTTTACCCCATCTTTTCATTATTTAGAATGTAAAGGAATTTGCTTCAAAGGACCTCGTTGGTATCTTCTTTATTTTCTTCTGAAGGCAAGTCCGATTTGTACTCTCACGAGCTCTGAAAACCCTGAAATCCTTTTCCAGCTTTACCAAAAGTAACAAAAAAAAAAAGGAAGCCATGTTATTTGTAATTTTTTTATGAAGTTGGTATCTCTATATAATGAATTAGACACAACTAATTAGCTAAGGCACCACAACTGTGAAGATTCCTGTTAAGTGAACTTCAAAGCTTTCATGCTGACTGTTTGCAGGAGTCTCCATGCCACGTTCATCTCTGAGCTTGTCTGCTGCTTTTAATAGTGTCAGCACTAGTATGAGGTACATATTATTGTATGTACACTGTACACTGATTTCCTCTCTAGAAGGAGAGGTAACTGATTTCCTCTCTAGGAGCTGGGGGGGTGTGGGCATCCTGATGGTTGTAGCAGATTTTCAAAACCTGCCTGAAGCACACACAGGTCTTAACTGACACATAGATACAGCCACATTTCATTTAGGAACTCCAGTTATTAAAACCAGGTCTAAAGGTGTGTTGTGAGTCACACCCACAGGACAGACTTTTCCATTTATCGTGACTGTTCCCCTGCTAATACAGACTTTCTCCACAGCAGATTTACTAAGTTACAATTGTAAGAAGGTATGTTTTGT
Source organism: Brachypodius melanocephalos (assembly GCA_013398615.1). Classification (NCBI taxonomy): domain Eukaryota; kingdom Metazoa; phylum Chordata; class Aves; order Passeriformes; family Pycnonotidae; genus Brachypodius; species Brachypodius melanocephalos. The sequence goes on from VZSR01001863.1 coordinate 3,786,008, forward strand.
GTTTTATGGAAACAGTCACTTGTCTATCAGCCTGTATTCCTCTCACAGATGTGAATTCCTAGGCTATTTCTGCACGTGCAAAGGACTCTTTAATTCCCATACTAAATGTGTGGGTGTCCTTGTAAAATAGGTAAAAACAGGCTGAGTCTCCTGAAAATAGTGTTTTTCCCAGTAAACACTTGACTTCCTGCTTATATTTCGAAGACAGAGTATTATTTTTAAGTTGCAAACATTTTATTTGACCATTTCATCAATTTCATTTTGTTCTTCCACACTTCAAATTTTCCTTGGGGGTGTTTGCAACATTTTCCAATGAAGTGTTTGTTGCAGGTTTAATTAACTTGTTGCTTATTTTCCTCTTTGCTATTCGACTTGAATTTTAATGTATTTAGCATTAATAATAGTCTCTGCCTTAAGGAATTTACAGTAAAAAAAATAGGGATATGTACAAAATGTGACAGAGAGTGTGTTATTTACAATTATAAACTGTCCTCTTGCAGCTCTTGTGGAAGCACTCTGTTGGAGAATGGAGCTGGAGTGGAAGGCAGTAAATGGCTTTAAAAAACCAGCTTCTTCCTCATGCCAGTCAGCACCTTCAGAAAAATGTTACCGACAACGACAATCTTCTCACAAAATTTCTGAAACATAAACACCATTTGAGGAACATTATTTCTCCCACACACACCTTTCCTTTTTCCTTATAACCTTTATTTTTTTTCCCTGTACTCAAACCGGTGCTCTGATGAATGAATAGATGTACACAGAGCACTGATCCTTATCTTATTAGCCTCCTGGATCTGATTTTATCTCGCTCAGACAGAATTTGGCTGCTGCTCAACACTTGCTGCTGTCACACATGTTGCTGGGCATACTAAGAGCCACTTTGTCACCGTAATGGATTGCTGGATGGGGGACCAGCTCATCCCTATTCAGCAGGAGAGCTGAGGAATATTCATACTTTTAGGAAAGTGTCCAAGCTGTTGACCTCAGTGTTTGCTGCAGGGATGGAGTGCCTTGATGTGCTTTGGTGAACTTGTAGCCTCTTTGTTTGTTAAGCGCTGATGATTATTTCTGCAACAGAAAGCCTGTTTCTGGCATCTGCTTCCTGCTAGAGAACTGGGCTGTGGCCACTTTGCTTCCTCTTGCATCTCTCATTACAACTTTTAAAAAAGCTTAAACCTCTATTACTGAATTGACAGTGGATTCCAAAGGGGTTCTTTTTACCAGGATTTTAAAAACCCGGGCCAGATCTAACCTGTGTGCATTTTAAGTGTGGGTTGTTGTTAGACATCAGTGACGCTTTTATGCAGGAAAGAGCTGCACTCATACAGCAGCTTTCCCTTTACAGAGCACGCATCTTGGTGTGTGGTTTGCACGCTTATCCAGGCTTGGAGTGGTAAATTTGAAATGTGATTGTACAAGCAGGAACTTGCTCACAGTCAGGTGAACCTGGCAGAGAAGGGAGAACTTTGTCTGGTGCTCAGCTGCCTGGATGTCCATGGATGTGAGGGTTTTATCTTCTTTTCCTCCTATTAAGAGGTAGGATTAAAGCACAAGAGATGCAGCTTTTGTGTTTGGACTCAATGTTTATTAATTCTTATTTATAGTACAGTCTCATGAGTTGTGAGTTCTAACCAACAAGGTAGAAAATGGCTCTGTCTCTAACTCTTTCAAGGTCTTTTAAGCATAATTTGCCCAATAACTAGATGACACCTGTATTATTTTTACTTTTAACCCAATAACCAACCACTCGAGGTCAGCAATGTGGATTTTTTTCACCCAATTACAAAATAACACCCAAACCCATGAAGGAGAAGGTGAAAAAAGAATAATTTGGCCAACACCCAAAATCCTCCATATTGTCCCATATTCATTACTATATACTAAAACCTTAAATACTAAATTTTGCACCCTCTGATATCACACAATTCTATTCAAATTACACACCCACAACCCCAGTGCTATCACTCAATTTTGGAAGCCTGTTCCATGGCCTCAGGTCAAATGTAGTGCTTGCTTGAGGGTCAATGCCTTTTAGCACAGAAAGCCTGAAATCCTCAGCTTCCAGGGTTCCAGCAGTTTTTTCTGACAAACACTGAGGGCAGTTTGATTGGCACAGCATATACTGAGGAGATATCCTTTCAATTGTATGTAGAAATCATGGAGTATAAAGATAGTAGTTATTAAAGTCCTGTGAACAGTCTCTTTTACTTGAATTTAAAATCTGTAACCCTTGCTGTTTAAAGCTCACCCCTCTTCTGCTTTAAGTTAAGCGCTGTTTTTAGCAATGATTGGTTTTCATGCTTAGCAGTTCCCTTTGTGCATTGCTTTGATGGTTCACTGGAATGTTTTAACTGGAAAACTGTGATATTTCCAGAGCTTACAGTGTGATAAGTGTTTAGCTCAGGGCCACGTGTGGGCCAGCTGGGCAACTCCAGCAGCACAAGGAGAAATGAATGTGAGTGGATGCTGCATTTCCATCTCCTTTGTGGGAAAAAACTGGTCACTGCATCATCAATTTGAAAAGCTCTGGTTGCACAGTTGGACTCTCCTCTTGGTCTTGGAGCAGTGAGGTTTACTTTGTGTCCAGCTGTCAGAACATTTTATGGGTCATGCATGTAATTTTTCACTTGCCTGAGTTTTCTGCTGTTTAATCCTCAGTTCAATGGTCAGGACTGCAGTCCTTTTCTGGTTTCCTTTTTTGGGAAATGCTTGATTCATGTGAAAATGTTCAACAGAGTTCTTCCACATGTTTTTGTTTCCATGTTTGCTCTTTTTAAAGTCCCCCAGAATAATATAGTGCACTGCTGATTCACACTCTGGCTCAACGTGATCATCACCTGTGGTGTTTTCTTTTTCCTTGGGTTGGATTTTGTGGCTTTTTGTCTGTTTGTTACATTTTTGTTTGATTGGTTTGGTTTTTCAACTAGGAAAGCCATCATAGACCTTAGGAACTTTTGTAGTGGAATAAGTCATCTAACAAGTTCTACATTCTAACAAAAGTTTGGGGTTTGAAAGAATAAGAATTTAATCAGAGAGCAGAGATGAGTTGAAAAGTGTGCAGTTATCTCCATCCATGAGAGTGGTACAAGTTCAGCTATGCCCATAACCAAGCTGATTCTTCCTGTCCTTCCAGAACTCTGCTCGGTGAGAGAGACAGACTTTATTCTATTTATAAAGCTGCTTTCACATGGGAGGACATCAATTTTATCTGTACTAGTACATAACAGATGTCACTGAAAGAGGGAGCACTACCCATGGTGTGCAGAGCCACCCCAATCAGGGTTTTACTCAAGGAGGAAACCAAATCTTAATTCCAGTCCTGCCCCTTAAATCCACCTGTTATGAACCACATCCAGTGTAAAAATTAAAGCTACGTTAGTACAGTGCATCAGTTGGGAGACCACTGCTGAGCACAAAATCCCAAACCAAGTGTCATGGTTTTGTCCGTGGTTTTAGCAGGATGGCTCCTAATCAGGAGCTCTAATAAATGACATTTGACAGCACTGCCTTCACAGGCCACCACACCATGAATTCTTGAAGTGCTTCATTTGTACTCCAAGTCTGGTTTGCTTCCATTTCTTTACAGCAGGGGATGGACCAGGAAGAGTTCTTGCTAAGGAAGTTCTTTGCAGAAGCAGCTCACTGAACTTCCTTCTAAATATTGAATTGCACTGACCTTTCTTTTTTGGCTTCTTTCTTTCCTTCTCGATGCACTTTCCTTCCATCAGAATTGTTCTGTAGTTTTTGTGGATATGCTGTCACCCTTCATTCAGTGACTGCTGGATGGGAACAAGCACTCATTACTGTTGTCCTTTTAAATCAAGGTATAAAATAACAAGAGAAAAAGGTGCAGAGGGAGAAACAGGCAGGAGACACATAAGGAAGTAAAGTGAGGTTGGCAAAAATATTGGAAAAAAACACAGAAGAGAGAAATCCTGCTAGCCCAGAGAAATACTAAGAGCATTGAAGGGCAGCTTGGTGTTCCTCAGGACCTGTGGTGGTCTGTGGGACTGGGGAAGTGTGGTGTTTTTTTCCCTTAATTCCCTTGGACTTTAGTGCACTAAGTGTAGTCACCTCCTGCTGCAATTAAAAGTATTCCCAGAGGTGAAGTGTGGCCTTCTGTTCTCTTTCCCTGCTTCAGCCCTCTGCCTCCCTTATTCCTGTTGGTGTGCCATTTTCATCATGTCTGTTTGCTCTCCACAACTTGGTTTTCAATTTTCGTGGTTTCTCTTTTTGCTGTTCTAATATTTTTGCCTCCATTACACTTCTGCTTTAGATAATGCCTTTCTTCCTCTGCTTATTTCTTTTTCCATTCTCTACTGCCCTCTTTGATGACTTGCTCCTTTGCTCCCATCTTTATTTGCTGTTCTTTGCTTTGGATTTTTTGATCCATTGCCACGCAGCTTTGCCTGGTTTATTTGTTTCCCTTTTTCTTTCCTAATTCCCTTCTTCCCTACATCTGGCAGTATTAAGACAGTTTATATCTTAATATCCTAATCACGCCACTTGGATCAAGGCAAAATATTCAGAAAAATGAAATTATATGTGAGTTGAAATTAAATGCAAAATTCTCCCGCATTTCTCATAATTTTCTGCTCTGAGGATAAGACAGAGGATCAAATACTTCTTGTGCATCAAAAATGTTTTCAGGAAAAGTCAAAATCATCATTTGAATTTTACCGCCAAATTCAGCCTCACAAAAGAAGTGTTTAAATTTTGTGTAGTGTTTTTCTGCCTCCTGAAGCAGGGGTGAAATCCTGGCCTATCTGAAGAGGGTGGCAGAAAGCCCCATTAAACTCCTCTGGGGATAGAATTCCACTCGCAGTGCCTGTCATCTGTTTTACTTTCTCAGTTTTTAATACCCTGAAAAATTGAATTCACTGAAGCAACAGCCCCTGCAGGCCAGGCTCCAGGGAATTCTATCTGCAGCTCAGCCCCCAGAGATGTAGATGGATCATAAGCTTTTGCCTTTTGGCAAATAAAAGAACAAGGGGGCCCTGAAGCCTCACAGTTCTTCCTGCAAAGTTTCTTAAGTTCATGGAGCTTATCAGTTCAGATGTGAGGGAAAGAGCAATGTGACAAGAACACAGAAATGCTTGAATAAAAAGAAATACAATGCAAGATCATTTGTTGGGTACTTTTTTCTGGTGCCTCTATAGGCTCATCAGCATCAGGGTGGCATAAGCTTCTCTCTTGTTATCTAGAAGGGGCACCGTGCCCCATCCCATGTTTCTTCCTTTGGTAGATTTGTCCAAACAGATGCATATCCAGTGCTTGGCTGTATTCTACTCAGTTGCAGTCTCTTGCCTCAGGTTTATGCTTAGTCCTGCACATTTTAGCATTTTAGTTACCCAATATTTGAAAAGACTGGACAAGCTGGGTATTCAGAAATTCAGAATTTCTTACTCCTGTTTTGTCATAAACTCAAGTCTCAAGGCTCTTTGATAATTTTATCTGCTTAAATCTTTTCTTTGGGTTGCAAAAGCAGTGACTATAATGGAAAATTTGGAACTCAGGAGGAATTTCAGGTTTGTTTCACAGCCACAGTTGTTTCTACTTAGTTGATGCTCTGCTTGTGTGCACTTCTCATGTGAGGAACCTGAGGTGGCTCCAGGGACCACAAAATTATCTTAGAGCTATCCTAAACCCTGTAAAGTAGGTACTGAATTCTAAACTTCTCTTTCACTATTTTCTTAGCCTTCTTAACCTGTCTAACCTGTCCATCAAATCTTGTTGAATCATTATTTTGTATTTAATAGGAGATTTGTTTCTGAATGTTTTTTGGTTTGGGGTTTGGGGTTTTTTTTCCCATAAAAAATTGCACACCAGTTTAAAGCAGAGCTAACCTAACCCAGAGAAATGGGATCTGTGTTTGGAATTTTGGGAGAGAAGCTGGCTGCTGAGGTAACAGCTCAACAAAGCCAGTGCAGGTTTTCCTCCAGAATTCCCTCTGCTTTCTCCTTTCCAGTTTACTTCAACACTGAGCTTGAACCAAAGTCACAGAGGTTGCATTCTAAGGTATGTCCAGAGGATTTGGGCAGATAACTGTGCTTCCATAGCCATTTGGATCATTCAACTAACAACAGGTAAGATGCTTGTTTCTTGAATTTTAGGACCAAAGAGTTAAATCTTTGATTATAGCTTGTAGATTTGTGACCACTCTGAGCCCCTTTGAGTTTGTGAAGATTTAAGTGCACTGTCTGGAGCCTTGATTAGAAGTGCCAGCTGCATCTGAAGCAGAGAGAAATGCATTATCCAAAAAGTGGACCCTGGATACTGAACCTGCCTGGCCCCACTGGGTGTGCTCACACTTGGAATGCCCTGCAGGATTTTGGGGCTCGAGTCAGAGAGGCAATGGGGGGTTTATTTGCAAGGGAAAGTACGTGGAGGGGCAAAAAAGGCTGGTATGGGGGGCAGAAAGAGGAGCCCTCCTGTGCCTACTGTCTCAGTTTCAAACCCTGTGGGTATCACTCCTGTCCCAAGGGTTCAAAGGGTAATAGAAAGAGGGATTTTCATTGCACTGCTCACAGTACCTGTGATGGTCTCGGTTTAAACTTTAAAGGACAGGTGAAAAGAGAGAGAGGGAGCTGAATGCTGGCCTTATATATTGGAGAAATTGTTCATTCATGTGAAATGCTGACCTCTGTCATCCTGCCAAGATGACAGGGCCCTGGGGTGAGAGGCTGCTTGAGTGCTGGTTGCAAAAGTTAAAGCTGCCTGGGGAGTGCTTTAAAAGGACAATGTCAAGGTTGGTCTACCCAAAATCTGACCTATCTTTTTTTTTTTTTCCTCTCTCTCTTACATCTATTTACAAAGTTCATGTCATTCATTTTTATGCTTTCAAAAATCTTTTAATCTAAACCAAAATGCCTCAGTTGCTATTGGAAGGTAGTGAATTAAGAGGAGAAGCTGTGAGTGTTCAGTGTGGCGATGCAGATATTGTGAAGGAGGAGAGATCTTGAAACAAAACACAGGTATGAGAACTGTCTTTGAATTAGGTGTTAATTAGTAAATGGAATCAATGAAAGTGAGTAAAGATCATTTTAACCAATTGAAAATACCAATGCAGATTCAAACTTAAGTTCACAACAGATTAATTCAAAACCTCTATTTATTTTTATTCTAATAGGTTTTATTCTGGTTTTTGTTTTTGTTGTTTTTGTTGGGGTTTTTTTGTTTGTTTGTTTGTTTTATCCTGCTGATCCTTTCTCAGTAATAGCAGACTGTTGTACATAATTCCTGCCATAACTGAAATATACTCTTCCTTCTTTTCTTTATTTGATGGCCTAATTAAAACCACAGTGTATCGGTATATTTTTTTCCTGCATGATATAATATCCCAAGACCCTCGTAACTCTCGCACAAGTATTTCACCCACTCAGATAATTTCTATTCTAATTGGAAAATAGATGAACTAGCTATCTGTGCAAGTCATAAAAGAAAAGGAAACCAAAGGATGTAGTAAAATCAGAGTCAAGAGAATATTTTTTTTTTTCTCTATATAAGTATGATGCTTCCCAGAAAATGCAGGAGGGAATAATCCCACACAAGCTACACCTCCCGAAACAAGTCAAGGCCGGAACTCTTGGAGGATTGCGGTTCATTCCCGGTTTTAGTTTAGGAAATCCGCGGGCACTCCGATGAAATGATCTTGCAATCTGCTCCGTGACCACAAGAGGGCGGCCTCCAATTGACCTCTCCAGGCTTCCAGGAGTTTATTCCTGTTGTTGCAAGTTTTCCTGTGAACTGCGAGGCTCACTTCTGATTTCTATCTCAGTTCTGGGGGAGGAAAAAAAAATTACATCTTCTGAGAAATCCTTGTGTGTCCTAATCTCTTACCTGCCTTTAAAATATTATCCTACGCTCACGTTGTGTTGCGCTGGCTTTTCTAAATCGCGCAGGAATAGATGACCTTGGCTCTGCATTGTGGAACAGAGGATGGAAAGAGGCTGGATCACAGGAGCAGGAGAGCAGGAAGAGACCACAAGGTAATCAGTTCCTCCATCCCTCCCCAAATATCACAAATCATCCCATGTCTTGGGAAATACCACTTTTACAAAGCCTTTGAGTGATTACACCAAATTCTAGTACTTGCTAGCAGAGATGATGAGAGGGAAAACAAACAAACAAATCCACAGCACCTTTTTGCAAAACAAACTTCTACAATTACAATTTCTAAATTCTCTTCTTTGTAACTAAGGTTTCCCATGCTCTCTAAAGCAGAGTAAGAACCCAGGCAGCAGTAAAGAAGCTGTCTCTGCCTCCTGCCAACAAGGCTCTTTAGTGTTTATCTCTATTACATCCATCTGCAGCTAATTGTATAGTTATGGTAATGGTGCCCTCCAGAGGAATTTTGAAGGAATTATAATACTCGGAGCTAATACAAAAGATGTTCTAAAAATGAGTGCAACAGGAAAATGGATTATTAAAATGATAAAATACTTGAACCTCAGGGGAAAAAGAATCGCAGTATCAAAGCTCTTTCTATTTTGCACGTACATTTACATCTAAGAAAAGCATATCCTGGTTACAATAGGCTTCTCCATAGCCTGATAGCAAACATGAAGTTTGCATAACTCCATTTGAATCAAGGATATAAAAGTAGATCAACCAAGTGAAAAATGGGAGAGCTATTCCTAGTCTGCAGCAGAACAATGTATTAGGAGTGTGCTATCTATTATGAGTGGGCTCCAGCCTTAGTCCAGGATGTCTGGATTTTTCCTGCGCTCAGTGCTGTAATGTAGACATGGCATGGTTAATTGAGGCAGTAACAAGGAAGTGCAGATGTTCAAGGAGCCCTTTGGATGGGGTTTGGTTGAAAATCAAGATAAATCACGCTTAGAGTCTCAGATTTTATTGACTGTAACTTGCTGTGACACTACACCACAAAGGAAGGGCATGTTGTTTTGGAACAGATATCTTATTTTAGACCATGTCCTGGAGGCCTGAGCACAGCTTTCTGCGCTGACACCTCAGCACCTGAATGTCAGGTGCATTTAAGTTTCCTCATATTTCTTTCATTTTGTTTTGTGAGTGTTTTGGGGTTTTTTTTTTCCCTTCAGCTCCCAATTTACAGGGTCAGACGGCATCTTTTACATTCTGAAATTTCTGTTCTCTCCTCCTCAAAAACAGCCAACCAGCCCTTGGTGAGACCTGAAATGGCAGCAGAGCTGTGTGTTCGTTTGTTTTCAGGCACAGCCCAGGGTCATGTTTGACCTGAATGCTGCAGGTTTGCAGTCAGGTGTCCATCAGGACAGCTCCCACACTGCCAGAACTGGAAGGAGCAGTGAGGCGTTCTTGGGATCAGATGAGTCTGGTAAGGTCAGCACTCGCTTGGGAAAGAAGGGAGATGGCTGAGCTGCTTGTGATGTAGTTCCTCATAACAGGGTCACCACCCCCAGCCCAAAGCTGCTTCTAAACTGAGGTTCCTTATTTTGCATGAGCCACAAAGGAGGGTGAAATGAGCTATGCACAGACTGGTATGGCAGGGGTGACAAGATATTACCAGGGAATGCAGGGAATGCACCCAGAGCTTCCTGGTTTTCTCACTCACCCCAGTAACCATGGTGAAAGCTGTGTTTCTTCCCATCCCTGTTCATGGAGTCAGTGCAGGTGATTTTGGCAATCTTGTAGGCCACAGTGATGGACATTACTATAAACTTCTTTTATAGTGATTACCTCTACCCAAAAGTACCAGAAATTACTGACCCTGCAGAGACCATTGAGCTCTTTGAACAAGGGTATTTCAAGGGCTGTTGAATGGGTGGTGATGAGTAGAGGTCTCTTGCTTTCCTCTCTTCCTAATCCAGTGCTTGCCAGGTGATCTGACCTCATTGTGGACTGGGAACCTGGTCCTGGAAGACACCAGCCACCTGCAGATACCACCATGCATGGATATTACCTCCTCCTCCTTCCTCTTCCCCTAGGTGTCTGTGTCAGCAGGATTTTGTCCTGCCCTTCCCCCAGGGCCTTACTGTTCTCCCCAGGGGCACAGGTGTAGCAGCTCACCCCTGATGTGAATTCCCTTCCTGCATCCACCTCTTCCTGCCCTTGAGAGGAGCACAGAGCAAGGTGGGGAGGCCAGAGGAGTGGGAACAACAAGGCTTGGCTGGGCTGCCCAAAGCAGTGCAAGACAGAGCCCAAATCCCAGTGATGGCTGCTGCAGTGGGATGAGTGCCTCTGGTATGGAGTAGGGTGCATGTTCATCCTGCATGAGTGCCACGGTGTGAGCGTCCTGTCCAGCCCCAGGGGATGCACCTCACCTGTTTAATTCCAGATAGACAATGAGCAGGGTCCTCCTTGCTGCCCTCCTGTTCAGATACACAAAATCATCATTAGTTAAACCCCCAGCAGCCTAGCACAGGGCCTGGCACAGCAGAGAGCAGGTGCTATTTAAGAATAATGTGTGTGTGTGTGTCCCATTGATGGGGAAGGTATTTTGGGGTGACAGATGAAGCTGTATTCTCAGCTCTGCAAGCATCTCTTTGCTGACCACTCATTCATTGGTCCAATTGTGGTGGAGGGCTGCTGTGAGCTTAATTTCCACACAGGAGTTTGCAGAAATATGTTTTATTGCAGTTAAGCCGTCCCTTTGCATTATTTATGTGAAAACTTAAGTAAATTATTGTTGGCTTTCATGCTGTAGGTAAAGTAATGAAAACAGTAATGAATGCTTTGCTGACATGCACAGGCAACCTAAGTATGCAGCCAAATTAGCTATCTAAGCAGATGCTTTATATCCTGAATTGCATATAAGGAATGCTGTTCAGTTGGTTTAAAAATTATATATACACCCACAAACTTTTTTTTTTTTTTTTTAATAAAGCCATATGGTTGGTTTTTTCTTTGTTTGTTTGGCATTTAAGTGACAGTTTCAGTTGTACTGTGAGCAATTATGACAGTAAAATTAAAGTTGAAAGGAAGATATAAGAAGCTGACCATGTGCAAGAAGTTCAGGGAAAAGTCAGAAACACTGTATTATTTAAGATGCTGCAATGCTGCAATATGGGCAATATTGCAAATAGAGATGCTCTTATACTTAAGGAGTTATTAGTTGGAACTCTTATGCTCAAAGTTTTAAAGAATTAATAACTCTTATGCTTAAAGAGTTGTTAATTGGTTTTGTTTGGTCAGGGCAGCGGGGCTCTGGTCTGCCAGAGTGAGTGGTTGAGCTCTGTCCTTTTTGGGGGGCTCTTAGCCCTCCTCCTGCTCTGGGAGCCTTGCAGAAGGCCCAAGCACCACGAGCTACAGTGGGAAGGGGTCTTGGGAACAGTGGTGAGCCACCTCACTAAATTTCCCACAGTGAAAGCCTGCTGTGGTGGCTGGGGAGCTTATCTCAGCAGCGTGCCAGTATCACGAGAGTGTTCTCATATCTGTGCAGTCCGTGGGGTGAACAGTTCCTAGAAGGTCAACAAAGCCCATTGAACACACCGGAATGACGAAGCCACTTTCCCAGAGAGCCACAGAGCAGGCACACTGGGCTGGCAAGAGGAAAAGGATAGCACAAGAAAACAGTGGGAAAAAAACAGAGAAGGTAAGAGAAATGGAAGAAAACAAAGTGAAATTTATGAAGCCTTGTGAGTAAGAGCTTTGGCTTTGAGCGCTCTTCAGCTTCAGGGTTTTTGACTTTCAGCTGAAACTTGTGGATTGACTTCTTTCTGAATCCTTTAAGCTCTCTTCTTGGGTCACTTAGCACTTAGTAGGTGTTTGTATGTATATACCTATTTTAGGCTGTTTATTTTACCTATTTTATAGAGAGATCTATGTGTGTAAGTGTACACATATATACTTGTGTGCATATCCATGTGTGTTTAGATACACATATGTACATGAGCGTGTGTGTGTATCTGTGTGTATACACACAAGAAATTGCCTGCTTGTCCTATTTAACTGCATGTTTTAATATAAATTAAGGCTGTTCTCCATTTCAGCACCTAATTTTTTTTCAGCAATTTGATTTTTTTTTTTTTTTCAAAGCCGGAGTAATTGTTTCTGCCAGGAACAACGCTGTTGAAGGGCGCTGTTCCTTTCAGAGGATCAAAGCACAAAAGATGTTCAAATAAAAGGAGAGATTAAATTCTGTAGGCTACATTTAGTCCTAGCTAGCTTTGCAGTCAGTGTGTGCAGGCTGTGGAGGTTGATCTTTCAAAACAGCCTATTTCAAACCTCAGGAGGGTGTTGGTAACTTAGTAACTTTGTATATTAGATGTAGGTGTCAGCAGAGCCTGGGAAAATGTTATGTTAAACAATTTTATTTTTTTTTCCAATTTGTTTTTCTCAGAAGAGTGGAACTTTTCTTCCCACCCCCTCTTTCCTCTCCGTCCTTTCCCTTACTTGTCCTGTGTGAGTAAACAGAGGCTGAGGACTGTTTTCAGAATAGAGAAGTCCTTCTTGCCCTTTACAACAAACATCTCCTTTACTGATGAATCACTGTAATGACTCAACCACGGTATTGTGTCTGTTGCAACTTTTATTTTCTTTGCCCAGCAGCATCTACTCTGCTGGGTTTCACTAGGTAGGAGGGCACAACCCCTGCTTGACGAAACTTGTGAGAAAGAAATGAGGGCCTGTAACACAAAACAACGGTTTTTATTTTTTTTTTTTTTTTTTAATCAGCATTCTTGTTCATTTGCTGGTTAAACACACTTGCTTTTGCCAGCATATGGAAAAGCATGGGAGATACTGATGTCTCTCTGTAGCTTTGGTGACACTTTGGCATCACTTTGGTGCAGCAGTGCTTTGGAGCCCTGCTCCAGGGGAAGCATCGCACCCTCTGCAAGCAGGACCTCCACAATCATGAACCTTTCCCACAAAGAGCAGCTTCCTGAGAGGGATCACATCTGTCAGCGATGGTCACAGACGAGATGATGTCTCCCGGAGCCAGGCATAGAGCTAAATACCCGCTGTGGCCGACACAGCGATCTGTGTTCCCTGCCTCAGAGTTTGGGGAAAATGACAGTAGGTGGCACTGGAGAATAGCAGCACGGAAGGATGGATCTCTTATGAAATGGAGCACTTTCCTCACTGGCGCTCTGTTTAGCCTGTTTTCCATCCCCATGGATTGCTGAAACACTTTCCCTTTGCAAGCCTGTTATTACTCGGAGCCCGAAGGTTTCAAACGCAAGAGTGCTATTTCAGAAAGCTCCAAACTGCCTGGGAAGCAACGCTGTGAGTAAAACCCTGCTGGAGATACTGTGCTTCATGCTGGGGGGTGTGGAGTGATTATTTTGGCAGCTCTCGCCCTGCAGCTCTGTATCAGCCGTGGCTCCAAAGAGCACATTAAAATCCGTGATTATTCCTTATTCCGGGTGAGCTGTCCCTCCTGCCAGGTGGTGGAGCAACGAGAGTGTCTAACAGAAGTAAAGGAAACATCCCAGGGGTTGTCCACTTTTCTTTCTTTTTGTGTCCCACATGCCAGCAAAAGAGGAGGAGGCAATTCTTGGTAGTCCTAGGAGGAATTAGAGTAGAAAGTGACTCAGCAGTTCCCTGTCTGCTCCTTTAATGGGAAGCACGAAGCAGGAAAGTAAGTGGCCGCCCTAAAAGCCTGGGAAAATTCGGAAAATGTTCAGAGTCTCCCAAGAAAAACCTTCACAGCCTTCTCCTAGGAATCACCACGGGGAAAGAGGCAGAGGGGTCCCAGCTCACTTTGCATTGTGTGTGCAGCCTCCTGTGTGTGTGCTTGGGAATAGGAGCTTTTCCCATGGGTATTTCCTGTTTTCTCAATCCTCCTCCTTCAGCTGTGTCCAACCCCCAGGAGGTGAAGCGACACCACATAAACTCTGAAAAGGCAGCTCCTAAAACTGGTGTGTTCCTCTCTCTCAGGATCACTTCACAGTAATCACTGGAAATGAGTACAGGACAGCATAAATGCCACCAAACAGCTCGAGGAGCAAGCTGACATTTCAAGAGAATATATGAATGTACGACAAAAAATGCATCACCTTTCACCAGCTGAAATAAGTTTTGTCCTTGTCCAACTGCTTTTAAATCACAGTGACATCACTGACAGCTTTTATGCTTTAAAGGCTGAGGCGTTTTTCCTGTAGTGCTTTATCAAATTATAACTCCAGTTTACCAGATATAAGATATCAGGTATTAATTATTAACTTTATGTGCTTTGTCCTAATCTGTTCAGTCTTACAGCAGGGCTTTTTTTAATCCTGTTCAGTCCTATAGCATGGCCTTTTATAACTGAAATACTGTTTTGTTGACACGTACTCCCTCTCTGTTTCTGAGGATATTTTCTTGCCTGTTACAACCTTGGGATTTTGCTTGAATTCTGAACTGCCACTTCACTGGAGCAATTTATAACTTTTTAAGGAATGGTATGAAGTGTGAAGGCAATTGGTCCCTGAGGAAACTCCCTCTGTGTTGTGTCTGGGGCGGCCTCTGCTGCTCCCTTTTATGGAGGGTACTGAGCTGTTTGAGGTTGTGGAAGATGGACGTGGCCAGTGCTGTGTTTACTCCAGTTCTTCAGGCCCTTTGCAGAGAGCCAAGTCCTCACTGGTCCCTGGGAAATATCCCAGCACGAGGGAAGTTCTTCCACTGTTGTGCTATCCCAGCTCTGCATAGTGAGGAGTCAAAGCCAGAGGGTCACTCTGCCATCAGAGGTTTGCATTGTCCCCTTCCCCTGTGACTGGAGCTGGGAGCTCCTCTCAGAGCATGCAGATGGAGTAGAGAAAAAAAAATTAATCCTGTTCTTGTGCAGAAATCTTCCTAAGAGGCAATTCTTTCCCTTTAATGAAGTTGTTATTTTAAGCATGTTGGAAACTTGCATTGAAACTGTGAGATAATCTACCACTATACATATATATATATATATATATATATAAAATAAAAAGTATGCTTGGGTTTCCAAATCAAGAGGGAGAATAGATAAGGTGTTACATTTTTATTGCTACTGCAGCTTGAGATTTCCCTGAGGGATGACTTGGGAAGAGAATCATCACCACCATAAACCGGTTAAACAGGAAGGGAAAGCTCCTGACGGAGAAGTTACGCCTCCTTGATAGTGAAAGCACATAGGTCACCTGAAAATGTCTGTGAGCAGCAAGGCCCAGGAGGCTCTGTACCCTTCTAACAAATTGGGTTTCAGGTAAGGAGTTGCAACAGATGCTCTTACTGCTTAGCAAGTGCCCCAGTCACCTCCTCCTGGGAGGAGGAGATGGTAAAAGAGAAAATTGAGCTCGCAGCGTGCCAAGCTGTATTTACGAGGATCCACGTGCATGTCCGACTGTGGGAAGCATTTTTTTTTGTGCTTGGATGGTACTTGCAGGGCTGTGAGGCCCTCAGGTCTCTTGATTTGTAGTGAATATTTTACAGTGTTGGTTGGGATTCTCCCTTAAAACCCCTGATCCCAGAACGACATGATAACGTGAAAATACAGTTGTCATTCAAATGGATAAAGGAGGGCTTCATAGCCCTTAAATGTGAACTGAGAAACTACAAGGCAAAAAAAAAAAAAAAACCCACAGATTATAAACCTCGGTGGTTTATAAAAAAATTCATATAAATTTTGCCTCCTTATTGATTTTTGAAAATTGTTTTATCGATGCACTTGACAAGACTTGGAAGGCGAAACAGTGGCTGGCAAGGAGCCAGATCCTTCCCTGAGCTTTGTGTGCTGCTTTGAAAAGGATGAGGAGTTGGCCCTGGTGGTTCTGGCCAAACTAGCACGACTTACATGATGGAGATTGGCACCGTGGCATGCTGAGCTCCCACTCTCAGGGGTCAGTTTTAAATACAACCCCTTATGGAAGACACAAGATGCTTCTGTGCAGAGGCTCCAGAAAGCCACAGTGCTTAAAACGAGCAAGGTTTTATGTCAGACATTTACGTGCCATCATAAACAGAATTCGTTTGATATGCAAGGAAAATATTTTAAAAGCCATTGAAAGAGTGTAAAAGGTACTGCATTTTCTATGCCTTGTAATCTGCCAGACAGCCAAGCTTTTTTAAGGAAAAGGGGACTGCAGGGAGATTTCATTATTTTATCCTCTGTTTCTTCTTGAAACATTCCAGTTTTCAAGATGGATTAAAAAAAGAGTGAAAGACCTTATACTTCTTGATTTAATGGCTATACAATTTTCTTTCTTGTTTTCTTCCTTTTATTTACCTGCTGTGGAAATGAGAAACAGCAAGCTGTAAATTAGAACAATTTCAAATAAGAAACTTTTGTTGTTATGCTTTTATTTTTTTTAAATGGTGTCATTTCTATCTAAAAACACAGTGAACTTCAGGATTCATTCTGAGAGAAAGCTGCAAAACTGTAATTGCATTTTAAATCACCATCTAAAGTGGTATGCATCATTTTGGTTATCTAGCCTAGTGTAATTTCATAAATGTGGGAGTTTTTTTCAACAGTTTAAAGCAAACCAAAGCATGCAACACATGGAATTACTAAGTGGAATGTTTGAAACAGTAGTTCAGCCTCTGAGTTGTAGGTTTTATTTCAGCCTGTTTAAGTTTTCATTTCATTTCTCATTCCACAGTGTAGGTGACAGAAGTTTATGTCACCTAGAGTTTGACTTAAAATGAAACAAAAATAAACAAAATTGGCATGAATACCTTCTGTTGTAACACAGATTTCCATTGCACAGTGCTATTATCTAAACTAATACAGTATCTTGGGGACTTAATGGAAAATCTATTTGTGGAGCTAAGCTTTAGCAATTTCTGAGCACATTTTTTTATCTCAATAGCTTTTTCACTTTCTGCTCAGGAATACATTTTTTTGTTGAATTATTAAATCAGTTGTCTGTTTCTTTTAGGTGATAAAGTCCTCCAGCACAACTATGCAGTGTGTGGTATTGCTGTTCTGTGTCGTTTGTGGGTTTTAGGCTACATCTGTATCAGTAAATGAAACAGGCCAAGGCCTTGAGGGCAAATGGCTCAGAATAGACTTTGGTTGTAGAATTAAACTCCCTTCCTAAAAAATATATCCTCATGCCTCCTGACAGCAGCTTCCAGTGCATGCTGCCCATCTGAACCAGAGGAGTACTTGGCACACACCAAAATCAGATCAGGAATTTTGCTACTAACAACATTAATGATGGAGCTGCAGAGGCTCATGCCTTTGCCTGTTAATTTGCTAAAAAAAAGTCCAGCCTCAGGCTTTGAAGATAAATTTCTTTTGTAAAACAAGAAATAAAAAAAAAAAGCTGAAATTTATATATTTAATTTTTTTCTCTTCATATGTGCCATATCCTAGCTTTTGGGGAGTATTAATCAGAGGTCCATGGCTTCTATATTCTTTGACTTAACTTTCTTCACCTAATTACATTAAGATAAAAAGTAGTAGAATATGAAGGAATTGGAGGCACAAAAAAAGAGGAAAATGTGAATGAAACTGACCATCATTAATACAAAGTTTTCTTTCCTGCATTGCATGCTGTGCAAGTGTAGAAACCATGGGAAAAAACATAGACATTTTCTTTAAATTTGTCAGAATTAGTATTTAATATTTGGATCAACTGTTTTCAGGCATCCTGTTGCTATTATTTAGGAGAGAAGGATAATAATAATAGTCGTAATTTGTTGTTATTATTATTATTACAATTCTAGAAATAATAATATGCCTCAAAACAAGGATCAGACAAAAGAATAGTCAAGCTCCACATTAAGAAAATATTTCCATTCTCTGGAGAAAGCTCTAAAGCAAAAAGAACCAAAGCAATGTGCTTTCGTTATATTGGATATTTTGGGGTTTAACTCCCATTCTGTGCTTCGTTTCAGTGGTTTGTATCTCCAGTCCTGAACATTGCTCTCTTGACCTTGGAATTGTTATGAGACTTTCCTGAGGGCCAAAAAGGACTGAAGGGAACAATCAGCCATGGCACATTTTGGGAGGGTGCCCTTCTCTCTCAGTGAATTCTGTGGAGGACAGCCTGGGCACCAAGCATCTTACACAATGTGCCATCCTGGCTCTGATGGAGACATCCCCCTGGGATTTGATCGAATAGTCGACGAAGTCAGCAATGAGTTCTTTTTTTATGGTTCATCCCATCCACATCATCATGAAGAAATGTTTTTCCCATCAGACCTTTTCGGTCGGAATGTGACTGACCAGCATTTTTACAGTCATCCTCTCGTTCCTTATGGAGAACTTTTCCCTGGAAATCCAACCCCTCACTGGCAGCAAGGCACAGTGCCACCAATGGTTGGCTTCAGAGCTTCTTTGCTGCCTGATGGCAGAAACTCCTCTGTGGTGGATTCTCACCCCTACAGTCGTGAGAGAGAACTCCACGGAAGGAAGAGTGTAAATCCAGTTTCAAATGTGGAAAGGGGCAAGACAAATCTGGAGTTTCAGATAGGCTTTGACAATCTGGGTGCTCCAAGTCCTGTTTTCTTAGACAGTTATCCATTTGGACAAAAAGTGAGAGAAGAAAGTGGAAATGGGGAAGCTTCTTTAACCAGCTCTTCCAGAAGATGCAACATAGGACCTACCCACCCCCAGGACTCTGGATGTAACAGAGAGGTATTTAACACTTCTTATATTGACAGTGCTTAAAGTTTTTTGTTCTTGTTTGTGTCCTTGTACTTTGTGTATTCACTCACACTGTTGCAACATGGATTAGAAGCACTTAATTTAAAGACCTTATGAAAAATAAAACATTTATGCCTCAGGGGAAGCAAAAGAATTTTGTACCAAAAGAGAATCTAGATTATGGTCTAGAATGCTCCAGGAGGCTCATTTCATGGCTCACTGAACCATAAAACTGCCAGAAAAGGGTAAGTACAGAAATGTAGAGTAAGTTGTGTTTGAAAGATAAGATGACAAATCTTTATGGTCTGATATGAAACCAGGAGATTTAAAATAACAATACATTATGTTGGATCTGGTTTGGTTTGGTTTGTTGGTTTTTTGTTTGTTTGTTTGTTTGTTTGTTTGGTTTTTTTGTTTTTTTTTTTTTTTTGTTTTTGTTTTTTTTTTTTTGTTGTTGAGACAGATTACTGTCTCTGTGTCTAATCTGGCTGACATATCCCGATTCTGAGAGATGAAAAACATAGCCCATCCTGCTTTCACCATGTTCTGTATTCACTTCCATGTGCATATATAATTATTTTCTAGGAATAGACAGATCTACTCAAACTGTGGAAGCTGGTTCCTATGGCACACACTGTGTCTTTAGGTGTCTGTCTGAAGCAAACCCTTTATCTTTTTTTTCCTCCTTCATCAGTGTTCATAGCTCTGTAGGTGATTTTGCCATTTTTAATAACCATGTCTTATGGGACTCCCATGGCTCTCTGTGATGTTATATCTGTCCTCATTTTCTTTCTTTGAAAATCCTGATATGGAGAAGGGAAAAGAAAATGATAAATCCTTCCTTTCCTCCGGTCCTTGTTAGCATTCTGAATCACTATAGGAATCCCAAAATAGTCTACAGGATACCTCTGCACCATGAATATTAAAAGACAGTTTGGGTTCACCTTCTGCCTTTAACTCCCAGTGATCACAGTATCATACAGCAAAGGGGAAGAGACACTTGATTGACTTGTTTCTATGTCTGTGAATAAGGAGAACTATAAAAGTAAACATATGCAGGCCCAGACAGATGGGAAGGCAGCAGGGGGAAATATATCTGAGGACAAGAACTCTTAAGACTAATCCTGTGCACCGCATTTCAGAATTTCAGTAATGAATACAAAAGAGGAGGGGAAGAATAGGTGGAGAGACAAAAGGCTGTTGTTGCTTTTTACTCATGATAGGAAAACTAAGGCATGCTGACATGATGATGAAAAGAACAAGCCTTCTCAGGAGAAAAGCAGAAAATAGTGGGATACAAATGAGCAGGAGGAGATTAAATGGGAAGAAGAGGTGCTAGAGGAAGCAAGCATTTAAGAACAGGCACAAACGCTTCTGTGACAGAGGAGGAGAGAATTATAGGGGAGGGAAGGGAAGAGCTGAGTGAGTCAAGGACAACTACAATCGAATGTGTGGGAGGAATTGATTAAGTCAGGGCAGTATTTGAGCTGTTTAGCTCAAAGAGGGAGAAATGGGAGAGAGGAGTGAATTGATTTGTAACATAAAATTCACTGTGGTCACAGGAATTCCTTCAGGGAGAAAAAGCCACATCAGGATAGAAAGAGAGCCAAGGCAAGGGGGCTGGCAGCTGCACCTTGAGATGATAAGGGAAAATAAGAGTGAAAGAAACTCTAAGAGAGAGGGAAGAGCAAAAAAAAGCCTGTAAAGTAGTTACTGCTGCTGGACTGGGAGTTTTGGAAAAGAGCAGGGTGACAGACCTGACACTGAATAGGACAATCAGAAGGGTTGGAAAAATAGAACACCACAGCAAAACAATGAGAACAGGTTGGATCTGTGAGGTCTAAAACAAGTAAATAATGCATCCACATAGTAGGAGAAGAGAACCAAGACTTCAGAGTGAAATACAAATGATGTTGAGACATGGAGATTAGAATTGAGATGGGTCATAGGTAGGCAAGATGAAATATTCACACTTCTGAAATTATACCAGTATTGGATGCAGTTATATGGCCCTAGGCTTTATTTAATGTGTGCTAATCAAAATACATCCAATGTAATAAAGGAAACATTAACTTTTTTTTCTGACTTTGTCATTACAGATCAGATGTTCAAAATTAGTAAAGGAAAATATCTTCATAATATCCCAGTGAAAGGAGTGGTTATTTTTTTTCCATATTAGAAAGAAAACAGAAATAAAACCTGAAAACTATCTGATATATTTAGCTACTCCATCTATTTGATGGATATCTATGATATTTAAGTTATAATTTTAGATTCTAATGTTTTTAGAGTAACTAACAAGACTCATATCTTCACTCAAGTCCCATCATCACACCAAACATCATTATTTGTTTTGGGTGCTCCCGAAATGAGAAATATGCTATTATTGTTCATATTTGGAAGGATGGTTTAGATGATTTGATTAGCATAATGTGAAAAGTCTGTGGACGCAAAAAGATTCTGTTCATCAAGGGATGCATTCAGTTGCTTCATCCTGCTGTCATTACTTCTCTTCATGTGCAGTTCTGTCTCATTTACTGCTCTCTTTAATATATTTGCAGTGCATGGAAACTCAAGTCCTGTTGAAAAATAAGGTGCAATAGTGTGATCATGTGATTGATGTTTTAACTTTATATGCCAGAAGAAGAAAGTGAAGTTTCTGGACATGTGAAAAAAAGACATGACCACACGACCAAACTAAATCTCTCATCCCTATGGTTCATCAATAGAGCTGGAGCTATTTATTTCCTTTATATACCTCTGTCAGCAGAATGAATTTGAGTGACTTAGCAGTGGTATTTCCCAGAGGTGTAGACTATTACTAGGCTGCACAGGATTCTTGTTTGTCATCAGGGATCACTCAGAGATGCTGCCAACGAAGGTGAAAAAAACAAAAACAGAGGGCTCCTGTGTCACTCCTGTGCCCTGCAGAGGAGGATCCAGATTGCAGCTTTGGGCTGTCAGGCTCCTCTTTTCCATCTTTTAGTAATTATCTAATCATATTCTTCTTCAAGCCATGAGGATTTGGGGATTCATACCCATGTCCTTGTGGCAAATCCTGAATTCCAAGTCTTGTCTCTCTTCTTGCTCAATTCTTCTTGCTTCTCTTTCCTTAGTTTGCAGTCGTGGTTTTGTTGTTTCAATACCTTCAGTCCCACTTAATGTCGTGTCCCAGCCTCACATTTTTGTACCTGTGGACTAATTTTTCTAGCTTTTCATTTAGTGGGTATTTCTCTCTTTCCATGTACTTTTTCCAGGGCACTATACCTGCTCTTCAAGGACAGAGCTGCAGGTGAAAAAGAAGCCTTTGTTTTTGTGGGGTTTTTAATGAATAGGTAATTGAGGGAGGCTGTTACCATTACCAAATCACCCAAAATTTCTAAATAGTGAACATCCTCCAGAGGTTCTTATGACTGTCTGACAAAACAAATTGTAAGGTATGTGCCAAACCAAAACGGAAAGAATGAACCAGTGGAGGTGTTATATTTTCACCAGATTTTGAAGGACCTTTTTCAGCAGTTCTTAGAACCAGGGAATGATGGACTGTTGATTTCAATTGCTAAATTTAATTTTATTCTCTTATTTCCACCCTCAGGATTATCTATTGTTTTTCCTACCAGACAATTTTATTTTTCCCCTCTATTTATGATTCCCCCTTAGTATCTTTAAAATTCATATGCACTCTCCTAATGCTTTATGTGGTATTGTGGGTAATGAAAATACTTCATACCATCAGGTTTGGGTCTCATTGTATCAACATAAGATTTCTGACTTTTGAACTTTCAGTTCTGCCATTGTGATTTCCCCACCACCCAGCTCCTGGCAGATCTCTCATCTTTTATAATGATCCCATCTTTTAAACTATAACTGAAATTTCCCACACTGCATCTTTTAATGCATATTTCACTTTGGCCAGCCAAAAAGAACCTTAAGTTCTGTTTATTAGTTATTTTTTAGATAAATTTCCACACTTTTATATAAATTATTATTCAATTATAAAACAAACCTTTTGCCACGTCTCAGTTTCCTCTTCTGTGATATGTCCCTTCTCTTTCTGGAGGGGTTTAAAAGCTCTTATACAGCTAAGCCTTGTAATGTCTCTACCTACAAGAGTAGAAAAGGCTTGCAGATGTAAGAGCATTAAGTTCTTTCCTGGAGGTGATGTTCTGGCTGAAGAGTACTTCAGGCAAACAAAGGGATGCTTGACCCAAAGCAGTGCCTCAGACCTCTGCTCTCCAAGTTCACAGGAAGTATGTGGGGGACTTTTCATGTTCAGTAGAGTCCACTGGCTCCCTCTTACCTATCTTAGGGACTTACTTGACAGGTTTATGGAGTTTGAGGGGATGCTGATCTTCCTGCCAGGGCAGAAAGAGAGAAAATAAGGATTAAAGCACACTGAAGCATAAGCTTTACTTTCTCATTCTCCCTTTGGTAAACTAAATATCTGCATTTGGAGTTACCTTTGCCTTGATAGCAGGTGAATTGTGAAAGCTTTTTCTGAAATTCCTCATGTTCTGCATGGAGGGGAAAAACAGTTTTTACCCAGGGCAGCTGATGCTTTGTGACTCTTGAAAGCATTTAGAGTGCAGTCAAAATGGGGTCATTTGTGTTTATTTGGAACTCCATCAAGTCAGGGGAGGAGTGGTAGGCTCTCATGGTACAAAATTCAAGGTTAGCCTTATGGTCTTTCTGCTTCTGATATCCAAATAACTCAGCTCTGTTTCTTCTGGGTTTCTTTTTGTGTGTGCGTGTGTTTTTAGGCTGCAGGTTGGTCTATCCAGCTGATTGAAGCAGATCAAGGAAGTAATGAAAACACAGTTGGTTTTTGCAATGCAGTGGAGAAGTAAGTAATGAAAAAGATTTTTCAGCCAATTGTCACATTTCACTTACTTACATTAATTGGATTGGTTATACCTGTGTACTGGGGCTGGCTGGGGTGGAGTTAATTTATCCCCTCACAGTTCTGGGCTGTGTACTGGCAGCTAGGAAGGTGTGGAGAGTACACCAGTGTTTTGGTTATTGCTGAGCAGTGTTCATCATTGTGACATTTGCCTGAAGCCTTTCTTCCTGGAAAGAGGCTGGACAGTGCCTGCTGATTGGAATATTTTGCTTTCCCTTAATAACATGTGTGGCTTTTGCTTTTGTTGAGCTGCCCTTATCTTGACCCAGTAGGGTTTTTTCCCTATCTTTTCTCCCCCTGCCCCTGTGCTGAAGAGGAAGGGAGTGGTAGAGCAGCTTGGTGGGCACCTGGCATCCACCTAAGGTCAACCAACCCCACCCTGCAGCCCTGAACAGTGCTGTAACTACACTACCTACTTAAATAAGGAAACACTTCTAATTTTGGTTTAAATATTAAAAACCACAGAGGGACATTAATTCGAAAAATATTTTATCTCCTAACTGTCTGCTTTATTAGTGATAAGTACATTTAACTCTTCACTGTTGGTGGCTTATAGTGTGTGAAAGGTCTCATCCTTTTTCTGTCGTTGTCTTGGGCAATATTGGTGCCTGTGCAACTCTGAGCAGGAAAATAAGAGCTGGAGGAACTGATTGAGAACAGAATTGCTACATACTGTCATGATGAAAAGTGAGACTTAGCAAGTGACAAAATCTACTTTAATTATATTTTACCATTGTACTTAATAGCCTGACTTAATGGGATAGAACATTTTTTACTTTCTCAATCTTCTGCAGAAAAATAAATTGTGTTGAAATCCAAACACACAAAAAATTACAAGTATTTAGACCATCTGTGCAGATTGATTTTTCTTTTTTAGATATTCACCGATCACACTGTCAAGTTGGTAGCACAAATGCACTCTTTTCCCCTCTGGAAAGTCATTGGAAAATGGAATCCTGATTTCATTATTAGACTTTAATGAATTGATTTTATTCAAGGTCAGCCAAGGCTTCTTCTCTTAAAAGAAAAAACCCAAAACAACCCAACCAAAAAACCCAGCTTGATCTTGCACTGAAATTAAGAGTGAGTATATTATTTATTCAAATGGAGTGGCCAGCTTCAAAATATACTCAGTCCCATGTCTCAGTTTCCTTTACCCCACAGTTCATCAGCCTGAACCCCAATCCAATCCTACCATGAGATTCATGAAGACATATTCCACATGACTGCTTTCCTCCCAGCTGTTCAGATTTTTTTCATGTCTAAACATTCTAATTATAGGAAAAGATTTATATTGATTTTTTAATAGATGAGTTTATTTACAGGGCTAAAAAGATAAATATGAATAAACCATTCTTGTTTTTCAGGAACTTGTTTTGTGTATGTCATGAGCAAATACTCAAAAAAAGAAAACAAGAACAGCTTTTGTTTTTCTTCTATTAAATAAGTAGAGAAACATTTTTAGGACAAAATGTCTCTGCAACGAAAAGACCAAAAAATGTCATAAATTTTCAAATAACTTACATATTCAGTCTTGCCAAATGAGCATCCTCCCAGTCCCCAATGAATCTTTGTGGCTGGCAGTTTCATATGACAGAGGCAGGATGTATAATTCAGACTCTGTGTCCTGCATTCTTGCAGCTCCAGCTTGTAGCTCAAACAGAAACCCATTGTGTTTTTCTTTAGGTAATTCTTGCAGAGGTAGCAGCCTATAATTGAAGCGTTTGGTTGTACATGACTGTAAATCAATCTTCAAAAGCCCTTTCTCAGGTTATTTTAATGGCTATGAACAAAGCTGTAGTGAAGAGTTATCCCTGTGTGGCTTCAGAAGACATCCTAAAGAGAGTTTCTGACAAGAAGACGCCCAGCTGGCTGTCTCAGGGTTCAGGGCTGCAAAATGCAGAGTTCCTCCACCTCTCAGTGTCTTCAAGGATGTTCTTTGCACTGCAAAGAAACGCATCGTGTTATGAAATGCTGTGAAAGAGCAAATCCCTGGAAATGTCGGTACTTTCTGAACACACTGAGATGTTGAAGCACAGAAAGCAAGTAGCACAAGATTTTGTTTGTGTAAGGTTTGTAGAGTACTTCAGTCATGCTTTGGAAGACCCAGACTTTCAAAGTTTTGCAGTGCTTTGCCCACCTGCTCAGGCCAGCAGCCCTTTAATCCCATGAGGATAGTAGATGGCCATAAATGTGCAACACTCTCAAAAACTGAATGGGTTTTTAATCTGAAAAGCAAATTTGTGTCCCCACATTTTGCTAAAATATAAGCAGTGTGTGGGTAGGGAAGGAGACGAGGTTTGCTTCATTTTGGAAAGACTGTGTGTGTACCTAACCTGGTGATTTGATGCCGGATAAAGGGTAATGAAGTTTCTTTTTATTCAGTCCTTGGCTTTCTTGCAGAAACATGTTACAGGGGAAAAGCTGTACCTTGAGCACAAAGAAAATAGACTGACATCAACTACATAGGTCACCCAAACAGCCTCTGTGGTGTAAAGGTTTCTAACCATGAGTATAAATCTACCTTGTACTGGAGGTTCTCTTGTCAAGCCTCATTTCCTCCCACCCCACTGAACATCAAGTCCCTACCTTTTCATGCTAAGAAATGGGTTGCTTCACTGGGTTATTATTTTGGAAGCCTAGGCTCTTTTTTTTTCTTTTTTTTTCTTCTCCTGCTGTAGAAATTCAGGACACAAAAGAGCAGTTCACATGGCTGTTAAAGAGACTTGGGCAGCAGCTCTGAGGCAGGAGGTGACACAGTAATGGAGACTTTTATGTGAGACAGCTGGGGTTCAAAACACACTTAACCAGAGACATTATAAAGCACTCCCAGCTCAGAAGCTACAAGTGAACTAACAAACAAAAGAGAATTCAGGATGCTTAATTCAGAATGTTTGGGTTTAGCTGCTAAATATTCAGGCCAATGGGAGAAATGTAAGGCTTCAGCTGGTACAGTATCTGCCCTTACCTGCAGCTGCAGAGTGTATTTGCTCAAAAAGCAAGTCCAATCCCAGATGACAGACATAATACCTGTGACCAGTGTTAATTAGGAAAGAAACAGGACCTCAGGAGGAATCAGTTTCTGCAAGTCTATGGTAATTGGAAGGAGGGGGAGCAATGCATTTTATAGTTAATGGTATATCAGACGGACTCAATGAGTGTGACTGTTACTGCACTCAACAGACTTTTACAGAAACACTAAGGGTTTTAGTAATGAGGATTTCAGATTGGATTTGAGAGAGTTGTGGAAATAGACACTCCTCAAGATTTTGCATAGGAAGCATGTTCCTCTATTCATTTTGACCAGATGTCATAGCTGCGGCTGTCTTTGCATGTGCCCTTGGCTAGTTCTGTGTTAAAACTCTGTTGTTTAAGTACATATTTGAGCACTGTCATTTCTACTGAGCTCAGTGTACACTCAAGTCTCTGTTTAAACTCCTTTTGATTTCACCAAGGTCAAGCTCAGCAGTGGTTCTGTCAACTTCACAAAGATTATCCTGATGGTTTCCCTAAAATAACAGATGTAGTTACGTGTGCTGATATGTAGTTATCTCACTAATGTATGAAAACAGAGTTTGTGTTGCTACCATTTCTCTCCACAGAATTTTATTTCTAACAGCTCTCTGTGAGTCATCATATGTATCTTGTAGAATTTTTGTTTTGCTCTTAGAAGAGGCCAAAAATGCACACCTCTTGCAATCCTCACTTTTTTTTTTTTTCTCCCAGAATCAGAAATGCCTATCCTGCTTTTGATTTGAAGACAAATACTGGGAAAATCTGGAGCATTGCAACAAGGTTCCCAGAGCATATTCTTGGTGGAACAAAATTCAGAATCAGCATTTGGACAGATTTTTCACCACATCCTCTACTTCTTACACACCATGGTGAGTGGAGGCTATGTCCAGATATGGGGGAGCACATCAGCCATCAAATGAAAGGAGAAATTCCAACTAGGCAAGAATAAAGGAGAATGATTAAGAATTGGAAGAGTTTGTTCCTGAAGTTTGTGGAGCCTCCAGGCTTGGAGGTTTTTAAGGTCTTACAAGACAAAATCCCTAACAAGCTGGTCTGTATTCAGTGTTGACCCAGCTTTGCAGGGAAGGAGGTTCTTCCCAACCTCAATGATTTTGTCATTAATGTGAGAAGCTGCCACTGCTCCTGTGCATCCTGTATCTGTGATTAATGGGAGAATCTTTAATTCCAGCTCTAGTAATTTTTGTTTCTGCAGCATGCAAAAATAAAAGAAATTAAATCACATTTTCCCCTCTCTTCCTGTGCTGCTTTATTAAGTCATAGCCTTCTTTGTCTTTTTCTTTTTTTTAAGAATCATTTCTTGAGTTTTCAAGGAATTAATTGACCGTAACAGGTTGAATGTTAATTATCCTAAACTTGTTTAGACTAGGTAAGCAGTAGGGATTGAAGTAGGAGGAAGAAGTACTCTTTTTTTGCCCCATCTAATATAAAGCATTGTTCAGTTAGGCAAGAACTTTTGGCAGAGTAAGAAAAGAAAGATGAATCTACAGAGTGGAAATGAGTGATGCTAGTAAGTTTTGGATTTTTTCCAATGAGTCACCTGAAAAAAGTTTAATTCAATTACAATTTTAATTAAAGATTCTTGTTGCTCCTCATTTTCTGGACTGTATAAATTCAGCCTAAAAGCACAGCAGTTTACATATCAAACTAGCAGAGTTGCTTGAAATGGAGAGTTCTCAGAAGGCTAAAAGATTTAAACTGGTAAAAGCAGTAGAAAAATTGTAATTGAGGTGCCTTTTTGGGGAAAAAAAAACCCCAAAAACCCCACCAGTTTTCAAAGAAAAGGAACATTTTCTGAAGGAGCTTTTGAATCCATTCAGGCATTTTTTTTCCCTCGGGAAAACAAACCAAAGCAGAAAAACAATCTATGGTAACCTACTCTGTTTTATTTCAGTTTTGTTTCTGTCATAACCCCCTCCCCTAGAAATGTCAGCTGTTCTCTCAAGCTTTCCCATCCCCTTCAACTTAAAACTAAATTTATCAGACATATTTCTAGATTATGCAACTATTTCTTTTTCATTTTTGATCAATTCTTCTAAAATGGACAGAGAGGGAGTGTATTGGCAAGTGTTGGAAAATGGCTTAAAAAACGGAAGTGGAACTGGAGAAAATTCTCAAAATCCTAAAGTTTTTCTGAACAGCAAGTTGTATAAACTGACATAGAACTTCCTAATTTTTAGGGATTATGTATATATTTATACTTACGTATATATTTATATTATCATGTGGTTACACTTGTAGTAAATAATATATTGCATATATAAAATGCATTAGAGTTTTAATTTGCTTCTTTGTAATGGCTAAAAGGGTGTGCATAGCAGAAACAATGCCAAGTAACATTCTGGAGCATTTTGGGGTCGTAACTGGCCACAGAGTCAACTTTTGCATCATTGGAAACGTACCAAAATGTCCATCGGGAAAATGAAAAAGAAAAAAAAAAAGGCCATTTTTCTGTTCTTTCCCTCATGGGAATATTGTTCATCTCTTCATTCCAGCTGCCCAACAAATTGCTCATTTCCTCTAAATGGACATGGATTCCACGTCAGGTAGAATATTTAAAGCAAATTTAAAAAAAAATAATAATAAAATCAAGTGTGCCTTGATCTAATTCCTCTTGATGGAGCTAGTCTGCAGCAGTTGCTTGGAATTACAGAAGAAAACCCTTATTTTCTATGCTCAAGTATGTAGCCAGCAATTCTCCAGCAAGCTACGATTAATTTTCCTTGCTATCTTTATTTACAGCTGGCTGTATCACTCACGACTTAATTGTGGAGGTCCTCCGTTGCACAAATCAATACCCAGCCCGGGAGGAATGCCTTCTGAGTGTTTATGGGTCTGATGAATTCTTACAGAAGTAAGTGCTTCATTAAGCCACGAGCCATGTAAACAGAGCCACTGGGAGAGGTGAGGGATCAGGTTCCAAACACTCCATGTGTAGTTTCTGAAGCTCCTGAAACACTTGTGGTGCGTGTGCTCTGCAGAGAGGATGGTGTGCTCCAGTGCAAGGTTTCAAATCCTCTTTTTATGGAAGCTTTGTGCAGCTTTTAATTGTCTGTTTGACTCCATTGTTGTCCTTCTGGTCTTTCTCATCTGTGATGCAAGGATGCTGCTACCTCCTCTATCTCACAGGGGTGTTATAAGCAAATCCTCAAAGGGGGAAATCACCAAAGAGAGGAGAAACAGTGTCATGCAGCTGCAGAGCAGGTGATTTTTCTTCATATCCAGTTGCAGTAGTAGCAAAGCAAATGAAGTCAGCACTGTGGTGCTGAATACAAGTCAAAAAACACATTAAACATACAAGCAGGTTTTCCTGAAAGCACATAGTTTACAAGTAGGGAAATAAATGCTCTGATTCACATTAATCCAGGTAAACTCTTGCGCTAGTTGAAAGCACTCCTGGACTCAGCTAGTTGTATTTTGCTCTGTGGCAGCTTAAATTCAGATGTCAGCCAAAGTGAGCAGGTTCTGTGTCGGAGCAGCTGAAGTGCAGTCATTTGTCAGCCAGGCTCTGTGGACACTGGCTCTCAGCAGAAGGGTTGGCAGTGTTCTGTGGTACCACGTCAAGCTGGCACTGCAGGAACCACAGCTCATCTGTTAGAGGTGGAAAGAGTGCTAGATAAAATAGTATGTGTCTATAATTGGAAGGGAAGGTTTTAGAAGCAGTCGTATTTACAGTGGAGTGTAAAAATTATCTGAAGTAGCCTAGAGACAAGTCAGTTTGATTAATGAAAGCAACATAGTTGTGAGAGCAAGCATCACCCTGTGGAAGTTAGCTTTGCTTTGAATCCATCTTGAGCATTTCTACTTTTACACAGGCACACAGGCCAAGTGTTCGCATGTTCAGAGTGAATTACATTTGGCAACTAAAGGTGCCAAGATTGCCTCTTCAACATTTCTAAGCCCGCTCTTCTCTCATTCCAATCTTGGTAAAGCAGGAGCTGGAACAGCAAAGTGCTGCGTTAATCATTAGAACACCAGAAGCATCAAGCAGAGAACCAGGTCATTCATAGATCTGTTAGTTACAGAAGAAGGCCAGGGATTTTTAAAATTCTTTTTTAAAGATGCTCTTCTGATTTCAAAGAAATGAAAATAATGAACCATTGTATTGAGGGTGAACTCAGTGCAGTATGTGCTGAAGAGTTTTGTTTTCATTGTTGGGGAGAATGCATCAATAGCAGACTCTTTAAATTCCTGCACTTGTGGAATCTCTGCACGTCTCATTAGTAGTGAAACAAGGTCAATACTGTTCTCAGCTATCTTACTTTACTCCTTGACTGTCATTCATGAAGCACCGAGCTGCACTTCTAACTTCAGCAGTTTGTAATTCTATATTGTGCTGCTAAATTCAGCTCCCTTTCTCCTGCCTCTTCAACAGAGCCCTGGATCTGAAATTTGAAACCCCAGACCCTAAGGATCCCTTGGGCAGTTTAACACGGCCTGAGGAGTTGCCTCAGGGTGAAATTTGTCCTACATGTGGGCTACCTTCAAGTGCAAAACGTTTTCCTCCCAATGTTGCCAACAGAGTAATTTGATGCGCTTGTGCACAGTTTTTCCCCAGAAAAGTATTTGGAGTCTGTTCATGGATGAATTCCAGTAGAAGTTCCCCAAATTCTACGACAGCAAAGGGAATAAGTACTCTGCTGCTCCAGCTATACTGCAATCCAGAAAAAAACACTAAAGTGAAGCAAAAAAAGGTGACTTGATGAATTGTTCTCAGAACAGAGTGCTTTAGTGAAAGCAGACAGCTTTGTCAGGGTTTGTCAAAAGCTTTCATTTACTGTTCTATTGCACTGTATTAATGAGCACTTCGCCCCACCTCCTGCAGAAGCACCTGAAAGACTTGATGATTTTTAGAGTCCATTTAGCTGTGAATGAGACAGGGAAGAAAAAAATACCTCTGTGCTAATGAACATTACACTCAGCACCAGGAGATTTCATCATCCATCATTCCCTTCCTATGCAGGGATCCTTGGGCTCACATCCTGCCTGACTCACGTGCAGAACATCAGATTTCAAATGCCCAAATTTTAAAGATATCAGAAGATAGCAGGCCAGTCTGTAATTAGTAGAGCCATCTGTAGAATTCTGATTTGGAATCTCTTTTTTTTCTGGTCTTTAAGTTCACTGTGTTTACTATGGGAAACCTGGCCGTGCTGCAGACTGCAAGCTTTTTTTTATTCATCCCATCAAACAAACCTATCTCCACCTTTAAATCTTGCCCTCACACTTTCCTATCTTTCCTTAGATTTAAAATGGATATCCCTAAATATGATTTTATGATGCCTTTCATGAAAAATATTATATAAAAGTAAATTAAATTGTGCTTAAATACCCTGTGTCAAATAACTCCTGGCTCTTAATGCCAGCAGCTAGCCAAAACCAACCCTCCTCATGTGTCAGCAATGAATCAATTCTCCATTTTTAGAAAAACAGGCCACAATCTCAGGTCATCCAAATAAATGCCAAATAAAACAAAACATATTAGTGTATATAAGAATGTGGACTTTTTTTTAAAAAATACATTATTTTATTGATGTGTGTGCTAGCAATAGATTGCAGCAATGTAGATTTTGTGCTTTTTGTAGTTGAAAAATACTTACAAGCTTTATTTCTAAACACCCTTTTATTCTAAGGCATCAGAGTATTTAAAGTTCCATCCACACTCTCACGTGGTATAATTTGCACAGCTACTTTATTGCTTTGCAGTTCAGCCACCATAGTGAGCAGGGGAATGGAACTGAAAAATCTAAATGCTTTTCTTCTAACATGCTTGCCTGTGACCTTATTGATGACACTTTTTTATTGATGACATTTTTCTTACTAATTCTGTTCTCACTCAAAGTGAAGTTTAAGCTATTAATTATAGACTGATATAGACATAAACATGCAGATTGAAATCATAAGAAGCAAGCACCTTTAGATGAATATGTTCTTGGTGAAAAATAAACTTCATTTTCTCTTGTCAGTGCAGATTAAATTTCTTATTCAGAGATGTTACTAGCTGAATTACTTTAAAAAATAGTCTGATTGAACTGTATTAATATTTGGAGTTTATGGCACATCAGAGAGCCTTGCTGTGGGGAAGCAAGCAGTGGGGGAGCCTCAAGTGCTGGGGATTTTCCCTTTCTTATATTTAGATATTTTGTGAGACTACGGGCAAGTCACTTGGACCAGTCCTTATCACATCTCCTAAAGACAAAGACTGCATTTCTGTTTGTGGTGTTCTCATCAGAGCTGTATTATCCATATAATTTCAGCAAAATAAAAGGGGGAAAATGTAGAGTTAACAAGGTTGTAACACTTTCATTTTTGTTTCCTTTACAGTTCAGAGTGCTGTAAACCAGTTACTAGTAATCATGTTATCCTCCAAAAGGGATATATTGCTTTTATCTTAGTTACACTGGTATGGTAGCAAATCTGCCTGGTGTACAGCTAAAAGGTAGTTTGTCAATCTGTGGCAAAGCTACACTTCTATTTCTTGTAGCTCACTTTTCATCTAGACCAGGTTTCCACGTTATTTTGTTGAGGCATTAATCCATTTTGTCTAGTCCCTTGTACAGCAATAGCTGTCAGAACTTTTCTCTTTGTATTTGTGCAAATTAAATCCATTCATGAAGACAACTGCATGGCCACTTCTGCTTGCAGTGTTTCAGGCAGCATTGCTATGTCAATAAAGACTTTGCTGATGGATAGTGTATGCTTGACAGAGCAGAAACTAACACAAACCACTAATGTAAAAGCAGTTATAATAACAAAATTAAGCTTCTCTTGGTGTAGCTTGTTTTGCCTGGGAGCATGGTGACAAGGAAAAATTATACTTGGAAAATACAGTTTTTATATATCTGTGGTTCAATATTGTTAATTCATAGGAAGGTACAGTTCCTCTGTACTGGTCTAGCTGTACCAGTTCCTGCCACTGGCATTGCAGCAGGAATCTGTATCCTGGAGGAATCAGGAAAAGGTGACTCAGGACTCACTGATGTGTCTCCGTAATATTCTTGTTACTATGCCTGTCCAGAGGATGAAGGTGAGGCAGAATGAAAAGAGCAGGAATAATAGTGAGGCATTAAATAGAAAAGGTATGTTGGGGCAGTTCTACAACATTAAGGAGACTTCCCAGCCTGAGCAACTGGGGGGCTCTGTGGCAGTCACACTCCCCTCATTGTGAAAAGTCTGTGCCTGTTCATGGCCTCTTGCCTGGACTGCTGCCCTTTCCCACCAGCCAGAGCACAATGTGCAGCTTGCACTGATGTCTTAAGTTTTAGTTTTCATGTTTTCCCTGTTTTCCACATTCTGTGCTGCCTAGGGTTGCAGTTCTGAGCCTCACATTCAGTGCCAGTCAGTTCTTTTCACAGAGTAGGGAGACAAAACAAATCCTTTTCCTGCTGAAGACCAAGGAGAACTTTCAGACCCAAAAGCACAAAGAGCAGTGGGCTGGAGGGAGGAACAAGAAGGATGGGACCTCACAACCCGAAGCTGTAATTGGACAATTAAACCGCAATAGGCAAATGGACCAAAACTTATAAAAGTGTAAGACCTTGTGACCACTTGTCCATTTTGTGACCATTTTGAGTCCACCTTGGGTGCAGCCCTGGTCAGGCCCTGTCCTGCCCCGAGGTTTACCCTGGAGGCCTTTCAATAAATCCCTACTTTATCCTCTAGCTCTGTCCAGTCGCAGTTTGAGGTCAGCCTTCCCAAGGCATCAGCACTAAATATGTTCCTCAACCAAAGGGTATAAAGGTCATGGAGTTCACCATTACAGTCATGAGGCAAACGTGATCAGGTGAAACGAGGAGAGGAAGAACTTTCAGGAAAGCTATGGGTAGGCAGAACACAGAGGTGAGATGAGCTGAGGAGGAGAAGAGAACAGATGAATTGGTACAGTCCCAGGAGCTGGGAATTGGCCACTGGGACTTTAGCTTTGAAAAGGGATTTGAGAAGGGTTTAGCTGTGACAGGGATATGCTTTTCATCAGTACAGGTTCACATTTCGCTGTGTTGGTGTGCACTTCTCTTACTCTTACATCTGTACTTTCTGGTCTTGAAATCAAGAAATTTTGCAACTGTATGGAGGTGCTATCAAAGGTGATCCTTGCTTTAGGTATTTTTGTCAGATGGAAATAAATTTGTCCCTTGTGATATTTAATATGTTTGTTTAAAAAAGATTCCTGTACATATTTACAGCTCTTGTAACCTCAATGGGGAGTCTGTATCTTACTTAGCTGCAGTGTAGTGTGAGTGCAGAACATTTACAAGATGTATAAATCCACTGTAATTGTGCTGAATGGCAGTTTCATTTAAGTTTATCCATTCATTTATGCTGAAGACTTCTGCTGCCATGTGAGAGATGAGTCTCATCTAAGTCAAATTTTCCATGATTTATTCATAGGTGAGCATTTTGGTTTTGTTTTGCCTGGTTTTTTCACTAAATCCAGACATTTTTATTCAGACATTCCATCAAAAGCCCTTTGAGGTAGAAATATGGTTTATATTTAAATCCTGAGTTTTTCATGACCCTTGACAAGCCAAAAAGAAATCATCTTTCTTTCATGGCCCAGGGAGTTCTGAAACAACTTGCCATCCTGTAAAACTGTGTAAATATGGAATATCCCTTTTTGTGCTTCTGTGGCTGAAGGCTCCACAAAGCCTCCTGAATCTAATTGAACACAAACCAAAGTTGTAACTGATGATGCATACTAACTTGTTTTGTTAATGAATTTACCTTCGTAAAAATCATTGTTGTTTTTCCATTAATCCCAAAGGACTTTTTCAAATGTAAAAAGGTGTTTGCCTCAACTCTGAAATATATTTTGAATTATTTCACCTCTTGAAAACAAGATGTGAAGGGAGGGGAAAATGAAATTATTTTTGTTCCAGGTGATTTTAAGAGTGACAAACCAAGGCTATGTTCTAACTTAGGAAAGGTTGCCAAGAGTGGTAAATGGAAAGAGGCAAATAAAATTAGGGAATTCCCCTGTCACGGGCTGCTGGATCACCTTTGACTTAGTTTGTAGGATCCACTCCAGCTGAGTGAGTCTGATCTTGGCTGGCCCATGATTGAGAAAGAAAAAGATGAACTCTGCTTTTACCACCTCTGTGTGAGCTGCACAGGGTGACAACTTAGAGTTCTTTGAGAATCAAGGGTCACCTGTCTTGATGTATGTGATTTTCAGACCTACAGCTAATAGCTGGTTTTTGAGTTGGGTATCAGACGCTACAAGTCATTCTGCAGTGGTGCATTCATCATCAGGCTACTACACTGTCTGGGCTTGAAGAATATGCATAAATAATCTCAAGGTTTGGGATTACATGCAGTTTGTCAAGGATATTCTTTCTCTGTGTCGTTGTTGTTCTGTTTCAGAACTTAATGGTCAATGATGCAACTTAGCAATTATTTGTTTTACTAGAAAACATGCCAGAACCAACACCATCAATTTCCACAGAAGCAGGTGCCAAGAACTTGTTTTGTATTATTCGCTTTTCTTTGCATATAGGATTTAAACTACTGGTGCTTTTAGGAGAGGTAGCAAGGAAAAAAGAAGGAAGTGCCAAGCAGAGATAACCATTTATTTGTTGTTTTCCCCAAACTGCAGCAACTGTACACTGGGAAGCCACGAAAGCCTTCGCAAGGCCACCACCTGCATTCAGCTTCGCCTACACCACGCTGCTAATCTGAAGCCAAGTTTGGCTCGAACAGTAAGTAGCCTTCTTTTCTTCCCCTTTCCTTCAGCATCCTTGAAGGAAAGAAATTCCACCAATCCTTTTACATAGCAACCTGCAGCAATAATCAAAGAGAGATTATTTGCTTTCCTGAGAATGCATATATTATTGCTGAACTGCAGTTGAAATGTCCTGGGGAGCATTTGTGCTTTGCTTCTGTACTTACATCTATTGAGCAACTGTAGAGAACACATGACTGAAAAAGATCAAGGGTTGCTTTTTAAGGAAAAAAAAAAAAATCAGTTTTGTCAGAATTGAATCCTGTTTTATTTCAGGTGGTCAGAGAGTTCTAACTTTTGATTTATTTCCAGCCCAAAGTTTGCAGCCCAGCAGAAGCTCTGGGGCAGTGTTCACTGGCAGTGTGTTGTCTCTGTTCACAAATAGTACAAATTACCTGCTTTGCATGGCTCTGCTAATAGCCTGACCCTGTCAATATGTGGGTCAGATGGCAGATATCTAGCAAAAAAAGGCTAGGGGCTTTCTTTTCGTATCTGTTTTGTCAGAAGGAAAACATAAGTGAAACATCAAGCTCAATACAGCATCTTACCTGGACCATTAAAAAAGGGCTACGATGAGGTCAAATATATATACGTGTGTGATATTTAGATAGATAGAGAGAGAGATATTTAACAGTTTAACCAGTTTATAGATTAAAAAAAATTATTTACCTTCTCTAGGTCAGCATCTACTACCATCGATCTTCAAAACTGAAACCCAATTATATGTTTATGAGTCTCCTAGGAAACTTCAGAGCTTGTTTCTGTGCTAGGAAAGCCCAACTCTACACCAAAGGCACCTGGAGGCTGCCTTCATTGCTTTTGCTTACCTTATATAACACTGCCGAATTCACGTTGCATAGTTAAAAACATCTGATTGTACATGCAAGTTACTATTATGTTTATAACCAATATAAGTGGATACTTACAAGCAATGAGCAACTTTTTTTTTTTTTTTAAACCAGACACTTTTTGAATTTTGGGCAATAACTAAGTGTTCACCATTCCTTTGTAAGATAAAAGAAAATAAGATGAATCTTTGCTTTCTCTCCTTTTGTGGGAAGCTGGCATTCTATTATGAAGTACCCAGAGCAGGAATTTTCTTCAGATGAGCAGTTACAAGTAAGAAATTTGGCCAGGGGCTTTACATGTAATCACAGTTCTTTCAGTTAGTGCGTGACCTTTAATTAGATTTTGGGGTTTTTAAAGCCACAAGATTTATCAGCCTTAGTCTCTGAAATTCCAGACAATGCTCTGTGTATCCAATTTTTTTCAGTTTCAGAATTTCAGATGTCCCCACATTCTGATCATCCCAGGAAAGTGTTAATCTTTGTAGAGGACAGGCAGCAAAGCATACTTACAGGTTTCTAACAAGAGCCTCCCTTGCTTCCAGGAAAGGATTTTTAAACTGAAGCAGACAGGAAGTGATATTTCTTGAGAGTTCAAAACCCCCCTTTTTTTTTATTTTTGTATATATCAGTGTTAATATTTTGCCAGACATAATGAGTTAAGTGTTAACATGGTGAGCATAACCGCAGATGAGAGAAGTCAGAGGCCCATCATGATGAGAAGGTGGAGAGTTTTCCATTATTCAAATATTTGTGGCTTTCTAGAGGGATTGTGTAGTTCAGGCCATTAGAAAACATTCAGCATCTCAAGGAATTTGTGGACCCTGCAGTAGGGTTTAAGTGGGAAGGGTGACATTTTAAGATCTCAAAGTGAATTATTGATCTCTCCTTTTACCGGGGGAGACACAGCTCTGGAAGCTTCAGGCCGTGAAGTTCCTTCATGTTACTAATAATAACAAAGATCATGAGCAGCTCTTGATGTGGAATAAGTCACAGACACAGAGTTTTCCCCCAGCTCCAGGGCGTGCTTGTGACAGGACACTGGCACAGAAAGGAGAGGTTCTGCTCACAGGCAGGAGTGCTAGCAAATCTGTCAGGACCAGAAAAAAGCCTAACAGGGAAGGCAGACAGAGTGCCTTGAAAGCTGCAGTGTTTCTTTCACTCTGGCCCTAGTTCCATACATTTCTTTAGGTGTACTGAAACCTGCCTGACCCACGCTGAATTCAAGGATCTGATGTTGTCTACCTTGAGCTCACAATTTATTTTGTTGTTGCTGTAAAGTGCATTAGAAAGTCAGAGACTTAGAGTCATGTTATGGAAAAGAATTTCCTTCCCTCAGAATTCATATGAAAAGATGCAAAAATTATGCTTTTAAAAACGAAAATAGGCAGAAACTTTGGGATTTTTAAGATTCTTCAGCTATCTCAGACCCTTATGCACACACTCAGGTACTGTTTATTTTTCTGAAATAATGTGCTTTTGAGGAGAACTTCACCTCTTATCTAAATGATCCTTCTAAATGTTGAAATATGGAATATGTTTCATTATAGAAGTCTCCACTAAGTTTGTAATTGAACTAGTGTGCCAGAAACATGAATATCTTGACAGATCTTGTATACAATAATCATCCATATGTAATCAGACAGTAAATAATTCGTGTACACCCACCTGCTGCTGTAGTCCACCAAACCCTCTTCCAACCCCATCAATCACACATATGTGATTCTTTATAGGATGGGTGGTCAAACACCAGAAATGGGTTCCCAGAAAGGTGGCTGATGCCTCGTGCATATCAGTCCCTTAGGAAGAGGCATTCGGACAACGTCCTTCATAATGGGCTTTTCATGCATGGACAGCCCTGAAGAGGTGAGGTAGTTGGACTACATGAAAATTGTAGGTCC